>JANITX010000004.1:55768863-55794564 GCA_027564395.1 Erythroxylum ulei
AACAAACCAAAACCCCCTTTTTACTTGCTTTAATTGCATAATTCGACTTAGGCTAGTTTTTAAACCAATTTCCATCGATTCCAACAAGAGAGACAACCCGAGGTTCAGCTTGCTGCAATCTTGGAATTAATTATTTTGATCGGTTACCAAGGTCGATTTTCGGATCGAACAACAAAACCGCGATCAAGGATAACAGTAAGAAGAGGAATGGAAGTACAAATCTTGTTTTTAAAGGCGAACAATAGTGGGCTTGTAGTCAACGACAGGGACTTTTTCCAACACAGGCAAGAATGAAGAGGCATATTCAACATGAGCAGGATGAACTATATACTCTGCAATGCCCTTTGTACTCTCAAACGTCGATATGAAAACATGAGTGAATCCCTGATGTAGGTTCTCAATGCTCACATCAGTACCCCACACAAAAGCCTTCATGGGTTCGATGAGATTGATCCACCACTGGAGGCAGAGTCAACCTTGGTCGAAGGTCAATCTGTGATAAAGTTTCCAGTATTTTGCTCGTCTGTAGGGAGATAATTGATTGAAGAAGTACTGTTGATACCAATAGGAATTTGTTTAGCAATATCAACTAGCTGAAGAGAAATGGCAAGTTTGGAAGGTGGTGCACTGTTTACAGTTTGGTTCTCGCTTGGAGCAGCAGGGGGCTTTGTTTGTAGCAGGAGCTGGAGCTTCACCACTTCCAAACAAATAACCCAATGAACTCTGACCACCAACACTCCTAACTTCACGACCCATGTTGTATCTTCTCGTTAAACTTTGAAGATCAAAATCTAAGTGGAGAAGAGAGTGAGCGACGAGACTGTTGCGTGCAACAGATACGTGCCTTTTATGCTTACAACAGTATCTGTTATGTAGAAATGCATTTAATGCCAGTAGTTCTATTTTTTCTTGTGAGAAAGACATCTAACTAGATTTAACTTGAGATGGGTATTATTGGGTTTGGCTTTAATACAAACGTGGTTGTCCTGCATGGGAAGAGAAAGTTGAGGAGCTTGTTTTGGAAGGTTAGAGCTGAAATTAAGAGACAAGTGAAAAAGAAGAAGAAGAATAGTAGGTCCAGGTCCAGTTTTAGTTTCCACTACTATCCTTTCAGCTATGCTCTCAACTTTAACAATGGCAACTTTGGGTTTTTCCGCTGCATTTGCTCGTCATCTTCGTCGTCATCTTTAGGCAGTAACTCTCATTGTTTTCAAGTTCTGATCAAGTTTTGTAAACTAAAGAGTAGCTATATAACTTGCGTAGAAGAATGAAGACTGAAAACTACCTTTGCATCTTAATCAAGACAACTTATCATTCTAGCAGTGACAAGACCGGAGAAATCGTAGAAACAAATAAAACAAATACCAAGAGATATGAAAGTACACCCAGATAATAAATACGTGAAACAGAACAACGATACAGTACAAGAAGAAGCAACATAAATAAACACAAACTTGGACTGCCAGCAAGACTCTGAAGATGCTAACGTCAGCGTAGAGAGAAAATTAGTTTTGGTTAAAAAAAACAACAGGTTTTTGTGTATTAGGGAAACGCTTTTTTCTATTGTCAAATATTACAGAAACGTAATTTTTCCGTTTTCATAAAACCATTGTAGTTTTTTTTTATTTTTGAAAACAACACAATAAAATAGTGAAGAACCAAACGTGTTTTAAGATGAAGTTTCTTTTTTTTTTACAAACCACAACAAGAAACAAGAAAACAAAAACAAAAACAAAAACAAATGGAACTAAATAAATAGTTTCATATCGAAAGTAATTTTCTTGGTTATTAATTTAGAAATTTGAGTAGTTGGAGAACATTCTTAAAAAGTTCAACCTTTTTCTTACAAGAATCGATGATTAGCAGAAATTTACTAAAAATATGATGAAGAATCAAATAATCAACTTTAAGTGTCATATTTCTTAGTTTAGTCCAAAAAGATACTTTGGAGGTATATTACTTGCTCAAAGGAAATAGAGGGTCATATTTTTCTCGAGAAAAAAAGAAGAAGAAGAAGGTAATTATGATAATTAAAAAAGTTTAGCAATAAAGAAGAAGAAATACAACAATTAGGATATTGAAAATTGTAAATTGCTCAGTACCATTAGTAGAATAAAATCAAAACATGATGTCCCCCATTAATGTTATTAAATTACAGAAACTGACAAAAAAAACAAGCAACAATCCAATCAAAATACTAATGAATTTAAAATTGAAAAACCTAAAATTCAATCTCACAAGCTAATAGTGCAATACACATAAATAATCCAATTAATCACTTCAAATTAACCAAAAAAAAAGACTTTCAATAGAATTACAAATACAAGATTATCCATCAAATTTCATCTTATAACAAATAAATGAAGTGCAATTCCTACCCTAAAAGCTTGAAAATAGACCTTTGACTGGACACTTGATCGTCTTGGTTCATACTAAATTAATCTTGTAACATGTAACAGGCCTTTTGTTACATGATAGGTCGACTTGCAAATTAGGGTATTGAATTTGGCCCACTAGGAACAGTCTCAATACGTCATGACATCGCCATATTTTCACCTCCTCAAACCCAAACAACAGTACCGTATCCTTCTAGTTATCAGACAAACACAGAACAGAGAAAAAGAAAGTAGAGGGACAGCAAATCACATCAATCAATGGACAGAGAATGGGGTTCGAAGCCTGGAAGCGGGGGCGCCGCCTCCGCCCAGAACGAGGCAATCGACCGCCGTGAACGTCTCCGACGTCTCGCCCTTGAGACCATCGATCTCGCTAAAGATCCCTATTTCATGCGAAACCATCTGGGCAGGTGAAATATAATTATAATAATGAGAAAGGAATCAACTTTGGAGGCCAATTGATTTAATTTTGGTTTGAGTTTTGTTTGTTTGTTGGGTGTTCACTGTGTTTTTTGTTGGTTAACTGGTGATGTAGTTATGAGTGTAAGCTGTGTCTGACTTTACACAACAATGAAGGGAACTACTTGGCCCATACTCAGGGCAAGCGTCACCAGACCAATTTGGCTAAGAGAGCCGCTCGAGAGGCCAAGGAGGCTCCTGCTCTTCCTCAACCCAACAAACGCAAAGTTAACATTCGCAAGACTGGTAAATTAAAGCTCTCGTCTGTACTGCCCTTTTTCCTTTGGTTCTTTACGTGGGAACTTGGTAGTTATAGTAATTCTTTTACCATTCGTGCAGTTAAAATTGGTAGACCTGGGTATAGGGTGACTAAGCAATTTGATCCAGACACAAAACAGAGATCACTTCTGTTTCAGGTTTTTGATTTTCATTTTTCCTTCTTCCTGTTGTTCCTTGTACTATGGAATTTTAGTAGTGATATGCAGTTATATTTCATTAATATTATGTAGATAGAGTATCCTGAAATAGAAGATAATATGAAACCAAGGCATCGATTTATGTCATCTTATGAGCAGGTACTATCTTCTCTCTTTTCTGTTTTGCTAGAATTGTTTGTTATTTGCAGTTATTATGATAAATTTACTCTGCTTTTGTGTAGCTTGTGTTTCATTGTGCTTGTCCTATTGTTGAATCTTGAACTTTCTGAACCCCATTGATCTTTATGTCATTCTTCTCTTCTTTTGGGAAGTAGTACACCATACTGCATAAAATCTAACCATCTTAATTTGGTTCGCTTTGTCATGGATGCAGAAAATCCAACCCTTTGATAAGAGATACCAATATCTTTTATTCGCAGCAGATCCTTACGAGATAATTGCTTTCAAGGTAAACTGATATGAATTTGATTCATGGATTCAATTTGACCATGTCATCTGTTCCAGTTTTAGTTATTGGTTCTTTTTTCATATCCTCAATTCAGGTTCCCAGCACTGAAATTGATAAGTCCACCCCAAAATTTTTCTCACATTGGGATCCTGACTCAAAGATGTTCACAGTAAGTATTTTGCCACAAATACTTGTCTTGACCTTGCCTGTTATGTTACGCATGGACTATGTTTCATGGTCCTGTGCTTACACTTGTGCCTAAGTTCTCTTTTTAGTAGTGAGATTGCATATTAGGACAAATTAGCTTTAGTCTTGGTGTTAGGCACACAGGCATTCCTTGAAACTTTTAGTGGGACCATGATGTCTTGATAAAGCCAACTTGACTAAGGTTGACTACAACATAAATTTGCATGTGACCTACCCTAATCATACTATTAATACATGTTTCTTGTTGCTTTTGCACGCAAGATAGATCTCATGCTACATTAGTATAGGTTGCTTGTGGAATATATATATATATATGTATGTATTTCAGTTGGGTAATCAGGTTTTAGTCATGCTGTGACTTTAAAATAAAATTCCATTTTAGCTAATCCAGTCCTCAATTACAGTTGCAGCTGTACTTCAAAATCAAGCCACCAGAGCTGAACAAGCCTCAGCAGGCTACTGCTGCCAATGGAACAGCAGCTCCAGGGGTACCACCAAGGTCGTTGCCTCCTCCACCACAAGCTCCACCTCCACCACCACCTCCACCACAAGGGCTATCAACAGGAACAAGACCTCCACCACCACCAATGCATGGATCATTACCTCCGCCTCCACCTCCAATGTCAAATGGGCCTAGGCCTATGCCTCCTGGTGGAACACCAGCAGCTCCTCCTCCACCAACTGGTGGTAGTGCAATGTCAAATTTCACTCCTGGCACACAGGTTGGTGCCCCCCCATCAATCCCACCGCAAAGTTTTCCAGGACAACAGATGCCGATGCGTCCACCCCCGCCACCTCCAAACATGGGACAGTAGATTTCTTGGCCCACTGGGTTCTGTTCAGAATGTTTTGTGTTGGAATACATCAATTGGTCTCTCAAATGTATCGAATTCCCTTGAATCTGAATGTATTAATTGACAGGTGCTAGAAGTTTTCATATGAAAATATCTTAGCAAGGATAGAACTAGAGCGTCGAAGAAGTATCAACATGTTCCTGTTCATTTTCTGGTTGGAAGATATGTTGTTAACCTTTCTGTTTCCGTCTCCTCCCTTTATAGAAAAATATGTGGAGAGAGGAGAGGGAGAGGTTTGGTCCTCCAGCTTCGATTTTAGATACGCAGACTTTTTCGACTTGGGAGTCCTTGGATTTTGTTATGCATTTCTTTTCGTGTATGTTTTCTTGTATCATGAAATTGTAGAAAGAGCAAGTCGCATTTCTCTAGTAGTACTAAATTGTGTAGGCCTTTAGTCATCTGTTTTAATTTCCCATAAATGCAGGCTCAAACACGACAACTTCAATTTTTGGAGTTCAAAAGTTAACGGATGGATTTCAATGGTCCCGTGTAATCCTTCAGGCAATTTGCTATGTATCGTTTTCGACCAAGTTCATCAAAATATAGATGGTAGTTATGAAGCTTTTAACAGCAATTTCACCTGGGTGGAGGATACTGGCACGAAGTGTCATATGCCAAGTGAGGAAAATGAGGTATTAAACTTGAATTTTGTAATCATCCAAGACAGGCCCTCTAATGTTGCAATTGTAAACAATTTCACAAAAACTGAAAGGAAAGAACAAATTTACTATAGTTCGGGAAAACAGAAGGGGGATGAGTTCATATTTTTGCACAGAGACTCGATGTGGAAAGTGCTCCGGAATGAAGTGTTCATGGAACTCCCAGTGCACGTAAATACAACCGAGCCAAAAGACTTTTAAGATGTCACCACATTAGGTGGGAACACTTTTTTGATGAAGTCTAGGAACCGTCTGGAGTAAAATGTAGGATCAACAGCAGAGATGGACAAGGAATCATATTGAAGAGATTTGTATTTGTGTTCTATCTTCTTACACAAATTGTACTCCTGCAGTATGTCGATTATGCCTAGGTAAAGAACTACGTCATATGCTTCATGAAACACCTGCTTTTCTTCTTTCCCTGTTACCTGCTCTGCCCTTGCTGGCATGTTGACACCGAGTTGGATTTGAAGCCTGCTCACAAATTTTAAGAATGACAAAAGGGAACTTAATGGAGCAACTAAAACGAGTAGCATATTTTGCAGCAGTTCAAATGCATAAGAAATTTCTTCTTGGTCTCTGATTCACTGTTGGACCTTTATTCTTCAGAATGTCAACAAAATTGATGTGTTTACCCTTAACATAGAACATCTATATTCCTGCTAGTGTTGACTAATCAGGTTTATGCTAATTTTACTACCAAGAAACTCAACTATTTTAATGCACATTAAAGTTCTTAGGCATGCTCATATTCTTCACAGGTGAAAGTATAAAAGGAAGACTGAAAACTGACATTACAAGTCTAAATATGAACTCCAATTGATGTTCTACGGCATGAATCCTTAAGAATGGTTAAGGACAACGTACTTTGCTGTGCCAGGAAGAAGAAGATCCACTTCCTTGTTACCGGCAGATGATGCTCGCAATCGGCTACCTCTAACATGAGGACCCACTACAATACTATTATCACGCCCACGAGGAACCAAGACAAGACCTTCTGGGTAGTTTTCATCTTCAATGGTATCTGCAGGAAGACATCAGAAACACCCAATTGAAACATGAGAACATTTTCCTATTTGATTCTATAAACTATGAAGATGTAAATCGCAGGCAGACAGACAAGGCCAAACAGGACTAATGTCCTAGAACACATGTATGATCCATTAAATTCCCTCTGCTGATTATAGACAATGTACTTGTATACACATACATGTTCACATTCACAATTCTAACATGTACTTAAAACTTGCAAAGCAACACCAGAAACAAAACCAAAAGTGAGAAGGATCTACACTTTTTTGAGCTTCCAAGATTAGTTAAAGTGGACAACTAAACCTATCATAGTTTGAGAAATTATTACTGGATCTAAGATGGCAAGCTTAATTGGAGGTAGAAAACCTTGACTTGTTATATATGACACGTGGAACTGTCACTTCAGCATGCAGCTAATATTGATTTACCCTCATCCACCTTTCTCTTCCTATGCTGATACTAGTCTACAGCAATTAGTACCACAAGTGTGCTCTCTATAATAATTTGTCATTTTCCATACTTCATTCAATGTCTCTCTATTTTATCGAGGCAGAACATGCTAGAAACACGGGCTAAGAGAAACATAAGGTCTTTACTGAGGTACCTGCCTTCCTCTGGAAGAACTCCCAAGCCTTCACCTCTTGTACCTTGGTTGTTGGACGTTGAAGACCGTAGATGTTGCGGGGCTCGATAATGCATACCTAACAGAAGGCTATAATCCATAATTTGCTGAGTTTCCAAAAATTTGCTATCTGTCTCTATCTGCCTGCATACAAGAAAGCAAACAACAATGTATCTGCACCTAGGAAAATCTAGGAACAACAATTATCACGCATATTCTGCAAAATTAATTGTAGACATAATCAGGCATGACAATATGATAACATAAATGACTAAGATGCCTCTATGTTTTGGTGCATAAATTCCAATTATTTTTCTCAAAGAACTTACAGCTTGAGCATGTATTTAGGCAATTGTTGCCCACTGAAACTCAGAGAGTATTAGCATGAGAAGTTATATAATATTTTATATTATCTGCATAAGTGGTTCACTTATGCTATCGCATCAGTAGCACTGAGGATCTCAGCATTCTCAGCAAAATGTAATTGCAACCTGGTCCAAGCACGGGTCAAATGGATGGTAATGTCAAGTAGAGAGCAGGGTAGTGTTTATCTAAGTCATTGTTCTTGATGTATGAAAATGAGCACAAATTTTGTTTTACTCCTGATTAGAAGAAAATATGTTATTTTAATTTAGAAAAAAAAAGGATCTCAAGGATAGGAGCTGCCACTTCAGATATATATCGACTGGTCATAGGTAAGAATCATAAAGATGAAATTCTAAAGCTTGTTGATTGCCAATCCTCGAATCTATATCTCCTCGTATGAAATAAAGACAAGCTTTTTTTTCTTTGTCCTTGTTGGAGAAATCCAGAGAAAAGGGCTCTTAGGGAAGAGATGCTGCTACCGTTTGTTATATAATAGAAAAGGGAGACGATAGACGATTTGTAATAATGGATTTTAAGTTAGGAGACCGCACTCATGTAAGTGATATACCGACATTTTTCTATATGATACCCACCTCGGAGAAACTTAATGAAATTATTTGTAAGAGAGAAGAAGAAAAGAGAGCTAGCATATGGAAAAAAAAACTAATAATTGATAATGGAAATAATCCACAAACTTCAATAGTTAAGGTCAACAACATATGGCCAAGGAGGTAGAACTTACTTTAGTAAAGCATCTTGCCATGAAAGCTCCAGATAGAAGTGGTAATTAAGGTCCAAATCCTTCAATGTGGTGCTCTCGTCAATTTCGATCTTGTCTGCCGATCTTCCCAGTGATGAACCTTTCAAATCAAACCTTCGATGTATCCTTAACTCTGTGCAAAACATGTTTCCCATCACCACAAAGCGAAACTGCAATGCACGAAAGAGCTCATAAAACATCTAGCTCTAGGATGGTGTAATACTGACAAAAACTGCAAGACCAATTACCACCAATTGTTGCATGTTATAAATATATGAGAATAAACTTATAACATGATATGTCATTAGTATGGAAAAGGACCAGTATCATTTAACATACAGAATAATAATAGCAATTACCTTCTGCCCACTTGAAGGTTTGATTCTATGAAGCCCAAAAAATTTGGTTATGAGTGTATTTTCATACGATCTGACATGATGATGATAGTCTGGAAGCATTTTCACAAGCACCTACAAGTCAGAAAATTGTCACCAGAGCTGAACATCTTAAATCAAGATATTCAAAAAAATTCAAATAGCTAAAATTTCAGGATATTTTTTTTGTCTTTAGGAATTGCCACAATAATTCAACTAAAAGAATTACCTGAATGGATAATTATCATGGCAGGTGCCATTGGACCTACCCTGTGGACAGAGTCTAATTTAGATATAGTTCTAAGAGTCCTTTTTTGTTAGTAAAAGTGTAACCCAGGTGCTTGTCGTCACATTTCCATTTGGAATTTACATTTGTATATTAACTCAACTATGTCAAATTACAGGATTACAGGTTGAACTTTCTATATATAAGAATTTTGTAGAGTCTCAGGCTGCAATCACCAAGTGGAAAGAAGGAAGTTGAGAAATATAAGGTGCTCGTGTGCTGGTCGTAATTGTCTCCAGACCAAAGACAAGGTTCAAATGAAGATGGTAAACCTGGACTTCAGACTTTCGGAGTGTCTTAATCATGAAGCGATCATCTTGAGACAGGAAAAAGATGCTACCACTTTTCCCAGGAGAAGAGAGCTCCCTAAGAGTGTCATTTCCACAAATGGACAACATATAGTCAGCAGTATCAATCTTGAACATCTCCCTTAAATTCCTACAATGAGAATTAATAAGGTTATTAACATGGAACCTAAAGATCTAAAACAGATCAAAATTAATGAAACAAACTAACTCGTCAAAGAGTATAGGTTGAAGGTCTTGAAAAAATAGAAACATATATATCAAAGAATTGGACAGGTGGAGAGGTCTGATAATGCTAGAAAAATAGGAATAGAAGGTGAAATAAATATTACGCTTTCCTAACTATGTTCATTATAATGAACAGAACTATAGAAGGTTAAGAAAAGAAACCTGAAAACAATTGGGCAGTAATCTTTCCACTTGAAGTCGTCTGATTGATGAGGTGGTGTCAATTGGCATCCGGTTTTCGGAAAGTGCATAGAAAAACTTGCATTTGAGACAAAATCTGATTGACGAACTTCTCGCCTCTGTACAGGAGTGATTTTCCCAACAGTGTATCTGATCATATTCTAATGCATATTCAACAACTAATATTCGTACAAGTAAACAAAAATGATACAGGTACAAAAATGAATATCATGTGTTTTCTCACTATTGATATTGGATATCTCAACAACCATATCTAGAAGCTAATTTATTTTTTTGTAACTCAAGGAATTGGAAAGGTAAATGTAACTAGATATCAATCACTAAATTAGAAAGAAATACGTAAATGTGGTGAATCAATTCCTCCCAGGAACAAATTCTTTCACCAAAAGATGGTGCTTCAACAGGAAATGGACAGAGGAGTTAGAGCTCAAGAAACTAAATTCTGTTGGATAATGCAAGGAATAATTCAGACAGAATATCTATCAATATTATGAGGGTTAGAATTGTAGTCATGTGGTTATGGATGTTACATAAGATACAAACTTGATCTACCTAATTCCAAGTTGCAAACTGAGCATTAGGTCATAACTCTTATGCCCTCTAATGATCATTTCACCAGGTCTCTTGACTTCTTTTGCGAGCTTCCTTTCCCGTTCTTTTGCTCTTCTAGATGATGGTGAAAAACTATTATCCAAGACAAGTTCACTAATCAAAACACCTTGAATATATTCCCGTTCCAAGATAGGTGGTATCTTTATCTCAACTTCTCTATCTATACCATCAGAAGTGGATTCCGCTAACTCGGTAGAAAAATCATGTCCAATCACCTTTTCAATAGAAACCTCAAGACTCCATCGTCTTTCCAGGAAAACATTTTTGTTGCGTGACTGCTCCAAAGATAACAAATTTCCTTTGGAAAGTCTATCAGTACAATTATGACGAGATCCTTGCTCATCACAAGCCTCAACATTTGCTGTATCTACTGAAGATAAATGTTGAATATTCATATGGTTGTACTTTTTCAAGTCTGGCAGTAAGCCTCTTTTCCTTAACGCATTAAGATATCGTTCTTGCACTGTTGGAAATCGGCTGCCTTTAGGGTAAAATGTTCCTTTTCCATCCTTTAAACCATGCGTCCAAGTTCCAACATAGCATCCTCCATCACTCCAAGTATATACGCCAAATCCGTTCATCATGCCATTTAACCAGCTTCCTTCATGTGAGTCCCCATTGATCCACTTAAGAGTCCCTTTCCCTGTCATTTTCCCTCCTTTCATATTCCCGATATATACATTTCCATTCGCCCAGGTATACTTTCCAGGTCCTTCTGGACTTCCCTGGATCCAGGAACCCTCAAAGATGTCTCCATGAGGATAAACTTGATATCCTAGACCGTGCTTGAGATTCAATCGCCATCTTCCTTTGTATGTCAGATTAGTGGAATCAATATAGGTTCCTGTACCATGAATATAGCCACCAGAAAATTTACCCTCGTAAATTGCTCCAGAAGGCCACAGAAGTTTTCCATTTCCATGTCTCGCCCCCCTTTGCCATTCACCTGCATAAACAGAGCCATCTGACCAAACATACTTCCCATTACCCTCAGGTACATTACCAAGCAATGACCCAAAATACGATTCCCCGTTGGGAAGAAAAAGCTCCCCTACTCTAATTGCATCAACTTCAGAATATGTATGGTCAACTTCACCATTGATTGATATGGATTTACGATCTCTATCGGAAATAGCACCAACAGACTCTATTCTGTCTGAAAAACTTAATGCTCCTACATTATCAAGAATGGACACTGGGCCAGACATGCATAATTCCCAAAAGAGTACAATTTCTAAATTCAAACACAATTATAAATGGTTTAAAACGTTCAATGGATTATCTGACAGTAGTACCACCATGACAATGTAGGATTTGATTTTAATGCACTTGTTCTCTTGTCTGTCAATCAAACAAAGATCAAAGATTTGTTAGCATGTCAAAAAAGAGAATTTAAACTCCATCAGAGCACTTTTCTGAAATATAAAACAAAAGCACGTACAGAGCTTAATCAGATAAAACAAGAAGCCTATTTCATCTTTTACTATCAAAGGATGCAAAGGAAACAAATACACTCAACGAGGGAATCATTTAACTCAAAACGGTCTTAACTTCAAGTCCAGCCCAGGATGATCAATTGTCAATCCCCTATATCCTTCTTAATGACTGGATTGTTCTTTTGAGTTAATTGTATGAGAAACATATATCCACCAATTAACAATAAAAAAATGCATATGTACCTATGACAAGTGGATTAACGTGGTTTATACTCCACACCTTTTGTTTATAGAAGTTTGAATCTTGATATTCTTTCCCAGAGAACACTAATGACTCAAATATTTAAACAGATGAGTAAAGTTTTGGAACAGAGAGGTTGTCTTCTCTCCATCAAATACAAACAAGAAACTAACCAATGAAAAACAATAATACGCAGCAATTTAAAAAGATAAGTGATCTCATTCCACATCTGAAATATAACTCCATAAAATTTCACAACCTGAGTTATTCCTAATCGTATTAATCCTTCTCAATGTAGATATTAATAAAGATCTCTCTTTCCAATTTTCTATTACCCTTTTGACTTATAGTTTTCATTGAACCACAGCATCTTTTCTTTCACCCTCAAAACAAGATAGATTTTTATCTAACAGAACTCGTGATCGACCAACGAATCGAACGACGCCAACGCTTAGCATTTGGAGTTGGATTACACCAAACAGAACTTGGAAGGAAAACAAACAAACATTTACGCAAACATGAAATGCTCAACTTTCCGTCTCTTAATCCATACGAAACAAAACTTTCACAAACGCGGATTAACAGAGAGAGACCAGAGAGAACCTTGAAGAAGAGTTAAATTCCAGTTTTTCGAGTTTGGCTGAATGTTTGCTACACAACTCTGCTTAACTTAAGTGTACACTATTGCGTGTTTATTGTAGAGCTTTTACATCGCATTTAACTGTCAGATTCTCTGTTTTTTTTTTTTCTTCGTTATCTGAATTTCAATCATTTATTTACGTGAAATTTATTTAATTTATATAAATAAATAATTGAAATTTATTAAAATAAAATTATTAAATAATTTTTAAATTTTTTTAAATTACCAACTAATCTTTCAATATATTGTTCTATACGATTTTTAGTTTTACATCAACGTTGCCCTAAAATTCATAATAATATATATTTGAACTAACAACTATCTCTTTATTTCCATTAATATTACTTTCACATATTTTATATATAAGCAACAACAATAGTTAAAGATGATTTAATTATCTTACAAATATAAAATTAAAAATAATGTAAAGTATTTAAAATATTATAATTTACATTATATAATAAAAAAATAATTACATCAAAGCATCATATAAGTAAGAATAACAAAGGTTCATGACTCTGTACGTTTTAAAACAAGAGTTTTCATCAAGAAACATATCCAAATAGAAGTGAAACATGAAACAAAAACACTTATAGTTAAAATTTTTATATTTATATTGGATAAAAAGAATTTAACATATGCATCAAGTACAAGTGAAATTAAAAAAATACAAGAAATAAAAAATTAAAACTTCATTCAATTAAATACTTGTTAAATCGCATTGACCTCTATTTTTATTTGATACAAAATCCTTATTATTGAGACAAGTCTCATCATCGTCATCATTCAAATTTATTGCACCAAATGATATACAAATACTTTCTCATCTAAGGCTTTCTTCTAAGTCATTTTCATCTCTTAAACTGGGTTCTTAAAACAATTAATCCGCTAAAAGATCGATATGATCAAGACAAATTGGATAAATAGAACTACTTGTCTATTAAAAGTCGTAGTAAACAAATAAAATTAAATTATTAAGAAATTAAAAAAATATTTTACTTAATAATGATAATATCATATCTTTCTCAAAACTTTAAGTTGTATCAAACAAAGATCTAATTGTTTGATCTTTTGTGTTCTAATCTATTCCTTTTCTTAAAATAGATGAATTCAAATATATTTTAATTTCTTTCACACATTGTTGCGCTCACAAATTGACTCAAAATTTAAATTACAAACCTTTATAGGATATTACATTTGAATTCAAAGCAATAGATACATCAAAATTGGCCCCACTAAATAACTATAAGACAACAAAAGTAACTTATAAACAAAATAAAGTATGATTAATTTATAAGAAGTAACAAAAGTGAATAAATATATACCTGAATTAAGTTTGTCTCTTTGACGAATTGTAATAAGCACCTTAAAATTACCAAAAGTATCATTGTAAACCTCCATGAACTTAAAAGATCTTGTATCATCTCATATGCAACAATTATTGTAATAGTTAACAACACTCTTATTAACTTCAGCTTTCATCATAAAACTTGGTCTAAAATAGACATTAAGACTAAAAAAAGCCCCAACTGTAAACACTAGAGAGTAAAGTTGTCTTTTCTGTCTTTCATTGATGAATGTAAGATAAAGTGTATACAAAGAAGACGTATTTTTCATATTGGCGTTGATTACTTCCTTCACCCTCTCTACGATATCATAAAAATAACTCATTGTTACTTTCTCATCATTATCAGCTAGATAAAGTACAATCATCAGAGGTTTACAAACTTGGATTACAAATGAATACTGGGGCCAAAATTTATGATCTTCAAGGATAATTATAGAAATCTCCATTACAACATTAGACCTGACATACTGAAATGTAACCTACTTGTCACTTGTAAACATTTATCTAAGCTCCTTCTTCATTAGAATAAAGCACTGGAATGATAGGAAATTAGTCGCAAATCTTGTAATAATAGGGCGACATAAATTCCTAACATTGGTGAAACCCTTTCTCATTCAATTTAGACCTATGCATGATTATAGATAAACTTGGTCACTTTTCTTACTTTGTGCATAATTTCATCAATGATAGGAAAGTATCAAGGATTTCTTATTTTTTTCTAACACCAAGTCAGTGCAATGTGCAACACAAAGATTTTAATTAAAAGAATTATACCTACTTTGTAATCTTTTTCCTGTAGGTTTATAAGAAGAATTATTATCAGTAATGAACTGTACAATGTATTTTAGGTCCAACTTCATTTACAACTTCATCAAATATCTTAAACAAAGTATTAATATTTCTAATAAAGCTAGATGCATTAATAGACTTCAAAAACATTATCCCTTTAAAAAAATAAACAAAATAATAGTAATAACAATAGGCTCATGTCTTTTATATGTCCAACCATTACATATGATTGACACTTATAAGCTACTAAGTCATTCTTCTCTTATCCAAATAAATTTTTATTTAATAAATAGAGTTGCTCAAAAGACTACCTCTATAGTAATCAATCGACGGAGCTTTATATCCTAGACCATAAAAGTCAATAACATTTTGTATAAGTTGGTAATAATAAGACTAGACATCATTGAATGATATATTATATCATACTACCATCTAGCCATTTCCATGTCCACATTATGAGTTACTTATTTAAATTGTAAGGCACTACGAATTGGAGGTTAAACTCCAAGTGTTGTTCTTGGTGTAAAAAAGTTAAATACATGTCTTCTTCTCTTTTTCACATTAGGTGCAACATTCCCTCTTGTTGGGTACGAATACTTCTTTCAACATACACAATATTATCTTGACCAAAAAAAAAAAAAATTTCCACTACCAATTTTGTAGTTCAATCTTTGCCTTTTATCTTTTTCATGTCGACACTCTTCAAGCAAAGTTTTCATTTGTCATTTCAAATTATGACTGACTTTCTTAAAAGACTTCGTATCACCTTTGATCTCAGCTAAATGCTTCTTTAATTTGGTGATTCCCCCACCTTTCAAATATTTGTTACAATACAAATAAATGATATAGTTCTTCATTCCAAAAACCAATATAGAATGAGCTCAAGCTGGATCATCGAATCTTCCTAAAATTGAAATGACTGAATTATTAAGAATATTTAAACTTTCTTCCATTTATCTGTAAAAATAAATAAAGACTTATATCAAAATAAAATTAATAACTTCATTTTCAAAAGGCAAAGTTTATATATATAACAAATTCAATAGTACTTAACTATATAACATCATTACAACTTTCTTTTGGTAATGCACATTGCAAATAAGCTTTTATTATACAAAATTAAAAAATAATTGCTTAAAACATTTATATTTTCACATTATATTAAGCTACTTTCATAAATCAAGACATATCTTATTAGTCATTTTAATATAACCATAAAATAACCTAATTAGCTTAAGTTAAATATAATCAAAAAGAAATTAAATTACCTAAAGTCTCTCTTTTCAATTCCCATGAACTATTTTATATTATGTATTTAAATATCCATAATGTAGGATAATGAATGTGTATTTGTAAGTTTGCTATAATATTATAAATGTTTCTTTCCAAAGTTTAACTTTGTGTCTTTGTAATGTTATTTCTAATGACAATAATATAAGAACCCAAACATTAATTTAAAAAACTCAAAATTTATCTCACTTTTATGATTATTAGAATAAAAATAACCTAAAAATTCATATAAATAGGACTTCATCTTCATGCCTTTATAAAGCCATTCATAGAAATACTCATTAATAACATACATAAATTCAACAACACAATAGTTCCCTAACAAAACCAGGTTAATAAGACATATAATGACATGAATCATGTTAATAAATAATAATATTTTTACAATTTACAAAAGCAAGTTAAAGTGTTGCTTAAAATTAAACTAGATAATTTGTATATGAATAATTATAGTATACTGTTTACAAAAGGCACAAACAAGCTAGTCCAAATCAATCACCAACTAGCAAAAACTCATAATTCATAGACCAACACAAGAGCCAAAAGGTCCCAAAACTAGAACTTCAATAGTTTAGCCAACGATGGGAGAAGATGATGAAGCAGCTTTGTACGATAGAGGAGCTGCAAACGAAGGAGCAGTTAAGCAACACTATATGAGAATCAAAAAGTAATGTGGACGATGGACTGGTGTAGATTTGAGAACCAAGAACCAAAGGAGTAGATTTACGATAGCCAATTAGGATAGACGGGAGCAAACTTGAGATGGTGATGGAAAATTAAGAAACGAAGGGTCAAGGATGAGGAAAGCAAAGCAAAGCAGAGCAAAGAAGAGGCACTACAATAGAAACCACATTTGGCTATCAAACAAACCGACACTAAAAGTCTCAAAATCATCGCTAAAAGTCATTAGCTTTAGCGGCAATTTATATTAATCACCAAACCTCCATAGTTGAAAACTATAGGTGACATTTTTCACTAATTGTCACTAATAGTTTTTTCCTACGCTTTATTTTCATTGTCAAAAACTATTCACGACGTTTCAAAAAATTGTCGTCAATTCATTTTGGCTACACTTGGTTTTCGTAGCTAAAAATTATTGGCTATGTTTCGAAAATGTAGCCAAAATTTTTTAGCTACGTTTATGAAAACATAGCTAAGAATCAAAGGTTTTTAGCTACATTTTTAAAAAATTAATGTTATACCATGTTAATTATAATTATTTGTGACATTTAAATCCATATTATTGTATATAATATTTATATTTGTTTATTGTTAATTTATTATTAAAATAATTGATAATTTGAAACATTATATATAAAAAGTAAAATATCATTAAATTATACTAATAGAGAGAATATTTTTCGTATACAAAATTTTAATTACAGCCATAGCAATTCTTATAGAAAAATAATAAATACAGAGACTAGTTTACAAATTATAAATATTGAGATTACAAAAAAAAATACAACGTAATTGAGATGATTAGGTAGGTTTATCCATGTCGATAAGAGCAACTTCATACCTTAGTCATTATATAAGAAAGATAAATGACTAGAACCTCATTGTTTATAAGAAGATTAGACCTTGCAGAGAAAATTCAAATCACTACCTAGGCCTCATGGTGTGGAAACCACCCAATACCAAATGGATTTTCTTGTTTTAACAACCTTTAATATCATGATGGAGTACTTGATTTACGTGACAATAATGAAGCCCTGTCAAAAGTTGCCTCATGTACCACTAAAATAAAAGAAGCAAGGCAGGGTATGAAGTTAGAGGACTGGTCGATCATCGAAATTAGTCATTAAGAACTGAGTGATTAGATACAAAGAATTAGTTCCATTCTTTCTTCATTACCTTGATTTGTGGAACTGAAAATCACATCCCAAGAAGATCAGCAAGACCTGTCAAATCATGGTCTATGTACTCAACCATGTAAATAGCACCCTTACACTTGTTTCCATCTACAACCCATAACAATATAGTTAATCAGTGATCAACCTTCCACATAAGAAAACCAATAACGATACTAACTCATGTCATTCATTGAACATGTTCATAACCAAACTATATTTTAAATACGACAATGGCTATCAATAAAAAAAATTAGCACATGTAAAAGACACTTGCCTGGCTTCCCCTGATCATCCTTCTTAGGACTTGAAAAATGTTTCGGAAAACTTTAAGAACCTAAACAACATTGATAGAGATTAATGAATGAAGAAATTCATGTCCAAATATATGTGTATGTTTGTAAGCCTGAGTGCGTATATATTGGTTCCACAACTCTACCCGGGGATGTCACAATCTCTTTCAATTTAATTACATTCTTGTGATGTAACTTCTTTAGATTGATTTCACATAT
The DNA here is from genome assembly GCA_027564395.1 of Erythroxylum ulei. Classification (NCBI taxonomy): domain Eukaryota; kingdom Viridiplantae; phylum Streptophyta; class Magnoliopsida; order Malpighiales; family Erythroxylaceae; genus Erythroxylum; species Erythroxylum ulei. The sequence continues at coordinate 55,787,219 of JANITX010000004.1, forward strand.
TGTTGTTATAGGAAACTACAACAAATGAGAGGCATCTTATCAACAAACCATTGGTTCACTTCATAATCATACAAGTTAAAGAAAGTATAATTCCAATTTTTCTTTCTTACAGTTTGCAATCAACATTGTGATAATTAAGCAATATAATATCTGAAAAATGGCATCAGCTACATTATAATTATTTTTATGAAACATGAAAAAGGTTGACTAATGCATCAAACAAGTCCAATGAGAAAGAATGTAGAAGGTGGTACCCTTTCTCTTTCATTGTCCATTCTTATCTTCTTCAAGGCAATTATTTCTCCAGTTTTTATCTCTTTGACCACATAGACTTAACAGTAAGAGGAGAACATAGACAAAAAGCATAACCAAGCCCATTTTGTCATAGGTAATATTCATAAAGGAACAAATTCTAGAATAGAAAAGCAAATTGCAATTTAAAAAGTTGTAAGCTCTAAAACTAATTCCTCAGTAGAATCACAGCAATTATAGGTTAAGAAACATGCTCTACATTTAGATCAAAGGTGAGAAATGGATTTGTGGATTATTCAAATTCACTATGCCAATGTGGTTCATTTTAATATATGCTCAAGCCCCATAAACAATCATAAAACAAACAAAATATACAGCAAGTAAATCAATATCTCTTATTGAACAAATATGCAGCAATTGCTAAAGGTTGATAGCATTAGAAAACCTACAGAGAAGGAAATAACAATGATAACCAATCAAGAGCAATAAATCACATTGAGCAAAAAACCAATAGTCATATGCTTAAAGAAAGTAATCATGAGAAAGAAAGAAATAGCCAAGACAAGAAATAAAGATAAAAATGAGTAAATGAACCTACCCATAAGTACCCTCACCAATCTGTTTCAATTTCTCGAAACAATCCACGCTTCTCGACCCTAAAAAAGGTTAAAAGGAAGGGATCTGAATAATAAATCTTCAAAAAGTGGCCCCTTTTGTTTTCATTGATGTCAAAGTAGAAACCCTGTGAATTGTAAAATGAAAACGGAAAAATAAAGGATTAGAAGACGGAAGAAACTATAATGGCAGAAACTATAATTAGCGTTAAAAGTTTCAAGAGTTAGGAAGAGCGAAATAAGAAATTCCCTTGGAGTTGAGCTGTAATTCCACACCAAATTCAAAGATATTGCCAAAGCAAATCAACTATAGCCAAGAAGCAAGATGTCGTTTTCATGTTAGAAATCTATAACAGATGAAAATTCTAGGACAAAAAGAAGAAGCAGTTAGAAAGCAATAGAGAAGGACTAACTTGCATCGAATTGGAGTTGACTTGCGATTTTTCTTGCATGCCCATAATATCTCCTTGCTTTATTAATCAAAATCTTAAACCAAAAGTACCTTGAGACAGAATTGGCTATTATGTCAAATTTATACCCGAAATTTGGAGGAGACGGAGAAGAGGGAGGGTATATTAAAACCACGAAGAAGATTGAAGTTAAGAGGATCAACATAAAACCTTAACCGCCATTAAAATGTAACTTTTATTTCTTACTCTCCGCCCCCCCCCCCCTCTCTCTCTATTTCCTCTTTTATTCGTTTTAGTAGAAGAGAGCAAACAAGAAGGTAAAGAAACAACATAAAACTTAAAGTTACCTTCTGAAACCAACCTCCCTTTGTCCAATTTGTTTGGTTCGGTTGGTGTCATGAACTCTCCATCCCACCAAACACCAAATGGGTACATAATCAAATCCAAAGTCGATACAAACGAAGCATAAAGACAATGGGAGGTTAAACAAACAGGAGTAGCGTGTAATGTCTACACGCAGAGAAATAGACCAACAAGATAAGAAAAAGGGTATCAACAAATTTCTAATTTTGATTTTGTTCCTTCCTTTAATTAGTTGGCAAATTTGGTGAGCATTTTTAGCGATGATTTCCAACAATCGTCGCCAAAAGAGTCAATAAGGGTTATATTTTGGCACCAAATGAGGACCCTTTGGTGAATGGTCGTAAAGGGTCCTCATTTGGTACCAAAATGTGGCCCTCATTGATCTTTTTGGCGACGATTTTTAAAAATTGTCGCAAATTGTGGACCCTTTAGCAGAGACAGAAATCTACCATTACTCTTACTATTAACCCCCTTACTAGCACCAATCAAGGCTCTGACCCTACACCTTCTCTCTAACCTCAAGCTCCTCAAAAATCAGAACCTATACGGTCATGGAAGGCAGTGGTCTCAGAAGGTATAGAGGCATCCACAGAAGACATTGTGTTAACTTATTACCCCCCTGAGATCACGGAAGAGTAGATCTACGTAGTCCCTCCTCCAGAATTAGCTCAGAAAGGCGCTGCAAAGTTCAGGTTAGCTCTCATCGGATTTTTTTTATTGGAAAAAGGCCTGCTTACCCAGTCGTACAGCGAGCTCTGGCTAAGTCATGGGTTGAATTTGGGTTGACGGAGATATTGATAACTAGCTCGAATAATTTCTTATTTAAGTTTAATTCAGAACAAGGTTTGCAGTCTATGTTAGAAAAGGGCCCTTGGCATATCCAAGGGAAGCCCTTGTTTTTGAGGAAGTGGAGGCTTAATGGAGGAGAACAAGAAGTGGTGAAACATGCTCCAATGTGGGCTAGGTTCTACAACATTCCAGTTGAATACTGGAATACCAAAGGTCTGGGTAGGATCGCAAGTGCGGTGGGACGTCCACTCTTAATGGATTCGCCAACAGCAAGGATGTCTAGGATATGCTACGCGCGTATGTGTGTAGAATTGGAGCTACAGAGGAAATGGCCTTCTACCTTCCAATTGGCCACGTACAGTGAGGAGGGGCAAATTCTGTTTAAGGAGATCAGGATTGAATATGAATGGAGGCCAAACTCGCAAGAGCACAAAAAGGAATGGACTCCTACAGGTAGAGTCTTTGAGATTGGTTTCCAACAAGAGTTGGTAAAGAACAAGGAGCAGCCCCCACACACTTCTACTCCTTCACGCCTGACACCAGAGCTTAATCATTCGATAATAGACCCAAGTTAGGAAGATAATTGTGCACGAGAGACTTCATCCGAGCCATACAAGGAGCATGTCCCCCCACCATAGAAACATTTTCCTAAGATGACAAAGCAAGATGGTAAAGAAGAAATCTTAACAGGGGGTTCTCCAAAATTGAACCTGACTCTACAAATATAAGAAGAATTTAGAGGAGACAAAGAATCCCTCAATACTTCTGCAGTAACTCAGGTAGATTTACCTTCCTCTCCCACTTCTGATTTGCTTCCACATAGTCCTGGTACTAATGGAGGGGCAGAGGGGGAATTAACAGTGTGGACTAATAGGAAAACTAGGAAGAAACAGAAGTAGGTTGTGAGTTTGGGATTTGGTTTTTGGATTATAGACTTGGTTTTTTGGAATGTGAGGGGTCTCAACAACCCCGTAAACAACTAGCTGTTTAAGTTTGGCTTAAAAGAGTTTCAGTTTCTTTTGTTTGTTTAGTCAATTCTAGGATTAGATCTCTCTTATTTGAATAAATCTTGCACTTCTTTGTTTCCTAGATGGCACTATTACAATAATTTAGAACATTCTCCCAATGCTAGGATTGTGATTGCCTGGAATCTTGATCTCCTTTTATGCTCAATCAAAAATGCTTCTGGCCAACTTATTCATGTGGAACTGCTTCCTAGGAACTGTTTTGAATCTTTTATGGTAGCTTATGTCTATGGGGCAAATAACCTCAACCATAGGAAGCTCCTCTAGTCTAGTTTGTCCAACATCACCCCTTCAGTAGGTCAATTCTCTTGGATACTTGCAGGATATTTTAATGCAATTTTATTTTCTCATGAGGCTGATCCCTCTAGCTCTACTACCTTGAGTGGGATGACTGACTTTTGACAGTTTGTAGGAGAAAATGGTTTGTTTGACCTAAACTCCAGTGGACCACCCTTTACTTGGAACAATAAACAAAGTAGTGAGTCTTTCATTGCTAGGAAGCTGGATAGAACCCTCATTAACTCGACCTGGAGTCTCAGGTTTCCTAATTCTTACTATGTCATTCATAATCCTCACATCTCTGACCATTCTTCTTTAGTAGTCAGGTCGGTTGTTTAGCAGCAAAAGCGAAATTCTCTTTCAGATTCTCTAATTTTCTTACTTCTTAGTCCAATTTCCTGTAAACAATCGAGGAAGCTTGGTCCACTCTAGTTCAAGGCACTCCAATGTACTGTGTTGTGTCTAAGCTAAATATAGTTAAAAAAAGCTCTCAAAGTCATGAATTCTAGGCAAGTAGGGGATGTGAACACTAGAGTAGAGAGATGCTAAGCAAATCTTAATCTCCTTCAGGATCAAATGAGGCTTTTACCTAGATCCTCTCATCTGATCGATCAGGAATCCGCAGCTATTTGTGAGCTATTTAGAGCCTTAGAGGATCAGGAATCTTTCTATAGACAATCTTCTAGGGTCAAATGGCTTCAAAAAGGGGATAGAAACACCAAATTCTTTCATAATTCACTCATTGACAACAGAAATAGGAATTCCATACACTCATGAGACGTGGGGAATGGGAATAGAATTGTAGGGCTCCCAGAAATTCAAGATCACTTCCTTGCATATTTTCAAGGTACTATACGAGCTCAAAAGTTACTCTACTCTTTTAAGGAGTTTGTAGGAAATCTTTTTCCTATCCCCCTGTCTGAAAACATTTCTAGTTCTCTTATTGCTGAAGTTTCAGCTCAAGAGATTAGGGAGGCTTTCAACTCTTTACATCCCAATAAGGCCCCAAGCTCAGACGGGTTTAATGGGTTCTTCTTCAACGTCTGGGCTCTTCTTCAAACAAACCTAGCTTATTATCGGAGAAGAAGTCACACTAGCCATTCAAAAAAAAATTCATCATGGGAAACTCCTCAATGAGCTCAACTCCACTTTCATCTCTCTCATTCTTAAAAAGCTCACCCTTCCACACCTTTTACAGTTTTAGACTATCGACCTATCTCTTATTGCAACATGATCTATAAGGTGATAGCTAAAATCTTAGCTAATAGACTCCGAGAAATCCTTCGTCTCATTGTTAGCCCCAATCAGAGTGCTTTTATTAAGAACCGTCGAATAGGAGACAATATCCTGTTGGCCCAAGAGATCTTCAATAATTATCACCTTTCTAACAATTAGAGGAGGTGTGCTTTTAAAGTGGACCTTCAAAAAGCCTATGACTCAATTCAATGGGATTTCCTTCTTAATGTTCTAGAAGCTGTTGGCCTTCTTTTGAAGTTTTTAGGTTGGGTCACAGAATGCATAACTACTCCCTCCTATTAAGTCCTTATCAATGGATCCCCTCAAAATTTTTTAAAGGCAAGTCGGGTCTAAGACAGGGCGATCCCTTATCACCTTTCCTCTTTATACTATGTATGGAAGTTTTCTCCAGAAATTTGAAAGCTTGTATAGCTAATAACCCTTCTTTTAAATATCATTGGAGATGCCAAAGCATTAAGCTCACTCATCTTCTGTTTGCTGACGATCTTTTGATGTTTTGCCATGCAGATTTGTTATTTGCTCAGACCTTGCTAAATTCCTTATGTACTTTCTCTATATTTTCTAGCATGGATATGAATACTTCTAAGAGTCAGTTTTTTTATCTCCAGATGTGAATTATCTGACTCTTCAAATGAAACTTATTTCTAGTCTCCAGCAAGGTACTCTTCCCATACGGTACTTAGGGGTTCCCCTCATTCCATGTCGGTTATCTAGGAGGGATTGCCTTCCTCTTTTGGACAAAATAGATAAGAGGATCAATAGATGAACTCACAAAAGTCTCTCTTATGCAGGTAGAATCCAATTGGTTATTTCAGTTCTTTCTTCTTTTCAAGTTTATTGGTCTACCCACTTTGTACTCCCTTCTTCCATTCTTAAGGAGATAGAGTCTCAACTCAGGAATTTTTTGTGGTTTGGGACGGTAGATTCGAATTCTCATGCCAAGGTTAAGTGGAGTGATATTTGTAGACCGAAAAAGGAGGGAGGTTTGGGAGTGAAACATTTGACTACTTGGAACCATGTCCTGTTCGGAAAACGAATCTGGATTCTTTTTGATGGTAAGGAGGCACTGTGGGTAAGATGGGTGAATACTATTATCCTGAGACAATAAAACTTCTGAAATGTTCAACCTACCTCTAATAGTTTTTAGAGTTAGAGGAAAATTTTATATGTGCGGGAAAAATTGTGGAACCAATTCAGATTTAGGAGAGGCAATGGTATATCTACTCTTTTATGGCAGGACCTATGACACCCGAGAGGAATACTGCAGAATTTCTCTTCTCCAAGGGAGATTAATGGCTCGGAGCTTCCAATGACAGCCAGAGTAGCTGAAGTAATCAACCATGATGAGTGGCGGTGGCATGAGATATCCATTGAGATCATAAGGAACCTTGAGACGCCTTTATACCAACCCAATAGTACCTAACTAGATTGTTTGGAATGGTTAGCTAGCCCCACAAGATAGTATACCAATGCCTCAACCTATAAATTCTTGAGACTTCCTTTACAGGAAGTACCTTGACACAAGCTAGTATGGTTCAAAGGAAGTAGACCGAGGTGCATCTTTATCCTCTGGCTTGCTTTCCTTGAAAAGTTACAAACCCGTGATAAGCTCTCATACCTCCAAACTCCTAACCGTTGTTCCTTGTGTTTTTCGGCAAATGAAACCAATGACCACTTGTTTTTTGCATGTCCATTCTCTAAATTGGTTTGGGATCGATGCATCTCACACTTTCACTTACCAATCCCTATTCAGCCAACCCTTCCTTCTATTCTCTCTTGGTTTAATATTTCCTTCCAATCAAGACCTTCAGACACCCACAATTTCCCAATCTTTCTTTCTACTATTGTTTACCATATATGGGTTGAAAGGAATGTTAGAACCTTTAAAGATGAAGCCAATTGGATGTTGGGAGTGTGAGCCTCAGAGTAATCTCCCAAGTTATGGACATTTAAAGCTCAAACACCTAGAGGAGGTAACTCAAATAGCAAGTGTCAATTTTCCTAACATTTTTCTTCTACAGGTTTGATAGCGCAGGAGCTTCATTTGCCAAACAGCATGTGAGTCACTGTTATAAGAGTAGACAGGAGGATAGATGGAGGTTCCAATTTCCTCTAGAGTTCATAGCAACAAAGTGACAGTATCCATGGAGATCTCCCAATATTCAATTCTACAAGCAGAAGGATTAGGAGACCATATAGCTTATGTTTTCTTATGTTTGTGTTGTCTTATTGGCTTGTGATTCTGGCTGTAGGAGGTTCACATATGTTGGATCCCGTTTTCGGAAGCCAACCTCTTGACAAAAATACCGTGCTACTTGAGCGTGGTTCCTTGCTTAACACAATTTCTCATGTGTTTT
>JANITX010000004.1:55794664-55813954 GCA_027564395.1 Erythroxylum ulei
ATAAAATTTGAAATAAAAATTGTTTAGGAAGTGCTTTATTTTATGAATTATATATGTAATTTTCATACTTATTTAATAAATTATTATTTTATATTTTCAGCAGGCCTCAAGGAATTTTTTTAAAACTATTGTCTTATGCATTTAGCGAGGTTATTATTTTATCCCATTGGCTCAAGTCAGGACTGGAGAAAATTATTATTTAATCAAGATTATTAATTTATCGAATATTCATTTATCGAGGTTTTACTGATATAAGATTGGGTAATAGGCTCAAGTACTTTGGATTTTGGGTCCCCCTTAGGTTCATAAGACATTTCCACCCTAAAAACTTCTATAATTTTAAATTTAAATCCTTCAATGTGTTAATTATAATTTTGACAACTTATATTACCGTTATATATATTTATTGAAACAATATTTTAAAATTTTGGATCTTTTTTTTAAAGTATGCAGTACATTCCTAAAATATTTAAAGCTTTGTTTTTAATATGGGATAAATAATATAAGGGATATAAAATTTTATCTTATAAGAGAGATAAGACTTACATAGTTTTGACATGTTAAGAAAGGCATCCAAACATTCCAGTAAGAAGATGTGAGATGATCATAGTTAGAGATAGTAAGAGAAAAAAAAAAGGGAGAACTAAGAAGAATTAGAGAAAGTGATAAAAAAATGATATGATAATGTTGGAACTTATCTAGGACATGACCTGCGATAGAAAACTTTAGTGTACTAGAATATAGATAAGGATCCCTCATAAAGAGATCCTTGTAGTTCTCATAAGTCTTTTAACTTTTTCCTGTTATAGTTAGCATAAATTTGTAAATAAATAGTACTTACCTTTTAAGGATTTAGCCTAAGAGCGCGCCTGGTTCAAATTGGATAATAATAATAAGAATGAGAATGAATATAGTGATGAATGAGAATGGATATAATCATTATAATTATAATGGTTAGTTAAAATGAAGAAATAATTACCATTACTATTGATAGTGATTGACTTGTTAAAAATATTGAGAAGTAAAATTTTGTTATAGTGATTGACTTGTTAAAAATATTGAGAAGTAAAATTTTGTTAAAATTTTATTTTACATCAAATTTTAATTTATTTTAATTAATTATATTTAATTGCTAGCAAAGAGAAAAAGATGTAATTAATAAATTATAATGCAATAAATTAATTAATTATATTGTGATATTATTTTAATTAATTAATTAACTATATTGTAATATTATTTTAATTAATTTTGTTGCACTTAATTAATTAATTATATTGTTATATTATTTTCATTAATTATATTGTAATTAATTGATTAATTATATTGTAATTAATTAACTTATTATATTAATTATAAAAAGATTAAAAAAAGATGAAGGGAGTGTCACTCAGGAATGATTGACATTCCTCTCATGCTTGAGAAGTATGGAGCAATACCTGAAAGTTGGATATCATAATACTGTCCGTATAATGATAATATATATATAACAAACAACCCCTTTTTCATTTCATGCTCATTGAACTCTTCCTAAACCTATCAACCAAGTACCCCCTAAGCATTTTCTCATACCTAGCTTGATTTAGTAGTTCTATTATTATTATTATTTCTTTTTATTTGTTTTTTTTTTATTTTTTTGACGTAGATCATTTGGAAATAACTTCTATACTAGTTAAGGATAAGGCTGCATACTATTGAACCTCGTAAGACCTTGCATGTCAATAGAATTTCTACTATGTTGTTGTTATTGTAAAATTTTAACTTATAATTTATTTTTATTTTATTGCGACTTCAATATTAAAATTTTGTTCCAAGTTAAATTAAACCTTTGATAATATTTTAAATGTTCTTCAATTATATTTTAAAATAATAATATATTTAATAATTTTTAGTAAACTATATATCTATTATTTTATTATATTATAAATATTTGTTTAAAATAACATTCTTTCTTCAAATCCTTTTGTATCTGATTCTATTTAGCTTTTAATCTTAATAGTAAAGACATTAATAGCTCACTACAATAAGGTAACCCTTTGGCTACATTTTTTTGCGACAATTTCAAAATCATAGCTAAAAATAAACTTTTGGCAATGATTTTTAAAATCATCACTAAAGGCTTACCCTTTTGCGTCGTTTTATAAAATCGTAGCTAAATGACAAGCTTTTAGTAATGATTCACTAATATCGTTGCCAAATGGTAAACCTCTGGAGATGCGTTCTGGGAATTGTCAAAAAAGGTTCATCCTTTTGCAACGGTTTAGCCTTTGCCGATGACTTTAGAAATCATCGCTAAAAGTTTAAATAACAAAATAACTCTCTTATTTATAATTATAAATTCACTAAATTTGACTTGAACATTTTTTAACTGAACATTATATTGAGAAAAAGCAAATTTAATATTATTGAAATTGATTCTAAGTGTAAAATTAAATTTAGCTAACAAAAAAGTCAAATCATTTCAATAATTTATAAAACTATAAACTCAAAATTAATTAATATTAAATTGATTTAATACTTTTTATTTTTCTCTTTTAAATTGTATGATTTGACAATTTTATATAGTGTTACACAATTTTCAAATAGTTTTAACATGAAGTTTGTAGTATAATGATATATGACTTTTACAGAAAAAACAATAAATATTGATACATGATAAGTAATATAATATAATGATATATGGTAAGTAATACAAGATTTTAATTAGAAATCGAACAATTCTAAATTCCTATTCGGTAGATAAGGTAAAGGAGTTCCCTATGTCTAGATTACTAAGAAAGCTCCTTACATGCTTGAAAACATCAATTGAAATAGTAAAAGATCTTCTCCCAGGAGTTGTTTTATTGGCACCCTTTTCTAATAACTTCTTGGCTTTAACTAAACTAACTGAAGATACAGTGAATGATTTCTTAGATGTAGTATGGATCACCGAATTAGATGAATCGCATTTACCATGTGTTGCACCTAAGGAATGAACATTATAAAACATTAAAAGCTAAATCAAACGATATAAGGAACACAAATTCGAACACATGCATACTCGATTGAATGACTCCATCATCATAACAATGAATAGACATAGTTTTTGCAATCGACGACTGTTCCAAAACAACTTATTTCCCTAATCTTGTACATACCATCGAGACATCACCCCCACCTCTATTTTCATCTATGTTCTCTTGAAGATTCGAGGAAGCTTTACACAACACGTAGTATATACAATCAGATGTTCATCTAATAACTTCCTAACATAAATGAGATACAAATAATAAAGAAAGAGAACTAATTCAGATGATACTAAAAACCTTAAAGAAGAAGATCGAACATTGAAGGTAAGCGGTGATTAAACTTTGATGAAGAGATTTGTTGTGCATCGATTTGTTCTTCATCAGGGAGAATTCTACCACATTCCTCCTATCGAAGCTTATTTCTGCCATCGAAAACTAATCGTTATGTTGACATTTTGTGATGAATTTATGTTTACAGTTTTATTCTAAAATGTCAATAGAAATAAAAAACAAGTCATAGATATAATCAATATAAAAGCAGAGTGTACAATTTAATACAGAAATGAAAAATTATATAACATTATATGCAATTAACAAAATATTCACAGAATAAGCAAAGATCATTGGAACTTATTTTTTTAACCATCCAAAAATTCCCTGCACAAGCACATTCTATGTTTGCCACTCACTGTTAAAGATAAATAAAACCCAGAGCGCATGTTATAGATTAATAAGTGATCTGACATCTTTAAGAATAGAAGACTTCTTATTTGAATGTTCTTTTCACATTTGACACACTTATAAGATTATTAAGACATCAATAAGTCAATATAACTGGTTGAAGTTGAGTTTATAACCTATTAACATAAGAAAAGAAAGTTTGTATTACACACAATATCAGTACTTTTATTCATTGTCTATTCTAAACATAAGTTATAACCCAAAAATTTGTTTCAACATTCTAGCAATGTAAATTTTTTCCCCAACATTCTAGCAATATTAATTTTGTGATCTATTAATTGAGACAACTTTATATGATAACGTTGAGAATGTTAATTGTGTATGTACTATGTTTAGCGGATGCATAATTAAGTATGATTTCTTATAAAGCCACAATTCTGATAAAAAGAGGCCAACTATATAGGAGTTAGATCCCCCAAGACCCCCATTAGATATGGATAGAGCTACTATCATGGAATTCAAAATGGAAGGAAGTACAAAAATAGTAAGAATAACCATAGGGAATCCATAAGATGCATAAATCACATAAAAAAAAGTATGATCTCATTTGAAGTTATGGAGACCGAGATCAGGTATTCCCGCATTTTTTCATTTCTTTCCCTTTCACGTATGATCCGGGGTACGTAACTAAGGTGCCGTTACGTATTACCCATGGTATTAGAGCGGTGACGTGATTGGATGGTTAAAAATGAAGATTTTTGGTTTTCTCTCCATAAGGTTTTCGGAGATTTAACTTTTGTTTTTCAGTTTTTTCTTGCATGAAAGTAGTATACATGTGTATAACCTTAAGAAACGAGGTGAAAACGAACCTAGGAGTGCAAAAAATCATCTACGTGTTGGCGCATGCAATACATGCGCCATCAGATAAACGCACGTGGGCGTGTATTGTGCATGCGCCATTCACTATTGAGGTGCGGCACTAGGCAGCGCGTGTGAAGCTAACGTCATGCTGGCGTTAGCGGATGACGTCAGCGCTATAGTACGTTGACGCAATGCTAACATCAGCCGTACGGATTTTTCGACAGTATTTAAAAAACACAAAAATTTCAGATTTTCCATAAGGGTGCCTTGGGGTATTTTGGGTCAGTTTTCGGGTCTGGGAAATTCATAAAGTAAGTTTTCTATTTTTCTGAATTTATTACATTAATAATAAATTAAAGTTTTACTTCAGAAAAAGGAATTAAGGTATTCTGAATCTCATTTCGAGTGAATTTTCATGCTTAGGACATCACATAAGGGAGATACTTCAAGTTTTTGTGTCTCGGGTCTCATGTTCAATGTTCGGGATTGCATGATAGTCGCTCAAAGGAATTAAGATTTTGAAGCCATTTTTGAGTGAATTTTTGTACAACAAACTTGCCATAAAGGAGATACATGAGGTTTTCGGTGTCTTGGGTGGTCGGTTCGGTGTCCAGTGATGCACGGTAGTCACTCTACTGAGATTTTTCTTTAACGAAAATCTCAAATAAAGTTTTCAGAGAATGTTTTCAGTATGAGTGTGTGACAATGAGACTGTGCATTTGGATTTTTACATTTATTGATGTTACATTGTCACATACTATATGCCCATAAAGAATGTGAGGATAACATAAAGATGTATCCCTTGTTTTTGTTGACTTTTTAAGTGCTGATGAGAATGTAGTCACCAAAATTGCTTTTCAAGTCAGTATTTTGAATTCATCTACTTGCATGTTGGGGGATGTTTATGATTTTATGTTTGATTATTCTGCCCAAAGGTGTTGGCCTTACATAACATTGTGAGATGTGCATAAAGGCATTAGATGGAGGAAAACTGTTGCTTAAAGTGATCTATTTGCCCAGAGGTGGTAGTGTCATAAGAGTTGATAGTTTGTACTCTGATCACTTTTATATGGAGGTCTAATTGAATATATTATGTATTCAGCCCAAAGGTGCTTCATAATATGTGTGATCGGATTTTCAGTAAAGATACTTTTCAATGGCTTTAAGTATCATTGTTGTCCTACATTTGTGCTAATTGAAACATTGGTTTTTTGTAGGCACCTTTTCTGTCAACAAAATTAGTTTCACCATTGAAACCCTGACCGGTTTCAATTCAAAGAAGTGGATGGAGGATGTATTGAATGCTATGGAGATAGTTGAGTTTAATATGGTCATACGGAAGGATAGGCCATCTTTACTTACATCCATGAGCTCTAGAGTTCATAAGCAGCCTATAAAACCTGAGATCGGTCTAACAGATTATATCTGATGACTATTAAGAGATCCATACCTAACCATTTGCTAAGTGGACTTTCGGACACAGACATAGCGAAGGAGTTTCTTGATAATGTCTCCCAGAGGTAAAAAGTCTCACCTAATGTTGAGACAAGTTCCTTGATGAAAGAATTATTCTCCATGAGATATATAGGAGAAGGGGGAGTAAAGGAGTACATATCGAGAATGATTCATCTTCACGGTATATTGAAGATGTTGAATATTCCTCTTCTTGATGTCTTCATCATTCACCAGACTCTAAATATACTCCCTCCAGAGTTTAGTAACCTGGTGATGGCATATTACTCGCTGGATAAGGAATGAAACTTCAATGCTTTGATATCCCATTGCGTAGCTGAGGAGGAGAAACTCAAGTTTGCTACTCCTACAACCCTCAAAGTAACTAAAGGGAAGACAAAGATGAAGCCCGCTAAGTTTAAAGGTAGAAAGTTCAAATATTCTCCGCATGCTGACACTGGTCAATTCAGTGCTGGTAAAGGTTCGCATGACATAAAGAAACCAGTAGTATAAGGTTTAAAAGGAAAGACTGAGACCATCAGGTAACTCCTTGGCTTATTAATTTATGAATCTAATTTACGATAGTCGCATTAAGTACTTGGTGGCTATATAGTGGAATATCTGATCAAGGTGCTTCCATAATACAGTGGTTCATATCCCGGATAAAGCCAAATAAAGAGAAGAAGGAATTGATGGTTCACAACAATGAAGAAGTAGAAGTGATATCTATGGGGAATGTATGTTTTGAACCTTGTAGTTCATTTTGGTTTTTACACGAGACATTTTATATGTGATCTTTTGATCAATTTTGGACAAAGAGGGTTAATGTTTTGTATTTAATGCTTCTATTGTACAATTTTTGTTTAATGCAAAATATAATGGTACAACTTTCTTGTCATTTGGTTTGTATAGAATGTGTCTTACCTAGAATTAGATAAATGATTCTTCGTATCTTGCTAAACAATTCATGGAATGAAGGACCCTGATGAATGAGAAGTTATATATAGTGTGACATAAAAATTTAAGCCACATTTCTAGAGCTAGGGTTGAGGGATTGATCAAGAAAAGCATTTCTCAATTCTAGATTATGATGATCTGGGAACATGTGCTGATTATTGCAGGGGTAAGTTGACTAATAAGGATATTGAGGTTAGCTCGTGCTTTTGACTTGTTGAGTATGATACATAAAGATATCAGTAGACCTTATACAGTTGCACTGTGTAATTCTAAATGTATTCTGACATTTGTTGATGATTATTCCCTTTACAGTTATGTGTTCTTGCTTAAAAACTAAAGGTTGAAAAACAATTGGAAAAATTCATCAAGATATTCAAATTTGACCGTAAAGGAGAATATCATGGAAAACATGATGTTTCAGGAGTTTAAAAGGTCCGTTTGCCAGATATTTGAAATCAGTTAGAATAGTGACTTAATTTACTATGCTGAGTAGTTCTGAGTAAAATGGTGTGTTGTCGAAAGACATAATTGCACCCTAAAGGACTTGGAGAAGTTGATGCAGAACAGGACTAGTCTACCTGATTATCTAGAAGTGTGAAAACCCAGCCTTACACACATTCATGTATAGAGCTTCCCTACTGAGGTAGTATAATCCTCAGTAGGACTAATCTACTGATCCTTATCAAGATAATCTACCCCATTCTGCTTATTACTACTTAGTAAGATATCCTGACCACTTTAAAGCTACAGATTTTACTGTAGAGAAGGAGGGACAGGAATAGTAGAATCATAAACAGCTAAGTTTATGGAATGCAATGTCTATGATGAAGGTGGGCTCTTTGACCATTCGGATAATAGCAAGGTGAATACTACAGTTATTATGTACCCGCCACTCATATAGTTAGATTTCGTGGATCTAGGTCTCTGTATTGTGCTTGTACAGGAACAAGAACCCATACCTGTACATACATAGGTTCCTGGGGATACAAGATCTAATACAGTTAAGTAAATCCACTAGAGTAAGACGACCTGCTATCCTATATGATTTTATAGTCTATTGGGTGAACATGACTATGCTATTAGACATGTTACGGATCCAACTACTTTTACAGAAGTTGTTTCTGGACCTAATGCAGATTTGTGGTAGGATGCAATGACTGATGAGATACAAGCCATGAAGCATAGTAAGGTTTGGGAGCTAGTTGATTTGTATAGTTGTAAATGAAGTTTTAAGGCCTAATGAATTTCAGGATAAAGTTTAGCGATTTATGGGCTCGCTCAGTTGCCTAATAGTTCACTCAGAGAGAAAGGTTGACTTTATGTTACCTTTTCTCCTATATCCTCGTAGGATACATTTTGAGTGATTAAGGCAATTGTAACTCATGATGATATAGAGTTACATTAGATGACTGTCAAAACTGCTTTCTTGAGTAAAAACCTTTATGAAGTGGTCTATATGGTACAACCTGAAGGATTTTAGAATCCAGATAGAACTGACATGGTTTGCACGTTAAGTAGATCAATATATAGTTTATATCAAACCTCTTAAAAGTGATACCTTACATTTGATAAGGTTTGGCCTCTTTAGACTTCATGGAAAATAAAATTAAAAAGATGCTTGTACTATGAGGTAAGGGGGAGCAAAGTTATCTTCCTATCACTGCATGTGGATGATATATTGCTCACGCCAAATTATTTGACCATGTTGTATGAGGTTAAGCAACTTTTGGTCAAGAACTTTGACATAAAGGACCTTGTGCAACATCTTCTGTCCTAAGTATTCAGATTCACCGGGGCAGATCTTAACACTTACCAGACCTCTCATAGAATGTATACATTGAGTATGTGTTACAAAGGTTTAATAAGGTTAACAGTAAACCTGTCGTAGCACCTATCTCTCATAATGAGAGATAATCTTTGGCACAATATCCAAAGAATAAAATAATGAGAGAGGTTATAAGGAATGTTCTGTATTTTAGTATAATTGATAGCCTGATGTATACTTGGCTATGTACTAAGTAGGACATTACATTCACCATTTGACTGTTTGGTCAATATCTGGTTAATTCAGGTGTAAACCATTAGAATGCAATCTAGCGAGTGCTAAGATACTAAAGAGAATTAAGGATTATATGTTGACATATAGCATAGTCAACAGACTAAACCTCGTAGGGACTTCATATTCATATTTTAGCTATGTGTCTGGATGATTGAAAATCCTCTTAAGGTTACAGTTTTAAGTTTACAGATGGTACAATGTCATGGAAGTGTGTCAAGTAGACATGGGTAACTTCATCGACTATACATGCAGAGTGCATGCTATGGAGTTACTTCACAGATGGTTTAGCTCATAAACTTGATTTCTGAGTTGTTTGTGGTTGATTAAGTGGCTAGACCCATTTGGTTATACTGTGGTAATCTTCTTGTCATGTTGTTTAATAACAACAAAGAATATCACAAGGTCTTAGCATTTAAAAGTCAATTATTTGGTCATAAAGGTGTTGATACAAAAAGGTGACATTAAGGTTTGGAGCATTTAAAGACTAAGGAAAAGTTAGTCGATCCTTTAACTAAAGGACTTTGCCCATTTGTGTTTGTGACACAAGTATACAGTATGTGTGTTTTGACGTCCTTAGACACTATTAGTTAGGGGATCGTTATGTTTGCTCCATGTACATTTGTACATTTTGATGTATTATGACGGTATGATGGTTCATCAATAGAGATGATCATCATTTATCCTCAGTAATACGCGTTATCATTCATTGTCATAATACATATAAAAGTCTTAAGATTTGTGTCAATCTTAAGCATTTAAAGGTCTTTGGGCATATATACAGATTGACCTTGTATCTATGTCATTTAGACGCATACCGTTTTAAAAGGATAACCATGAAGCTTGACATGACATAGCGGGACATAAGTTTTTAACCCTATAAAGGTTCTCTAATGTAGTTTAGCATTCAGTTGAAGAACATAAAGGTTTTCTCTAATGCAATTTAACATTTGGTGAGAGGAAACAAGTTTTCTCTAATTTTGTTTAGCATTCGGTGAGAGAAAACATGATTTCTTTAATACAGTTTAGCATAAAGTTGGAGAAATCGAGACCTACAAACGAAGATGATATAATTTAGGTCATAAAGGTATCATCTTAGTTTGCCACACTTCATTTTCCTATTCATGTTAGTGGGGTATTAGGTATACGTGATTGTATTGAATCTGTATTGCACATGACACATGCATTTGATACCTTACGATATCGAAAGCCTTGCAAGACGAAATGATGGACTTTCATTATCTTTGGATCAAATGTTTTGTTTTTAAAACTTATTCGACTAATTCAATAGCGTGGCTTAACCGAGTTTTTAAATTGTTTTTAAACTTGAGTCAAAACTGCAATTAATACTTGTCTAAGGAGGAGAATGTTGGACAATTTTGTCTTTTCCTACAAAGTTGGAAAACTATTAATTACAATTTTTGGTTTTAATAATTTATCAATTAAGTTACTTAATTTAATCCAGATAAAGATAATAAAATGACTCAATAAATGATCTAAATCTATAGGTTAAAGTTCGTATGAAAAATAGATCTCTATTAGTGTGGACCAAACCCATATCGGCCTTGTGATGAAAAAGCCAGATATGGAAGTTATATATAAAAGTTAATGTCTCTTACAATTGCTCAAATAATCAATCGTAAGCATAAAGATTCTCTGACCTATTAAGAGAGCTTACGTTTTGAAAAAACTGTAGAAAGACCTTACTCGTGTCCAGGAGAGGAGTTCCCATAAAGATGGTGGTAGATTCATGTTCGTTTCGGCTTCAGAAAGCTCGTTTGAAGTTACAGAAACCGATATCAAGTATTTTCGCATTTTTTCGTTTCTTCCCCTTTCACATATGAACCGAGATACGTAACTAAGATACCGTTATGTAGTACATAAATTGCCTAAAATCTAGCACGAGGAGTTAGACGACAATGAATACTACAATCATCTCCATCATTCAATTGTAACACCAACAAATAGAGTTGTAGCCCCATTTCCTTATCATTCAATGGTAACATCATCAAATAGAGTTGTAGCCCCATTTCCTTATCATTCAATGGTAACATCAACAAATAGCGTTGAAGCCTTATTAAATGATGATAGTGATTATAGCCGAAAATGAAGAGGTTGTAGTGCTAGTGCACGTTTTACCCTAGTTGGCTTCGTATGACTGTTGGAAAGATACATAAGATAACTAATTAAAATAATATTTTACTAGTTTAGTTTCAAAAACCATTTGTTGTAACTATATATGTTACGGGGTCTTGATGGTCCCTCTCGACACAGTCTCGTACCCTTTTTTTCTTTTCCACAATAATGTATTGAAAGAAAAACAAATTACGAAGGATCACTAAGTTGGCGGAACTCACGTTACAGTGATTACATCATGTTGTAACTTAGATTGTGGCTAGCCGCCAAAATGGATTACGTTATTTTTGGAAATTTCCTGTTTATTATTGCTATTCGGTGACCTAATTAATCAATTAGGTGGTTTAATTGCACGTACGCGAGCGAAGCAATGACTATAACTAGCCAACCAATCAAAATAAATACCTACTTGGTGATCGAAGATTTTAATTATTCTTTCCTTATCAAGTTGTGTATTGTTTAGTTTCTACCAATCGTGTTTTTTTTTTAATTTTCTTTTCCGAAAGATTGTTTCTAACTTCTTTCGATCAATTTAATAGTAAATCTTCTTAAGCTTACATAAAGACATCCCTAGATATCATAATTAAAAAGTAAGTATTGCCTAGCTATATATTTTAAGTAGTTGTTAGAGATGAAAATGAGTTACTATAACTATATTAAATTGCTACATGTGGCTTCAATTCATCACCAAACTTGATGTGGACTATTATTGAACTCTGTCACTCCATTATGTCATATGTCAGGTGTATGCATTCTTACCTTTCCTTTTCGTGACTTGGGCTTCGATGATCATAGGATCTAGGTTTGGCCCTTGGCTTTGTTTAAACTCTATATAATCCAACACATAACATAATATCTGTGTTTGGAGGCTTCGATATAATCCAACATGTAGAACAGTACACGTTTGGAGGCTTCGACATGCTCGGTCCAACATATAATATAATATCTATGTTTGTAGGCTTCGGTATAATCCAACTTGCAATATAATATATATGCTTGGAGGCTTCTGTATAATCCCACACGTAATGTAATGCTCATTTTCGGAGGCTTCAACTCTGGAATAATATCACCGGAAAAATATGTAAGGAATTACAATTAAATGATTAGTTGATTTGCTATCAGAACTAAGCATATCGTTCCGTCCCTAGTATCTGTCGGTAAAGACCCTATTCCCGCCTTACTCACCGACAGCTATCGTTTCGTCGCTAATTTCAAATTTTCACAACTTAAGTGTCGACGGACTTATGTTTCCGTCGCCAAATCTTCCCTTTCCACAGCAATTGTATCGACCGATAACATAATTCTGCAGCAATATACCGACGGTTAATGTTACGTCGGTAATATTTCGTCGCTCAATTTTGCCGGGAAACTTTCCTTCAAAGTATGGCAACGAACATTTGAACTGTCGCTATATTATGCGACTGTACCGACGGTATTGAAGTTTCTGTCGCTAATTTCAAACGGACACAATTCTGTCGGTAATGTTCCGTCACTACTAGACAGTTTTTTTTGTAGTGTGATGTGCTATTAGAACCAAGTATGACTAAAATATATGTTTGTTTTATATTTGGTCCAAAGTTTGCCTTATAATATCTCTTGGTGACTCAGAGTATGGAATTGGTCTTTATACAAAGAGCTATCAACCCTTTAATTATGCAATTTCTGATCAAATTAACTAAGATTAGGTTAGGCATCAGTCACATGTAATCTATCACTTGAACTAATCTTCTCGCCAGACGATGATCACGCGAGTGTTTTTGCCTTCTATAAGATATAAATGTCAAGGAGATGTACAAATGTTAGACTGGTACATGCACATTCATTAAAAAGTGGGTAGAAGAAAATGATGTTGTGAGGTAAGCAAAAAATGTAAATTTTCCAATAACTATCACTTGACTTTGAGCGCTTTGACATGGTTTGGTGGTCATTTAATCTCATGGTTGAGGCCTGATGCTTAGACCACGTGTAATGGGGGCACATTGGTTTTTAAATTGAAGGACGTATTGACAAGTTTGAAATGATTTTGATAAGTGACAACTATTGTAATGATAGACTTATCATATCCAATAAATAATTTTGGATTGAGCAGTGATGTAAATTAAATTTGTAATAGGTACGCTGGACTGATCTTAGTTTACAAAACGAATATTACATAGGTTCATGATGGTTTTCATGGTAAAGACACTCCAACATAAAAAGAGTTTACCTTAGAGTATTTACTTTTAATAAGCAATTATTCATTGAAATTTGGTTGAATTCTAACTACCTTTAGTAAAGTTGAACTCAACCTCTACTAGGTAGTTTTATTAGCATTTGATTATGATTCTAATTCTTCTTCTGAATTTTGTTTTAATTAAACTTATCATTCTTGAGTTATTGGACCTTTTATGTGGAGCCCAAATAAGCCAGGTCAATAGAAAATTGATGGGACTTCCATAAATAAGCCCAAACCTAATCTATACACTCCCCAAAGATGTATCAAGCATTATAACTTTATTGCTGAGAAAATATTGCGATTTTAATCTTATAAAAGGTATTTCTAATTTAATAGTTACCCAAATAAGTTGCTTTAATGTTTTTTATTAATTAATTTATAAGTTTAATTATGAATCTAACATTAACTATAAACCATAAATACCCATCAATTTTATTTTAATTGCATTACTTAAAATACATTTAAATGTAGAAATATCTAAAATAATTTAGTCACTATATAGGAGTCTCTTCAACATAATTAAATATCTAAAATAATTATAAACAATAATGAAATAATGGGATTCGATATAATTAATTCTATAATAAGTAAAAAAAGTTTAAATCATTTTTGCCACATATAAGAATTTAAAATATTATATTTTCTCACTTAATATTTATTCTTTTACACATAATTTACATCTAAATGTACTCATTGTTCTTATATTTTAATTTATGATGCATATGGAGATGTTAAGGGTAAAATAAAAATATTTGGGTATTCACACACAATTTTGATGGTGTTCCTTAATTTAGGAGTAAGTTCTCATTCGAACCCTGAATGTAATGATTTAAAATGCTATGAAAAGTTTAGAAAGAGCTTTAAACTTTTGTACTTTGAGTTTTAAGTGATTTTGATTGAATGTAACTTGGTACACAATTATATATGTGCCAAGGCATGCTCTATATTGGAATGTTGATGCAAAAGATAGCCTCTTACACGATCAAGTTAGAGCCCATATGATGTGAGGAAGATATACAATGTTATACACGACCTAGAACAAAGGCATGTTAATGCCTATATTCTCCTCTTAAAAGTGATAATAGAGAAATAGTGTGCCGTATTCTAGAATGTGTTCTCTATAGGAACTGACCATGCCCCCTATTTAAAGAGTCTAAAAATCCTAAATTTAGGAGTTAATTTTTGTATTATGTTTTGCTTGATTTTAGAGATATGCAATTCCCCCTCTTCCTCTCTCTCTCCTATTATCTTATCTCAAGCCTTTGTGTTGCTAAATTCTTTTGCTTAGTTGAAGGAAGCTAAAACTTTAAAATTATTCAATCATGATATCTAATTTGTTTCTTTTTTATTTATATTTTGATAATCAAAATTTTCGTCTATATTTATCTTTCATGATTATATCACTTAATTACTAGGATGCATACTAGATAGTTATTTTTTATAATCTATTGTTAGATTAGATATTAAAATTTTAATTCGTTAATCCCTCTAATACGTGAAGCAACTAGGGTTTAATAGGTTCTTGTATTCATAATTCTTAGATCCCAGGAAGGATGATCAACTAAAATAAATGTTATTGCTTGTGGTTATGTTGTTTTGTTTCATCAATCTTTCTAATTCTTAAAGTTGCGACTAAGCTAAATCTTTAGTGATTAACTTAGGTTGTTTGGTAGTTAGGGTTAATTGGATCACATTCTTTGTAATTAACCACGAATAAGGAGGGATAGAAAAGTAGTTCCTATGATGAAAATTCAAAGTGTAAATTGAATTATGATTATATTCATAAATAATATGAATTTTCAATAGTGGATGTGAACATAAAATAACATTTTTTTATATTTTCTTCTTTATATTTTAATTTGAACTATCTTTGGTGAAGATCTCATAAGCACTTATTGAAATTTCATGCGGTATGCATAAGTATGAAATTCACGGGGTTAACGAAAGAACCAATCAAGTCAGAAGCCTTCTTATTTTTATCATAAGATAAGATAAAGGAGTGACTCTATTACTAAATTTCTAGAAGCATTTCCATATAGAACAAGGTTAAAAGAAACTTTTTTAGAGAGGTAATTTCCAACTTTAAAAGTAGCCAATATTTAGAAGGAGATTCGTGATGTAAGGCAACATATAATAGAGGGTTTTTATATAAGTATTGAGAATGCTTCAAGAAGTTACGTGCAACCAACCCCCATCTTTAAATAAATAAATAATTAATGATCCAATACTTCTACGAGAGCCTTCTACCCATCGATAAGAATATGATTGATGCTATGAGTGGAGAAGTAGTGGTTGATAAAACTTCATAAGGTGCTAAAATTTTGATTTTACATATGACATCTAACTCTCATCGATTTGCTAACTCTCATCGATTTGGCATTAGGTTTTACCCATCACCTAAGCATAGTAAAGAGGTTAAAATCTCCTCCTTTGAATAGTGGATTCCCCATCTAAGCTCTCTTATTGTTCAAATGATTATAGCTAGGTAACATTGAAGACTTGTAGAATTTGCTCATTAATACAGCATCTAAATAACATATGCCTAGCTCTTCAAGAGAAGCCTATTGATCAAGTAAATACAATAGGTGGATGTTTTGAATAATCATAGATCCACATTGGTACACGTTTGACATAGGATGGAGGCATGATCGTATTTTAACTATAAGAATCTACAAGTAATTAATCAACCCATGATACAAACTACTTAAACTTCCAATAATACAAGCAACTATAACTTCTTAAGCAACAAAAGGGCCAAACTTCTAATTTTAGTATGAGTTTGGAAGATATTGTTAAGAATCTTACTACTAATACTTTTTTTAATTTTCATAGGATACAAAATAATTCGAACAATAAGCGGGAGCTAATATTCAAAGTCTGAAGAATCAAATAGGTTAAACGGAAACCACAGTTGCTTAATTAGAGGCACAAAGCTTAAGGAAATTATCCTTTCAAACAATTATGAATCTAAAAGATAATGTAAGTGTAATTATTTTGAGGAGTGGTGAAGAGTTGAGATGCCAATAAATATGCTTCTTACACCGTCAAAGCAAGACAAAGAGATAAACATCGCTGCAGATAAGAAGCTTCCTAATAATGATAAAGGGAACACTTCTAATAATGACGAGGCACCTAAAAGCAAGTTACCTCCTCTTTCTAATTATAAACCAATACCTCATTTCCTAAGACTTTAGCAGATTCTTAAAAATATGAGTGATCTCAAGATTTATATGATATTTTTTGTATATGTGAGGAAAATATCTCTTTTTAATTAATGCTATTAAAAAAAGCCTCATTTTGTGAAAATTTTAAAAGAAATATATAAAGTTAATAGGAAATAGAAACATAGAGGACACGATTAGGTAAGAGTTGGAAAGAATGTATTTGTAGTCGTTAAAAAAAATCTTCCTGTAAGATGTGAAGGTCTAGGTATACTACCGCTCCTTTTACAATAGGTAACACTATATATAATTACAAATGTTATAGGAGCGTCCATTAATTTAATTCCATCCTTTATTTATGCTTCTCTAGAATTTAGACCTTTGAATAAATTTGATGTTGTGATTCAAGTAATAGATAGATCTTACGCCTTTCCTAGGAGTATAGTCAAATATGTTCTTGTAAAAGTAAATGATACCTTTTCTATGGATTTCTATGTACTTGATGTATGGAATAGCGATGAAACAACGAAAGATCTTTCTTTAAAACATTTAATACTGAGATTAGTATTTTGAAACTCGGACCAGCCATCGAACAAGAGGCCTTACTGGTCACCGGTTTGATTGGTTCGACCGGTTCAACCACAGGTCGAAACGGTGTGACGTCATAATTATGCAATAATTATATTTAATTATATATAATATTAATAATATTAAAAAATACAAAAATAAAAATTTATTGAACCGGACCGGTCAATTGACCGATTTTGACCGGTTCTCACTGGTTCAATTGAGAACCGATTTTTAGGGGTGAACTGGACCGGATAGCCGACCGGTCACCGGTCGAACCAGTCGGACCGGCTGGTCCAGTCCAGTTTTCAAAACTATGACTGAGATAGATATTAGTGGCATACTCACAATGAAATTTGATAGTAAAATTATTATATATTTATGATATCATGAAATCTCCTAATAAGGATAATCCTTTTTGTTTAATTAATATGATTGATTCTCTAATATAAGAAGTATATGAACTTGAAGAAGAAGATGGGTAGAAGTTTCTTGATTATTTTCAAAAGAGGAATGAGGAATTAAATACTGTTTCCCCTAAAATATAAGTTGAACCCAGCATCTTAGAGCATTCAAAATAAACTTTAATATTTCTAAAGCATTCAAAATAAAATTTAAATAGATAGAAAAATGGATGAAGTTAAGTTTCCATCAGTTATATGTCACATAAGCACTAACATGGTATACATTAAATATTTTTATTTTGATTTAAGATAAAATAAAATAAAATAAATTTAAATTCTTACTAAAACATAATTGACCTAATTTACTTATAATAAACTTTAACAAACCTATTAAACTTAATTATCCTAACTAAACTAAATTCTCAATAAACCTTAACTATATCTTGATTAAGCAAAATTGTCAATTAAGATTCCCATCTAAAGCTATAAGCACTTTTAAACAACCTTAATCTTAAGGTGGAAATTGACACGTAATCATATAAGTGATATCCTTGGTGTCTTCTCCTTTGCTGACGATAAAATATTCTCCTTTATCGATACAAGAGAGCTCCTCTTTCATCAAAGCATGTTCCAAATAGTTAAGCTTAATCACCCAGGCTAACCTCAATTTTGAACAACCTAAGTAATGACCCATATACATCCATGAAGGGTATAAGGGTCAATCTTCTTGAAATAACTACCAAAGGTAGTTATATGAAGACAATAATGAACGAAACGTTTAAGATAAAACAAAACTACTTGTATTTGTTACTTACTGATTCTTCCATCAAGTTTACACAAAAGAAGAACATCTCTGTAGTAAAACGAAACAAAAAGTTCTTTAACCGATGGAACGACAACAAGAATCTAATTACGCGACTCTTTGTTTTATATGCATATGAACATGATCTTGTTTAACATAATCTACGTGATGATGCTCTAAATTATTTATATAAAATCTTACATTGGTATCAGAGCTAGTTAATGCTTTTTTTTAATGTTATATATATGCGTCAATATGTGTTTTGTGGTATGCTATTTCTTGCTATATCATACATCTGTTTTACGCTTATAGTTTTACTCATTCTGTTTCCTATAATCCAACCTAGAAATGTCAGTTTTTTTTTGTCTCTTCTTTCATGAGTGTTGGGAGGATGTTTGTTGACAGTAAAAAATGCATGGTCTGCAAACAAAAAGACAACGTTGTTTTATTTTCATTTTTTGTCTTTAGGATATATTTTTTATTTTTCCGAAGCCAAAAGAGTTGTTTGTTTTTCGTTTCTTCTCTTTAAGATGCTTTTATTTTCCTAAAGACAGAAGAAAGAAGAAAAAAATGCAGAAAAACGGAAGGCAACAGGGAAGAAGAAGAGACTTCTTCTTGAATAAAAGTTACCATTGAATAATACAATGTGTGCACAGTAGGAAGAAGAGGCACATGGCATTTCACCAATAAATATAATATTACATTGGATAAGACAACGTGTGTACATATATTTATGTATATTATTATCAGGTTGAAGGCTTAGGCCTTATTAACCACATTAAGGTTGGACTAGACCTTAATATCTATATTGATGTTTAAATTAAATGCAACATAAAGAATTAGAAATAAGTTTTCTAATTTACCCAAACTAATTATTTTCATTAAATTAGTTTCAAATTAAAATATAAACAAACTAATTTGTTTAGTTAAAATAAACTTAGAAATAAGTTTATTTTCGTTGAAGTAAAATTAGGTGTTTCATTATAAATTAGT
>JANITX010000004.1:55936090-55955621 GCA_027564395.1 Erythroxylum ulei
ACTAGTGAATTTATTATTATTAATATCCTCTTAAATTATATCTAAATATATGATAAGTTTTTTGGGTGTTTCAGGTTTAGGTTTAAACCTAAACCTATAAATCAGGTTCGACTCGGTTAATTGCTATAGGTTCGGTTAACCTAAAACCGCAAGTTAGAAACCTGAACCTGAACCTGATTTTTCAGGTTCGGTTCGAACCGAACCTGAACTCAGGTTTGGTTACCCTTATTTACAGGTTCGGTTCATGCGGTTCAGGTCCGGTTTACAGGTTCACGGGTTTTCTTGAACACCCTTAGTCGAAGAACATGCTCAGAATGATTAAACCAAGTTTAAGGGAAGATGTTAGAAATTAATCTTGTTTAATTAATATTTCTAGATTATTAGTTGTAAATTGTTATATTTAACTTGGTCAAAGTACCAAACCAAATGATTTTGAATTCCTTTAGACAGTGAAGTTGAAGTTGGCAATTATAGTCGGTAATAATCGACTTTGTTTTCTCTATAAATATGGCCATTTGACCATTACATAAGCATTGTATACAAAATCAAAAGAAAAGGGAGTGAAATAAAGGTGTGAAAGTTTTGTAAGGTTCCTAACTCCAATGAGTTATGTACTGTGAAGTATTAATAAAATTTTGAGTGTGTATTTTATTATTAAGTTTGTTTTTTAGGTCATTATAATTAATTTAATTGCCAACACACCAGCTTGGCAAAGATTCATTAGTACTCGCAATTAATTAGGTTTTAAGACATCAAGTTGTATTCACGATCTACGGTAGAATGTCGTCGCAGACTATTGCGTTAAGGTTAGAATTGAGTAACTGAAAATTAGAGCAACCGAGCAAGGGCATATGCAGGTTGGGTACAATAGTGTAGGGCAACAGGTGTATAATATAAAATTGCATCAGGCGGTGGCAAGGTAGTGGGAGTGGAGGTGGAGGCGAGTTGAACTAAGAGGATAAGGTTGCTTGTGGCAGTAGTGACACTGCTGCTAGTATAAGAGTACTGTAAACATCTTGTACTTGATTTCCAGCCTTGCAATTGATTATGCTAGATAACATAATGAGATAATTAGATATGAATATTTGTTTTTTTTTTTTATATTTTCCACGAGATGTCTTAGGAGGGTGCCAATTATGAGAAGGCACCTTTAGGCCATTCACACCCAGACTAATCTCCGCTCGAGCCGGGTAGGTCCTTTGTAGGAGGCAAAACTCTGGCCTCAAGTTTTAAACGGTTTCATATATGAGGGCGGTTCGAATCCGCAATCTCACTTAAGTTAAGAAAGTCCCTTACCAACTCATTTGCGCCTTAAGGTTTATGAATATTTGTTAATAAATGGAATGTTGAGTTATTTTGGTGTTGGATCTGATTTCCAGATTTGGTTTGTTGGATTTTAACTGATGTGAGTTCACCTTATGAAAATTGCTAATTATTATCTGTAGTCTTGTAATTAAATGTCAAATTTGATGGTAACTTCATTTTTTATGCTATTTGGGTAATTTTTATTATAATTAAAAATTACAAACTCGGAAGACTTTTCTTCACTTTACCTTAGACTTTTGGATCGATTTATGAATCTCTTTATTTTTATTTATATTTTAAACTCTAATTGTTTTTACTTTTATTTCTATTTTTAAATTCAATAAATTTATTCCCATTGCAATGAAGTGATAGTGCGTATCTCAATTCTTTACTTAAACCAACCATTGTCTAATTAATGGTTACAGAGAAGGAACGAAACAATTTTAGGTAGAGATCATTTTCATAATATTGCGTAATCTTTTTAGATTCCAAACTAACGTTAACTTTTTAGCTTCATATACTTATAAATTCATTTAAAGCATCTTAAACTCTAATTTTTTATGTCCATCAACATATGAATATAAGATACTTCAACTCAAAATTTACAACAAAATTTTTTTACGATTCTGAGTCCTGAGTTCTAAGTTCTTAGTGATAATTTAAAGGTAAAGTTTCTAAATTTTTTTTATGTATTTCTAGCGTACTAAATCTTTGAAATATGTTATAATTAATTTGTAATTTGTCATTCATGTGGATACTATATTAGCATTTTAAATCAAAAAATTAATATTAAACAATATTGTGTTTATTTGTGTTTCTCCTTTTTTATTTTTAGATTACTTATTATTTTTAAAAAATATAATTAAACATTAATAAATAATTTAATATTTGTAATTGTAATTTTCATTATACTTTGCCACAATTATCATAATAATTGTTAGATTTGTGTTCTTGTAGAGGTTCACATAAGTTTGGTAATAATATAGCTAAAGTCAAATTTGAGGATTTGATAAGTTAATGTATGAATAATTAATAATATAGTAATACTACATTTACTATTATTTTATAGTTGAAAATTAAATAATACGATAAATAGTTTATAATACTACATTCACTATTATGTTAATTCTTATAAAAGAAAATTTTTTATTACTTAAAATTTAATAAAATATAATAAAATTTATTTGATAATTAAATGATACTGTAAAGAGTTGATATGATATACTACATTTACCATATGTTAATTACCATAAAAAAGGTTTTATTACTTAAAATTTAATAAAAGTTATTAATAATTTAAACCTTTATCTAGTTGCTTGACAAAATAATATTCAATCATTTCCATAACTTGCAGAATAGGATAATATTTGGTTTAACAAACTTAGAATATTTAAAAGTTAGAATAGTTAATAGATTACAATATAATTTACTCCTAAGTATGTTAATTTCTTGTATTTTTAGAAATTAGTATTTATCTATTATTAAAATTTTCTATTTATTTTTTTTCCTCTATCACAGATATAATACCACTTATATATCTTTATGATATATTGTCAAGCTATTGGTGTTATGATGTTCCTGCATACTTTTTCCAGTTGCATGCAGTTGCTTTTATTTTTTTCCTAGTCCAATTGTCTTATAATTGGTATATATAATGTTGCCCATAAAGCATTTGTCTGGAAGTGAAAAAAGGAAGAAAAAAGAAAACAAATGGAACAATTAATAGAATTCCAAAAAGGAGCAATTAATAAATTTATTAAAAGAGTAGGCTCCTCTAGTGATAATCATGAGGAATTAGGTACAGGTAGTTTTGAACAACATAAAGAAAATTTAAGTGATGAAATTCATATTCATGAGGATGTTAGAAATTTGAATGAGCATGATCATGTATCAAATGCATCCACTTTAGAAAACTTAAAGGCAGATGAGCAAGTAAGCCCTATATTGGATATTTATGATCCTAGAAATTGGGATAATCTTGATAATAAAGCAAGGAAAATTTTAGTTGAAAAGGGCCTGTAAGAGAATTGAATCTTGTGTTTTCTTTAGATAATACCTCTAGACATTTTTCATATTCTTATTATTATAGAAATTTGAGTAATGGAGAGATTAGTGATAGAAAATGGTTGGTTTATTCTAAACATATAGATAAAGTATACTATCTTTTTGTAAATTGTTCAAATATACTAATAAACAAAGTGGATTAGCAAATGACGAATTTAAAGGTTGGAAGCATCTTAGTGTGAGACTCATAGAACGTGAGAATTGCATTGAGCACATGACTAGTATGAGAACCTGGAATGAATTAAGAGTAAGATTGAGCAAAAATCAAACAGTTAATAAAGATTTGCAACAGGAAATTGCAAAGGAGAAAGAACATTGGAGACAAGTTTTGATAAGAATAGTTTTTGTTGTGAAATATCTTGCTAAATATAATTTAGCTTTTCGAGGATCCAATGAGAAACTTTACCAAGTTGGTAATGGTAATTTTTTAGGATTGATTGAGATGATTGGTAGATTTGATGTGATAATGCAAGATCATGTTAGACGTATTCAAAATCATGAAATTCATGATCATTTTCTTGGTCACAAAATTCAAAATGAGTTGATTTCTCTGTTGGCCCATAGCATTAGAAGTTCTATCATAGGGATCATTAAAGAGGCGAAATACTGTTCTATTATTCTTGATTGTACCCCAGATTTGAGTCATCAAGAACAAATGAGTTTGGTAGTACGATGTGTGAATATGTCAAATAGAAAAATAAAAATAGAGGAATACTTTTTAGAGTTCTTAAAGGCAGATGACACATCTGGATTGATACTTTTCAATGAATTATTGAATGCATTTAATTCTCTTGATCTTAATGTTTATAATATAAAGGGTCAAGGTTATGACAATGGTTTTAATATGAAGGGAAAACACTAAGGAGTTCAAAACCGATTACTTGAAATAAATCCAAGAGCATTATATATGTCATATGCTTGTCATAATCTTAATCTTACTCTTAGTGATATGACACATTCTTGTGTTAAAGCTGTTTCATTTTTTTGGAGCTGTGCAACATATATATGCATTATTTTCAAGTTCTCCTAAAAGGTGGAATGTAACAACCCAAACCACCAGCTTACAGATATTGTCTGCTTTGGGCCTTTTTAAGTGGCTCGTGGTCCAAAGCCATTGGGTCTTTTTAAGTGGCTTATGGTCCACACCCTCACGGTTTTGTTTTTCCATAGGACTTCCCAGGAGGTCACCCATCCTAGTACAACTCTGGCCTTAGCACATTTAACTTCAGAGTTCTGATGGAATCCGGTGCGTTAGGGCATGAAAAACATGTTTGCAAGGGGAAGGTATCCACACCCTTATAAGGGGTGCTTTGTTCTGATTCCCAACTGATGTGGGATCTTACAATCCACCCCCTAGGAGGCCCAATGTCCTCGCTGGCACAACGGCCCGAGTACTAGCTCTGATAACAATTGTAACAGCCCAGACCACCCTCTTGCAAATATTGTCCGCTTTTGGCCTTTTTAAGTGGCTCGTGGTGCACACCCTTTGGGCCTTTTTAAGTGGCTCGTGGTCCATACCCTCACGGTTTTATTTTTCCACAGGACTTCCTAGGAGGTCACCTATCCTGGTGCTGCTCTCGCCTTAGTATGTTTGACTTTGGAGTTCTGATGGGATCTAGTGCGTTAGGGCATGAAAAATGCGTCTGCAAGGGAAAGGTATCCACACCCTTATAAGGGGTGCTTCGTTCTCCTTCCCAACCGATGTGGGATCTTACAGGTAGACCCTCCACAAAATCAATGCTCACCTCTTCTAACTTCCATTGAGTATCCTAAAAGTTTGTAGTAAATCAAGATAAGCAGAGTTGTCGCATTTATTTCTCTGACAACTCATACAGTTCTGAACATAAACCCTCACATCACGAGCCATGCCCTTCCAAAAGAACATTTTCTGTAGCTTCTTCGTAGTGGCGGTCGTGTCAGCATGGCATCATCATGGCTAATGCCTATGATCTGTTGATGAAGTCTCGAATTGGTTCCCACAACTAAACATCCTTTCCATCTTAATAACCCCTCCTGCCATTCGTATGCATAAGCTTTAGCATTGCTAGATTCCAATGTCTTGATTAAGTCCCGACTGACTCCATTTTCCTACCAACTCTTTTTTATTTCTTCTAATAGTTCACCCTGCATTTGTGTTACTAATAGCATTAACATTTCTGCACTCATGATTCTTAAAAGGGAGTCTGCTACAGCATTCTCTTTACCACTTCGATAGTGCACTTCAAAATTGTATCCTAAAAGTTTCAATAACCACGATTGTTGAAACGGAGTTGACAGACATTGCTCTAATAAGTATTTTAAATTCTAATGATCAGTCCTGACATTAAAAGGTCTAGGAGTCAGGTAGTGATGCCACTGTTTGATGGCCTTAATTATCGCCAAAAACTCTTTCTCATACGTAGATAACCTATGATGCCTCCTTGCTAATGCTTTGCTTAAGAAGGCGATGGGATGGCCTTCCTGTTGTAGCACTACACTAATTCCTTGCCCACATGCATTGGCTTCGATTACAAATAGTTTGGAGAAGTGCAGTAACACTAACACCGAAGCAGACATAATGGCCTTCTTCAAGCTCTTAAAAGCAATCTGTTCCTCTTATTTCTAGTTCCAATTGGATACTTTTTCCTTCATATGTAGTTTTGTTAGGGTTTTGCCGTTGCTCCATATCCTTTAATGAACCTCCAATAATACCCTGTGATTCCCAAAAATCTCTGCAACTCCTTAATACACTTCGATACAGGTCATTCCTCTATTGTTTTAACTTTCTGCAAATGCCACACCTTCTTCAGAGATGGTATAACCCAAGTAATCCACCTGTCGAGCTCCGAAAACACATTTGTTTCCTACCAGAAATAATTGATTTTCTAGTAATGTCTGAAGGGTTACCGAAATATGTTCTACATATAAGGTTAACAAGGAACAGTATATTAGTTTATCATTAAAAAAAACCAGGATGAAGCACCGCAGAAATGGTTTAAACAACTTGTTCAATAATCGTTGAAACGTGTAGGGCGAATTCGTCAGCCCGAAAGGCATCACCAAGAACTCGTAATGTCCTTCGTGCATTTTGAAAGCCGTCTTTAGGATATCTTTGGGTTGCATTCGAATGTGGTGGTAACCCGAGCACAAATCCAACTTAGAAAACCAACTAGCTCCGTGAAGTTCATCCAATAATTCTTCAATGAGGGGTATTAGGAATTTATCTTTCACCGTATACATGTTCAACTCTTGATAATCCACATACATCCTCCACGAGCTATCCTTCTTCTTAACAAGAACTATTGGCGGCGCATAAGGACCGTAGCTGTGGCGGATGAATCCTGCTTCATGAGTTGTTTGACCTCTTGTTCTATTACATCCTTCTGGGTTCCTGAATAACGGTATGACCTCACGTTGATTGAATAAACTACATCCATCAGCACAATTTGGTGGTTGTACTTGCTATTCAGAGGAAAATGAGATGGTTCCTGGAACACCTCGGCATAATTGGACAATATTGCATTAATGTCGTCAAACACACTTCCTTGTTCTTCCGTTATTCGCATCGGCTAGAGTTGATATTCGATTGGAGTGCAAAAGTTGTATCATAAGCAATTGTCCACTCGATGAACCCCGTAAAGTTTTCTGGAGCCCTTTACTTGAAACAATCCTTTACTTGAAACAATCCTTGATTTCCCCTCTGGATCTCTATATAAGGTCACCACCTTTCCCTCCCAACTAAACATCATTGTCCGAGTTCTAAAATTGCATAAGACATTGTTTAATTCTACTAACCACTGAACTCCCAAAACGACGTCACAACCTCCTAACGATAATACCAGAGCCTCCGTATTGAATTGCATGCCTTGCATGGACCATGCAAAGTTTCTACAACACTGCCGACATTGCAGTTGTAATCCTCCGCCCACCATAATTGAAACATGATCAATTTCTTTGAGGTCACATTTTCCTTTTCTCGCCACCGCAATGTCCACAAAATTGTGCGTACTGCCATTATCAATGAGTATGTGAATTTGCTGCCATTGATGCATTCCCACTAATCGCATTTGTTTAAATTCTGTTTCGCTGAAGAACCCTAGTATCACCTGCATGGAGACTATGGGACAATCTTTGTCTACACCGCCTTCCTCCAGATCCTCCTCCTCCTGGTCGGTTGACACCTTCCCATTGTCATTCTCTTCAGAAACTACGTAAAACTGTAGCTATCTCTTCTTACATTTGAGGCCGAACCTATGTTTCTCGTCGCACCAAAATAGAGCCGCTTTGCCCTTTTTTTGGTCAAAGTCTCTACTGTTAATAGGTTTGGAAGCCTTGTAACATCTCACCGATTGCGATCGATAATGTTAAAGGTAGTGTGGGTAATATACCTTCTGTGCTTGGACTGCAATTAAATGTTGTTGAGTGGGGTGCTTTGAAGGTGGAGTTGAAATTATTTCCATTGCTCACATTCCTAGTAGACTGGGTTTTGTTCATCATAGAGTTTCCTATTGACATCAGTATTGTTTCCTGTTTCCGAGCTAACGCATAAGCCTGATGTAGGGGCTGAGATTCATGTAGCTTCACCGCGACACCAATGTCCAGGTTGTTAAGATGAAATGCCCTTGGATCAGATACCAGTTGAATTTAATAACCCGAAAAATAATAACGAAAATAAAGATCGACAAAAAATAAATGAAATAGGACACAAAGATTTACGTGGTTCGGTCAATGTGACCTACGTCCACTGCCGGAGGATGAGCATTTTTACTAATATTTGGAGTATGTATACAAGTACAAGGGCTGAAACAAAAGGTTTTCAACAACTCATAAATATACAGAAAGGATAGGAGGATTTCAGAAAGGAAAGAATGGTTATTTTCCTCTAAGCCTGCCACCTTATTTATAGTTGATGTCCTGCGCAATCGTCGCTCATTAAGTTTGAAGATTTTGAAAATTCTAGTTATGTTAGGTGCATCCTTGTTAACTTATAACTAGCAGCCATAAATTAATTGAATGAAGAAATCGCCAACAATGTCTCGTTCTACTTCAGCTCCTTAAAATCGCCCACAGGATCATCAAAAATTTCTGCATCAAACTTCTGTTTAAGAGCCCTCATGAATTCTGTCCACTTCACCACCTCTGTTTTATTATGATTTTTGATAAACGATCAATACCATTCCTATGCACGTTCATCCATGTGCGGAATGACTACGTTCACCTTGATTTGCTCCAAAGTCTGATCGAGCTGAAAGAATTGTTCACAGCGGTACTTAACGTTGTCCCCATCGAACGTTAAGTACAACCACTACTTAACGTTGTCCCCATCGAACGAAAGGAACTCAATTATGCTCAGCCTTGTTGACGTAACGTGCCCTTCCTTATCGTGCTGCGTATGGTTGTTTTGAGGTGTATGATCGGTTATACTAATTCCTTCCTCCTGTTTCGACAATTCAGGCGAGGGTGTCGTTCGTAACTCTCACATTTCTTTTTCCAATGTCTCTGTTCTGTTTTGCACCTCCGATTGTAACCTCTCACTTCTATCCTGCATTTTCAGAAGCAGTCGTTCATGCCGGTTCTGTGCTTCTGCGAATATTGTCGCACGCCGACCTTGTGCTTCCATAAGTCCTCACAGAGTATCTTGCAACCTTCGGAACTCCACTGCCCTAGTCCCTTCTGCCATTGTCTGTCCCAAAATCGTGGCAGGAGAGTAGCGTTTTAAGAGAAGTAACGGTACATTAAACGGCGTGACTTTTTTCAAGAAGATCAGGTACGGTGATGATAAGTTTTGGGTTACAATCTCTGACTTGGTTTTGGAGTTCAGTTGTTGTGTAGGCTGGATTACACGTGGAGGCTATTGCGCCGAGAGAGACGACGGTGAAGAAGCAGACTGGGAAATGGATGGAGTTGGGAGAGCAGATGAGGACGACGTCGTTCTTGTTGATGTTGAGTTTGTGTAGTAGTGCGTGTGCAAGCTTGGAGACTTGGGATCGGAGCTGATGGAATGAGAGAATTTGATGGGCGTGAGCGTCGATGAGAGAGATGGAGTGAGGGGAAGAGAGATTAGACTGGAAGAGGAAAGAGGTTAGGGAGAGGTTGGAGGCTGTTGCGAGCTGGAGTGGTGGCCTCGGAGATGTGTAGGTATAAAATTTGTCCGATAAGATGGGAAAAGAAACTTAACAGAACGGATACTTGGGCACACGTGTTTTTCTTCTCACCGTCACAAGTTTAACTCTCCAAATATTATATTTAAATGCAAATTGAGCCACTTGGCGTCATCTAACATATGTGGCGTTAAAGCTTAAAACTCTCGCTTTCCTCACCACCACCTCCCTTTTATGGTTCTTTTTCTATTTCTCTCCCCCTGTTCTATTCCTTTCAGATCCTCAAATTTCCAACTCCGTCCAATGTCGGAAACCTCTGTTCTGTGCTTCTCCACCGTCTCCTCTGGCCCTTCTGTACACCGCTTTAGAGAAACAACCCCCTTTGTCTCCGTATCACGTCTTCCCGTTTCCTCTTCCTCAATTTGTCGTCGCCGATCAACTCGTTTCTTTCGGCTTACTTTCAAGGCTTCCAATTCCGGAAACTTCTCATCAGAAGACTTTCTAGGTTCTTTCCCATGGTCCGACGGAGATAATGGTACACCCCTTTACTTTCCCATTTTTCACGTTTCTTGTTATTACGTAATTTAGTTGCTCTATTCTTGTCTTTCTTGATTACTTTGTCTAAATTCTTGATCTTGGAATCACAATTTCTGAATATATGTTCTATTAATTGTTTAGTACATCAATGTGGGTTTTAAACATGGGGTTTTCTTTTTTATTCTTGTTTGCGCGATCTCCCAATTTCGAATGGCTGTAACTTTAAGAATTGAAAAGGTGCATTTTTAAGAATTTTAAAGTCAAAATGGTTGCAGTTTTAATGTGAATAGTGTACATTGAGCGAAAGTCAGCAATTGAAAATTTGCTCTATAAAACGCTGAATACATGATAGAAGCTGTTTGTGATAACTCAGCTCTTATTTATTCTCGATTCTACGTTAATTAAACGGGTAGATTATGTTGTTCCATGCTTTGGCAGCCATTGAATGGATTCAAGAGGATAGAGTTACACTATTCACTGCCGATGGCCTCATTCACATTGGTGGCTCTGTCGTCCCTCGTCTTACTAGTTCTGATGATGTACGTCAGTAGCTCCTTTAGGCTTTAGATTCTTGGAGTTTTGCTTCTTTCAGTGGAATATTGGTTCTTGGTTTGCCGAGTTAATTACTTCTGACCATGGTTCCAGTGCTTTTTAGAGCAAATTTAACTCACTCTCATTTTCGTTTGCTTTTGCTTTTCCTTTTTTGTTCATTTTTTAAATTTCCACATAAGAATGCCTTTATCCCTACTTATTAATCACCTAACAAAAATGTAAATTTAAACAGAGGAAGCAAGGGCGAGCAAATTCTACGCAGAGGTATCAACGATTTCAAGAGAGTGATTACATGGACCCAAACCAGGGTTTGTGTTTGGGTGCGCTCTTTGATATTGCAGCAACCAATGTAAGAAATTCCTGTTGCTTATTTTTGAATTTTATCTCCAACATATTTGACTACTACAATATTTTGTCGTTATAGGGCCTTGATATGGGCAGAAGGCTCTGCATTTTTGGATTTTGCCGTTCGATTGAGATGCTAAGTGATGTTGTGGAAGACACTGTTTTGGAGCATGGTGGGGAGGTATGGAAAGGATATAGAAATTTTATGTCTTTTTTTTTATTTTCATGAAGCTTGGAGTGAAATGCTACATAATTCTTCCTGGTGTTACCTGTTTTTGAGCATTTAAAATGGATAATGGATGGAATATTAGTAAAAGGACTATCTTGTGCTTTCTGTTCCAGCAGCACCAAGCCCATAAACAGGATCCTTTACCTCTCTTTCTGCAAATTTGATTGCTATATGTCATCACCATTTGGATCTTTTGGGTTGTATGTGGAGATTGTTGTACGGCTGGAAAGGGATTCTGCCAATTTCAAACAGGATGAGGAAACTTAATCTGGATTGACAAGACTATGATAAGCTCCTTGAATGTTGGCCTTAGTCCTTAGGATCATTTTCCTTTTTGGAACTTTCGAAATCTCAAAATAATGTTCGTGTGTATAAATGGCACAAAATAGTGGCTTAATTTTTGGTCTGCATTGTACTAGGCTTTTGATGCAAATAAAGGTCAACTAGCTTATATAGCCTGATCATTATTATCATTGTCTCACCAAAAACAGTACAGGAATGATTAATTCTGTGATGCCTTTTTCCTTTTAAGGCTGGTAACTTCGGAATGGAAATGTTCTGACTGGTTTAGTCACCTTTCTTGAACTGTCAGTTATGTCCACTGGACATATATTTTTTACATTTTTAAGTGTCCTATTGTAGTTAACCTGTCTATCAGCTGAATAGCATGCTTCATGTTTAGGCTTTTACAGGCTATAGCCTTAATCTTAGGACATACATGGATCTGTATTTCTCAGATAGTTGCTGCAGAGAAGGCCATGAAAGGCGGTCTGCATGAAAAGCTCACAATGACAGTGGCGGTGCCTTATCTTTGGGGGGTTCCTCCTGCCTCTGAAACACTTCGGCTTGCTGTTCGGAGTGGTGGAGGAATTGTAGAGAAGGTTTATTGGCAATGGGATTTTTTGTAAATAAAAGAAAATTGTGCAGTCGTCCTAACCATCATCTTTATCTTCTGTACATAAATCTGTTGTATTGATATGTACAAAAACATGTGTCTTTTGACACTTGATGTCAATATCTCATCGATGGCTTGAGACGCCATTCTCGTTGTTCTCCATAAATTCCTAAACGTTAGAATGCAGACTTTCTTGATATTTGATGACAATGTGAAAATTACCGTTGATCTAAGATCGCCATACTATTTGATTTGGATGCTGGGTTTAGCATAAGCTAACTGGTCTCAGCTTGTCGTAATGGTAATTTGCAAGCAGTTTTTTTTTTTTTCTCATTTCTAGCTCTAATGTGTTCTGTCATATATATATGTATATATTTGGTTAAAATTTTGACGTAAGCAGTGGTTATGTTGCATTAATTTCTGATGATAAGCGATTATTTGGATTGGATGCTTCTTCCAGATTAGAAAGGTTCCCATATCTCAAAGGCATACTTTTACCTGTAAAAGACACAGACAAAAATTTTAATCTTTTATTTTCAACAAATAAATAAATATTAAATTATTTATAAGATTTATTGGATAAATAAATTTTTATGAGAACTAATTAATTTTAACATTATTACAAAACTTTGTAAAAGAACATTGATATTAAGATTAATTTATAAACATATATATATAACTTTATTTAAATTATTATAAAAAAATTTTGAGGAGGGATTTATACCTTTGTTGTTAATAAAACTGAGATTAGAGATGAAAACTTGGCCTGAGCCCGCGTTTTCTGACTAGAGGTTAATGGGTCAAGTATCGGGTTTAAAATTTCCAAAAGACAAGTCAAACCCAACCCGAAACCCGACTTTAATAAGTAAAACAAAAAATAATTGTTTTTAGTTTTTAAAAAATGAGTCAAATCCGGCTGGGCCCTGACCTTGGGGTGAAATTTTCTAGCCCCCTTACTCTAATCTTATCTTATCTTTTTTTTTAATCCAAATTATTTATTTATACGAGACTTACACAAATAAATAATTTAGATTAAAAGAGAACAAGGTAGGACTAGAGTAAAAAATCAGAGAATCTGTTTCGGTTTCGGCCTCGGTCGGAAACCGAATTGCATAGTGCATACTCATGGTTTGGTCATCCACTAAAACGCGAATGCTAACATACTTTCTATTA
Source organism: Erythroxylum ulei (assembly GCA_027564395.1). Taxonomy (NCBI): domain Eukaryota; kingdom Viridiplantae; phylum Streptophyta; class Magnoliopsida; order Malpighiales; family Erythroxylaceae; genus Erythroxylum; species Erythroxylum ulei. The sequence continues at coordinate 55,949,271 of JANITX010000004.1, forward strand.
GTTGATTGGTGGCAAGGACAATAATGCTTAAAGAATTATATTCCACCCTTCAATCCGTGGTGGTGGCTATGGCTTGTCTTTCAATTAGCCAGCCTTTGGGATAAGGGCTGTAAGCTGTCTGGTCCTTGTTCAATTATTTTTGTCTTCTGGTAAAGTAGAAAGTAGAATCCACCGGCGGCTAATCCACATTATTTTTGCCTATTAGGGAGTTTTTATTAGGACGTGATTCTCTATTTAATATTATGATATCTTATTTTATCTTATGAATCTCAGTTATTTATTTATGTGAGCTCTATATTTATTTATACAAAATTTATATAAATAAATAACTGAAATTTATGGAATAAAATAAAACACTATTAATATTAGACAGAAGATCGGACTTATCTTTATTTCACATGTTCTATTCAATTTCAAGATTTTAAAATCTTGTCTCATGGTAAGGTACGTACGCTGATCTTTTTATGAAACTTTTATTATTAAACTACTCATAGATTTTGGATATTTTAAACATTCTCAATGACGAAAGATTTTCACATAAAAAATATATATAAAAATTTAAAATACCAGAGAAGATAGTTATTCAATCCTCAACAAATAAAAGAGAATTATTCAATCACATAAATTAAGCTTTTAGAATATGAAATCTTTAAACTTTGTATTTGATTGTATCAAAAAGTAAAACGAATTGAAATTCCTTTCTTATGTTAAATAATACTAGTGTAAGTAGATCATTTATGATCAAAGAAATTAATTTTAAGAATGATTCGGTGCTTTTGAATATTAAAACTATGTAATGTTATATAAAATAAAATTTTAATAAACTAATTTATTTAAGATAAGGAAAATTTTTATCTTTTTCTTATTTAAAAATTACTTTTATCTTTGTATTTTTAAAATGAAAATTCTTTGCAGAATAATAACAACTCATATGTTGTAACATCATCTTATTTTAGATAAGCATCATATATTATCTTATCATTTTAGTTTAGATACACATCATACATTATCTCATCATCTTAGTTTAGATTAAATCATGGTTCATGTAGTTTAGATTGCATCAAAGTTAAATTAATTCATCTTATCTCAAACTATGTATAAATACGTACAATAGAGATTGTAAGGTAACATATATCAAAAAATCAATACAATATACTCTATTCTCAATTTTTTATAGCCACCCTATCTCATAGAGCTTCAAGCATGTTTTTCATGGTCACAAATGCCAGCGACACCTGCTTCTTATTAGCTCGAAGCATAATATCCATCTGGACCATGCCAGAGCTCGAAGGTACTTCCGACGTGCCTGGACAAATGGAGCCACCATATGCTTTCTTTAACTTCTCTGAACATGCCATCTTGGCAAGCCACAGTCGCTAGCCCCCATCTCATGGATTTTCCAAACACAACATATACGACAATCACCTCTAGTCCACGTCGACCATCCAATTTTCAACTCACCACTATCCATTACTTGCAAATGAACTTGTAAATGCTCCAAAACAAAGATCAAAATAAACAGGTCTCTAGTTGATTTCTCCAAGGAGAAATTTCCATTTTCAAGTCTTAGAATAATCTTTTTTTCAGCCTTACTACACTACTATACTAGCCAAAAACGTCGTCCTACTACACTATTACACTAGCTATAAACGCAATCCTACAACACTACTATACCATCCATAAATGCTACTACACAAAACCTCGTAGTGAAGACTATCAACACTCCATTAGTGATTACCAACGTACCAATTTTATTACTATAAGTTTCGACGACAACAACAACCTAATCTAACAAAATCAGGTCAAAGTCATACCACTTTCTTGTGACTTAATCGGATATATTCATACCATGACTCAACAGATGACATATCGCCTCTTTTGCTAGAATTCTTAGAATGGCAACAATCGGACAAATTAATCCACTCCCTTTTTAAAGTTTCGTCACAAGCTCAATGTTCTTTCGAACATTAACTTGCGGAAGGTTGATAATAACTCATTTGTTGTAATATAACTAATAATATGATAAGGTTCAATTCTTTAATAATAAAATTGTGATTATTTGATATTTTAGCATCTTTTTATTATTAGTTGGGTACAAATTATAAAATGGTGGGGACAATCCTTAATCTATCATTTCCTATTACAATTTAATTTATAAAAAATCATTATTTATCTATATTTTTAATACAGTAACTACAAATTGATGGTTCTAACAAAACTAATTTTAAATAGATAAATATTATATTTTAAATACTAAAACTAATGAAATTAGATTTAATAATATAAAAACAATTCATATCATAAATTTAAAATATGCAAATTTGTTTTCTCAATTTAATTCAAGTCGAAATAATTTAGTATAATTTTATTTGTTTACTATTTCAAATATTTTAAAATATCGAAAATTATATCAAATTTAATTCAGGGGTACTATTTGATTCTATTTTTATTAAAAAAATTAATGATATACTTTAATTTCAAATCTTTTTACTCGTTTTTTTATACTGTTCAAAATTGTTAGTTAATAGTGCTTTCAGTGATTGGCTTTTGGTTGACTCTCATTCTGAAATCTCGGGGAATAATCATTGTTTGTGATTGAGCATTTATTTACTTTCTTTCCTTGAGATGTATGCCAATTGCATCAATACTTTAATCTATTTGTCAAATCCACTAATTTATAGCTTTCAAACTCTTACAGAAAATAAAGTTATTAAACACGTCTTAGTTTTTGAAAACCCTTCTTTACCCTTCAAATATGCGTTACTTGAGTGGCAAACTAAAGAGTCAGGTTCTTCTGTTCAGTATTATTTTGTCCTATTATATTCATTTGAATCTTAACTATTTATTTATATCAGACTCATATAAATAAATACGAAATTCACATAAATAAGTAGTTGAAATTTAATGGACAGAATAATATTAGACAGAAGATTCTAGCCGGGAGTTTTTTAAGTAATTAATTAACCAAAACTCGTGAAATGCAACATGCATGACTCAACGGATTCCATTGTACCAAAAGAAATGAAGATTTTGAGCATCTTTATTAATATGTACTGTATACCTTCTATACAGTCTCCGTTTTAATAGTTTATTCATCGTATGTTTTAGCAAAAGCTCTATGAAAACGAAGAACCTCATTGGTTTCAATTGTACATGGAGATTATATATGAACACATCCATTGTAAGTGGTCTACATATTGCGTACCTCGGGTGTGCTTCGAGGATAATGAATGGAACCAGAGAAAAGAATCTTCCTTTGGCCATTGATGATCAATGATATGCCGTCGTAAGTTACATTTCCACCGTGAACGCGGCCGCCGAGCACCGCTAGTTGTAACACCAGAAACAACACTCTAATAACCATATCCGATCTCTACTGAGTGCCCCAACAAAAGAACTCTGAGGAACAGAAGGGTCTCTTTTCACTATCCTGTTATATATAAATGGACAATACCTTGAACTCCTACCAAGAGACTGATATATATCTACAGCTTTTTCCTGTAGATATGGAGTTTGAAAACGTTTAATATTCCTACTTCTTGTTGTCAAAAAATAATAGTTAAGGAAAGACGGGATTGTTGCTTGTTAGATATATAAGGAGATGCGTCCGACTCCTGGTTTGCTTGGAATATCATTTTGAGAACTTAATGGAGCTTATTTAGCATGTCAAACAAAGACAAGAATAATTAGGTACAAAATCATGGGATTCTGTTTTCCATATTGGGAACGTGCAAGTCCACGATCAAGTCTCTCTATTCTTGTTTTTATATTTCTTTGAATCACAAACAATCATTTTGTTGATTATTAACAAAATCAATTTCCAAGTTTCTATAAAATCCGAATTTTATTTTTATTTCAATTGTGTTACAATTTTTTCAAGATACTTCGATGGTGGATATAAAATGTTATATTCATGTCTAATCGAAATACGAATCATTGTGTTCATTCTTAAAAAAATGCAATCTACAAACCATCCCGACTAACGAGCATATAAAACAACCAAATAAATTTCAAGACGAAGCCTACCTTATGGATTTTGTACTCATGACTCTTTGAAATACAAATCATCATTCTTATGAAAATGGAATCTACGAACCATTCCAACTAGTAAGCAGAATTTTTTTTCCGAATATATGCTTGAATTCATTCGAGATACAAGTGGAAAAGAATATGATCCGGGGTTCTGTTTATTGAATTTTCTATTTATTTTAGTTTCATACATACATATATGTTTGGCTTAACTGAAAGCATTACGAGATAATTACAAATTATTTTACATAATAGGACGTGTCAAATAAGCTTTTGATCCTTTGTTTTTATATACTATTAAGTATTTGGATAACAATTGCATCGAACATTTAAGTATATAATTTTAATTAATTTACCGTATCTTCATATACAAGTATCAAGAGTACGGCCATGTTTCGTCTTCGACCCTTTGTGTGGTGTTTGATGATCATTGGGATTGGGACTTACATTTTCTACAACAGTTATTAATTAACAATCATGACGTGTGTGCAGAGAGGGCGAGGGAGGAAGGAGCATGTAAAAAATGTTTAATTCATGTCAAAATTTTGTTGGCCGATTCCACCAACTTGGCATGTTAACACTATGATTTTAAGATGACCCCCTTCAAACCAAGAACACCTCTTAATAGATCTCCATTATGCTAAAATCACCTCGGCTCATGAGCACTCTAGTCGCCGCCGTTTTGGAGAGCTGTTATCATCTCCTTCGGAAATGCTTAATGTACCATTTTCACTACTTTTTGCCTTGCTTTCTTCTTCGTCTTTGAATGTCCAGCCCACAAAATCTGATTCAGAGAACAGAGATGTGGGAGTTGTCTTGTAAAATGCCAGTGGGACCTGTTTCACCCTTCTTCTTATCTGCAACATCATCAACCAGAAGACAACTATTGTTCTTTAAAAGTTTATTAGCAAAAACAAACAGCAATTTAACTGATAAGAGACATCATGACACTCCTCTATTTATAGGTTAATCAAGACAGCAAATTTTCAAGAAATGCTCAAGAGGTCTCGTCATGTTTACCTCCTCTCCAAAGATTGTTGCATACGAACCACCGCTAAAATCCGTAATAGCAACTTCTGTGGTTTTGGATCTGACTGTTAAGTCATTCTCAAGTGACAGAACAAACCTAGGGGTGCAGGGAATAGAACGTCAAGAGGCAATAAAAGAATGGACTTTTAATGATCAATTTTAGGTGATGCAATACACACCTTGAAACAGGTGGACAGTAATGGTGACGAAGAGTATCGATCTCCCAAAGAGAACTTCCTGTTATGTACAAAATATTTTCAACTTCTAGATGCGCATAAGAAAATGGAAATACTTAAACCTCTAATTCTGATGCAAAACTGAACCATGAGAATTAAATGAGATGAAGATTATATGTCAGAATTCACATATCTCACTGCCTTTTTGATAAATGGGTATTATCAAATCTGATACATCAGTAAGTACAATTCTCAAAAAATGAAGAAGGGCATCAGTAAGTACGATTCTCAAAAAATGAAGAAGGGCACACACTTTCTGTGCTAGCATATATCATGTAAAATTGATGATATGGAATCTCAGATTGATAGCAATATGGATCCTAAACCCATATTGACATACTCTAGGAGAAAGAGGGAGAAGGGTCCGAATATGAATCCTAAGCCCATGCTGACATATTCTAGGAGATTCCCTAAGGCAGGGAAGGGTGAGTCAGCAAACGGTTAGAGAAGTTAGTTAGAAGAGAGAGAGAGCTATATGTAAAGGATGGGGAGGGTAGTGCAGGGGGTATCTTTACACTTGCATTGTATTCGGCTGATAGCTGAAAGGGCCATTATTGGCTGGTAGCTTAGCTCTTGTGGATTATACTACGAGACTATAGCTATATATCAATAAAAAATACCTGATTCTCATCCATTTGCTTATCACAGATTTGTAAAGGTAGTTAGGGCAAGTTGTTCAGCTCCCAAATTTGAGGAAAGAATCATATTAGGTAAAGGGTTGAGCAACAACATTAGGTTGGCAGTATTAAAACAATGAAAACTGGATAATGCCACAATAATGAAAGCTAGAGAATTCCAAACTCAGCGACATACACAGAGCTGTAGACAGGATTCTCAGATTCAAACTGCAAATCAGGAATTTTAATGACACTACAATCAATGTGAAAAGAGGCTTCAAGCCAATGCGAATGCAATGAAACAATTAGGCCTTTATTGCATTTGTTCAATTTCATCAAATGCACATAAGAATAAACATATCCAAGAACTTACTCAAGGCATTAGACCTCATAGGATTTCTTTCCTCGTTGTCAAAAAGATCAGTTCCAGGTTTTGTTGA
>JANITX010000004.1:55989112-55999253 GCA_027564395.1 Erythroxylum ulei
ATTTTAGCTTTTGAAAAAGCTGTATTTGAGCTTTTAAAAAAGCTGTTTCTACTGCAAAAGCGCTTTTTAAATGTACAGCCAAACACCAACTTTTTCTCCAAAATAACTTTTGCGGTAGAAAAAAGTACTTTTGGATCCTCCAAAAGCTGATCCAAACAGGCACTAAGAACAATTAAATATACGTACCGTAGGCCCACAGATACCAGCTGTATAACAATGGGAAGCCTATCTAAAAAGACCTTACTATTTACAAAAAATGAAACATCTCTCCCAACCTTCTGGATCGAAGAAACCAAGAGAAAAGAAAGTAAGAGATTTGATCTTCTCTTAATTTCTATCGTTTGAATAAAAATAAACAAAAGAAAAGTGGGAGAATGGAGAGAAAACTGAGGAAAGTTTGAGCCAAATATATTTCCCCTCAAATTAGTAAGAAATGAGGAGTCAAATTAGTAAGAAATGAGGAGAAATTTAAGATAAGAGAATCCCAATATTGTAAATTACCATAGTATCTTTATCTGTATATGCTGAAGTTTCATAATCAAGAGTATAAAGGTCTCAAAAATTCTTTTGTCCAATATAAGTTTCAATTCCCTCCTTTAACAAATTAAGAAAACAAATAGAGAAAAGAAAGTCTTATTTCTCTTCAATTCTTTTATCCTATTTTTCTCTTAATACTTTCTTTCTTTTGCCTTGTACAAGTAAAAATTCAAACAAAAGAATGTATCTTTCCTTTCTAGCGCACTTTAAGTTCTTTAATTAGATGGCATGATTTTTTTTGTTTACAAAGAACATGTTTTTATTATATATATAATATTAAGGAAGAACGAGATATACGAACACAAAAATCTATCCTACCATTCAAATAATTCAACGGTTATTTTTTATTTTTTTTGTTGATGTTTATTTCTCTCTGTTAGGCATAATTTCTTTTTATTCTTATTCTTACTTACGCTTGTGACTGTTAAGTTACAAGCCTGATTTATTTTATGTTATTAGCAGGATGTTATTTTTTGTAAAGGCCTCTTGAGGAAGGGGAAAAATTGAGCTCTACGATCTTTGAACACTCATTAAGACAAAAGCTATAAGTTGTGCTTTTCTAGTGTAAAACTGTAAATAAGACTTCTTGATGTCTAACGTTGGATCCTAGACAACAGCTTGGCAAATACGGGCTTATAATATGAATTCAACAATCTTTTGGAGTTCATTAGGACACCAAGGTACCTAATTGGTAATCTTCATAGCCCAGTATATCCCAAGATTTTTTCCTTGATAGGATCTGAAACACCCCCAATAAAAACTGTAGTTTTGTTTATGCTCACTATATCCCTTACCAACATATTAAATAACCTAATTAGCCACACCTATTTAAAAAAAAACCTAATTAGTCACACACACAAAAATATCAAATGAGCAAAAAGGTAATTTAATCAAGTTAGGCTTAATTATAAAGTTTGAAAGCTTTAAGATTAAATATAAGATATTTAATAAATAAAACTTAATATGAGATATCATATTTTATTTGAACCCAAATGATATTTAATTACAATTATTGTAATTTTATTTCAATTAAAATATTAAAAGGTCCTAATCCTACTATAATAGACATAAGCTCTAAAGAAGCTAGTATTTCTTGCTTACTACTCTCTAAACCACTTGTAGAGTTCTTATAACTTATTCATGTAATTACCACTAGAGGCCAAATATGTGTATGACTCTCGTGGTGCAATTAATTGGTTCAGAAATTAGTCTATGGGAAGCTGTAGAAAAAGAATAAAACATTATAATAAGGTATGGATTTATGATTTATACTTTATTATATTTTATGAGCTAATCATATCGTAGAATTTAAAGTGATATTAGCTTTCAAGAAATCAAATAAAAGGTTTTGTTTTTCTTCCATTGCACATAAGAATAGATCCCGTTTAGATTTTTCAATAATGGTATTAATGTTATTTTTAATTACAAACAATGGTATAGTGCCATTTTTAATTCTGTAATTTGATTTATTATTTGATTGTTATTGATTATAAATTGAAATTTAGATTTCAAACCTTAAAGCTATACTAAATGAAATGGGTACCATACCATACTAGACTTTGGTACCAGTTGGTACTGACTAATATCAAATACCATAATTTTAATTTTAAAAAATTTTAGGGCTAAATTGAAAAACTTTAAATTTTGTCCTATAAAATAATAATTACCTATACATAAAAATAAATATGATGAAATTGTCCATAATTTATTTAATCAATAGTAAAGATGTAAGTAAAAATGCATTAAATAATTTTTTATGTAATTAGACTTATTCAAAGTGATTATATATTATATAACTTAATATATTAGTTTAACATAATTCAAATATAATTAATAAATATTTTAAGTTTTGACATATTTCATATTTACAATATATATACTTTTGAGTGCATACATGTGAAAATTATTATAATAACTTTTGAAATAGTTAAAGATAATATTTGAAATTAAATGTACTTATTATAAATGCATATTTTTACTTTAAATTATTCTTAATTTTATATTTATATGAGAGTTAAACAATCTTTTTTAATCTTAATCTACGAGAAATATGTGAAAATAAAATTAATAAAAATAAAGAAATATTTGTTATATAAAATTTATATTTTTATAATTTTTGAGATAGGAATGAATAAAGTAAAAAAAACTATATAACTTATTATATTTGAAGGACTTTTAAATGGCTACACTTTTAAATGTCTTGATACAATAAAATTCACTCTTTTTTTCATTCTCACTCATGCATGCATCGAGATTCTTTTCAGTCTCTTTAAATTTGGACGATAACTTTTTCTTTTTCATGTTTATGATTTCAAGACTAGTTCATATATGTCAAATCAACATCATTATTATTATTACAAAATTTAGACTTAGAGAGTACCTTGTCTTTATCTTTGTCCATAAAGAACATATGAGCTACATCTCCTTCCAAATGAACGCTCTCATAATCATTTGTATCATCTCAAGTAGTGGTTGTAAGTGCCTTCTTTTCACCTTTATCCTTCTTTTCTCCTTCTAATCATTTATTTCATATTTATCGTCTTCTTTGAAGAGAGGATATTGAGACTTCATTAGTCTGGTTTCCTGCATTCAAAGCAAATAATGTTATTTGATTTGTATTTTGAGTCTATTTTACCAATTTTGTAGCTCTTTCTTTTTTAGGAGTTCTTCTTTAAGAATTTCTTGAATTTTTTAGTGATTAGAGCAATATCTTCTTCATTGCTTTCACTAGTTGAAGTCTCTTCCTCTTCATTTGATTATTACTTTGAGGCTTTAAATGTTAAATTATTTTTCTTTGAAAGTGTTGTTTCTTCTTATATCTCTTGGAGCTTATTTTGTATGTAAGAAGAGATCTAATAAACTTCTCTAAAGGTAGTGTTGTTAGATCCTTGGCTTCTTGTATGGTTGTCACTTTACCTTCTCATATATTTAAAATGCTTAAACATCTTTCTTGCTATTTAAATATTAGCTTAGATATTTCAAAGACCCTTGAGTACATTGATAATATTGATAAATCTAGAATACAGGTTAGAAATTCTTTCATCATGCTTGATTTAAAATAATGCATGTTAGTTTGTTAGTATGCTAAATTTACTTTTCGTTACTTGATTTGTTCCCATATGTGTAACTTTTATAGTATACCAAATTTCGTGGGTTTCACACATAGATACACTATTGAATTTTTTCTTCGTAATGCACAAACTAGGATATCAATGGTTTTGTTTTTTAAGGGGATTAGTATTTTTTATTTTGTTATTCAAGGAAATTGGTATATTTTTTTATTTCATTCCTTTTTTGTCTTGAAAATTTTCCTATCACTTATAATTTTAGTAGGAATGAATGGACCATTTAAGAAAACTTCCTACAAATCAACATTTTTGGCCATAAAGAAGAAATATATCTTCGTTTTCTAATAGAGATAGTCATGTCTATTAAAAAGAAAAGGCTCTACTTTTTTTGTCCTTATTAGTTAAAAGATGATGAAGATGCCTTTAAATATGCCATTATTCATCTTTGCTGCTGGATTTTGTTTGAAATGTTAGCCTTATAAGTTGACTCTGATACCATTTATTAGTCTTTAGTCACACCCCAGAAGGGGTGAATTGAGTGTTTGTAAATTTTTAACAAAAAGTCAGCAAATTAAAATGAAAAGATCACAATTTATTATTGATGCAAGTATAAGTAAAATAATGAATTTTAATAAAGCTTTTGAGTAATTAAGTAAAAAAGTAAAGGAGAGAGATGCAAAACAATTTATAGTAGTTCAGTAAGCAATCATTGCCCACATCCACTCCCAAAACTCTTTTTGTATTTCTATTATAATTCTTCTTATATGGAAAAAGAATAAGCTTTATGCAATCTTTTCTTAGCAAACAGGAATCCTTACAATATTTCTCAAAGGTGGAGAGGAACTTCAAGGAGACTTTGAACACATCTAAATACAATGAACGGGAACCAGTGGAAGCTTTCAAATTAAATTAGCTCTCTTTATCACTTTGATAATATCAAAAAGGCTCACTCGCTAAAAATGAGACAATAAGTGTGAAAATAATTAAGAACAATTAGAAATGTGTGTAAAATGCTCTCAACTGCTTCTTAATGCTAAACTTAATGAGAAAAAATGTATTTATAGGATCTCAGGACCCATACTACAATAGCTATTTATAGAGATTGTCGACCAATATAGCATATTGCTTGACCAATGTGTATTGAACGAACAAATTCACTAGCTATTGAGATATTGGCCGATCAAAGGATCTACTAATATTACTAAAAACTCTTGAAACATCAAATTTAATAACTTTAACATAAATTAGTTGGAACATTGACACATATAGGTCAAATGATCTCCATAAAACATGATTTTAATAAATTCAATCCTCAAAATCATCTTGTTTAATATAATTATGATTTAAACACTTCCTAAAATATTTCTTAAAAAGTGTTTGAGAAATCAAGAGGTTTTTCTCTTAAAAGTAAAAGCTTTAACATATATTGATGGATAAAAAAACTTATGCAATAAAGTGATATGAAATGATTATGTATGGTGAACCTTTAAGATTACCAAGCTAACCAATGAGATTATAAATGATATTAAAATACAAAAAGACCTTAATTTGTCTTATCCTTCTTTTGTTTATAACTTGACCTTTGCTTTGAAAGTTAAAGACTTCATCTCTCCTTTTATCATGTTCACGAAATATCTTCTTAAGTTATGCATGATATAATTGTTAGCTCAAGGTTTATTATTAATGATTTTGATAATAACTATATAATATTTGAAAATTTAAATTTGATTTATTTCCTTTTATATAATTCTTAAAAGGATATAAAATCTTAAGATAAATGTTTCATTTCTCTCTTGCAGGAACCTTCTTAATGAACTTCCTTATTTGTTAGAAATGATTTCGCAATAGCTCCGAGATACTGTCAAAACTTTTTTCTTAACATCTGGATACTAAAAGATTCTAGCAAACATGATATTGAAGACTCCTCATACTCAAAGTCAACTCATAATATAAGTGGAGCAACGTCTAGTAAAATAAAATGTCTATTTAAGGAAGAGTCGCTGCATTTGCAAATACGTCAGATTTTTAAAATACTTCAGCAGCATCAATATTCTCAAAAGTTATATCTTTATCAAATTCCTTATACCTTAAACAGTGAAAACACTCTATTGAGAGAGATTATTATTCCTTGAAGTTTACATTGAGCAAACCCTATATTTAATTTTTTGTTGAGAGCTTGTAGAGGCTTGTTAAACATTACGAGTGTGGAAGGTTAAAGAACCTTGAAAAATATGTACTTATGAGCTTGGAAAGATTCGTCAAAATTTACTACTTGGAGTTTTATAGTGAAATACTCAAGTTAGATACTTAAGGATTGGACGTAGGCTTCGTTATAGGCCAAAGCAGTATAAATCAACTGTGTCATTCTTTCTCTCTTCTTAGCTTTTAAATTTCCACATTATAGTGTTTGTGTTCAATTTACAAGAGGCTTCTTCACTTTTGGAATTGGCTCCTTTTGCTTTAATATTGTAAGAGGCTTCTTTTGTTTTAAACTTTTATAGGCTCCTTTCGATAACAGGCTCCTTTCGTTTTAGATGATAATAGGCTCCTTTAGTTTTGAATGCTAACAGGCTCCTTTTGTTTTGAATGATTAATAGGCTCCTTTTGTTTTGAATGTTTACAGGCTCCTTCTGTTTTGAATGTTAGAAGGATCCTTTCATTTTTAAAACTTTAACAAGCTCCTTTTATTTACAAATCTTTCTGTTGAAATTTAGCAGGTCTTTATCGTTTACACGAATTGATAATAACTTGTAAAATTTTAAGTCACATATAATTCACCCCCTTTTGCACGTGTTTGCTTTATCATTTGGTATCAAAGCGAGGTTTTACATTTATTATGCTTTGCAGCACGTGATAGATCATGGTAAACAATTTGAGAAACCTCGAAGGACAATCTGTCTTAAAGTCTTCTTATTTCAATGGAAACAACTATTCCTATTGGAAAGAGAGAATGCCTATTTATCTTCAATCTGTAGATATTGAAATATGGAAAGCTATCAAAGTTGGAGCCACACCTCCTGCTACTGATGAAGTAGAAGTGTGGACTGATGCTGATAGAAGAAATACATAGTTGAATGCCATAATGTCAATACACTATTGAATGCCAAAATAAGACATTATCAAATATGTGCACTATCTCCAAAAGAGTATGAAAAGATATCCTACTGTTCTATAGCAAAGGAAATATGGGACAAACTTCAAGTTAATTTTCAAGGAAGGAATGGGTAAAGAAACATAGAATAAGTCTTTTAGTGCATTAATACAAAACTATTTGCATGAAATAAGGAGAAAATATAAACGAATTCTTCGGACGTTTCAACATCATTATAGCCTTAAAAAACTCGAGAAAGATATATCCTAATAATGAGCTTGTAAGAAAGATGCTAAGGTTGCTGCCAAAGGAATGGAGACTTAAAGTGACATTTCTAGAAACTACAAAAGGATCTCGACACTATTTCACTAAACTAGTTAAGAGGAAATTTGATGATACATGAAGTCGAGCTTAGGCGAGATGAAGAATCCTTACACAGAAGAGGAACAACACTAAAAGCAGCTGATGCATCAAATCCATCAAACGGTGATGAAAGCGACACTTACAAATGGATAGATATGATGAATTCAATTTCTTGGTTAGAAAATATGCACGCTTCTATAAAAGGAAGCTAATGAAGAAAAGAGAAGGAGATAAGAAAACTGAAAACAACAGGTTTCTATCAAAAGGCAACAACAGTAGCTATATACAAAATAATCAAATCATATGCTATCACTACAAGAAGCCTGGGCATACAAGATCAGAATGTCCTCTTCAAAAGGATAAAATAGAGAATAGAAAATGTAGAAAGCAATCTATGACTGTAGCTTGGTCATATGAGAATTTTGAAAACTTTGAAGAAGAAGAGCCTGAAAAAGTCAGTAACATTTGTTTTATAGCTGAATCAGGAGACGATGAGGTATATTATTCTGACTCTGATATTGAAATTGATGAATTAAGAGATGTATATCATGACCTATATGATCAGTATGAAAAATTAATAGCGCAGTATTTCAAAAAGGTTGAAAGTCCAAAAATAATGATGTTTCCTTAACTAATAAGATTAAATCATTATAATTTGAGAATAAGAATTTGTTGTTTAAAATCATGTTGCTTGAAAATGAAAATAAGCAAAAAGTCTCTAAAAAGGAATTTTTAGAAAAAAGGTAAGTCAGTTAGAGAATGCATTGCTTGAAAATAATTCTATTAAGGTAAAACAATTAGAAGAAAAAGTTGCTATTTAGAACTTGAGAAAGAAAATTTTACAAAAAAAATTCTCTAGAAAAAGATCTTGCTAATTTTGTTGATGGAAGGAATAATCTTGATGCATTACTTGGGAATAGTAAAGGTGTTTTTATAAGGTTGGAATAAGATATAATGAAAATAATAATAATATTATACTATACAAGAATTTCTTTTTTAATTCCAACAGTAGCCATAGTCAAAATAACAGGAGCCTGATAAATAGCAAAAATTATAGTAATTCTCATTCATCTGTTTTGTGTGATTACTGTGGTAGACATGGTTATATTAGTCATTCGTGTAACTTTCAAAAAATGAAGAAATTATCTCAAATGTATGTTTGGAGATCAAAAGGTCAAACTACTAACCTGAAAGGATCCAGAAAATTTTGGGTACCTAAAATGAGATAATACATTCTGCATGTTCAGAACAATGATAATAGAAAATCAATAGATAGTTAATAGTGGTTGTTCGAGACACATGACAGTTACTAGAATTGTTTTGCAAAAAAAAAATCAGATTGAAAAGGGGTACTGCATTACATCAATTCAGAGCAATCATGCATGAGAATTCTATAACAGAAAATTTAAAGATTTCTATAATGAAAATGGTATAACTCATAATTTTTCATGCCCAAGGACTTTTCATCAAAATGGAGTTATCAAGAGAAAGAACATGACTCTTGTTGACATGGTTAGGACAATGCTGTGCGAAAGTGGTTTATCTCGTGATTACTAGATAAAAGTTGTATCTACTACTTGTTACATACTTAACAGGTATCTTATAAGACCTATTCTTAAAAAGACCCCCTATGAGTTGTGGAAAGGAAGAAAACCAAATGTTGCTTAC
This sequence comes from Erythroxylum ulei, assembly GCA_027564395.1. Classification (NCBI taxonomy): domain Eukaryota; kingdom Viridiplantae; phylum Streptophyta; class Magnoliopsida; order Malpighiales; family Erythroxylaceae; genus Erythroxylum; species Erythroxylum ulei. Next base: position 55,997,840 of record JANITX010000004.1, read on the forward strand.
TTTTGAGCATTTGATTGCAAGTACTTCGTATTAAATAATGGAAAAGACAATATTGGAAATTTTGATATGAGATCAGATGAAACTATTTTTCTAGGTTATAGTGCTTCTAGCAAAGGATTTAGAGTTTATAATAAAAGAACAAAGATAGAAAAATCAATACATGTAGTATTTGATGAAGCACTACCCTCGACAACAGTAGCTGATTCAGATGATGATAGGCATCCTTTAGTTCTTAAAAATACGTCACAGACTCAAACTACGCCTATAGTGCCTTCTGAATTATAAGATCAAGAAGGTCTTTCTAAAACTAGGACAGAGTAGAATCCTTCTCCAAGAACATCTCAACAGGAGCCTATGCAACGAAGAACACCAAAAGAACGGAGAGATCTCGATACACTTTAGTATATTCTAGGAGACCCTTATAAAAGTCTAAGAACCAGATTATTATTAAAAAACAATTATGTTGCTCTCATTTCACAATTAGAACCAAAGACAATTGAAGAGGCTCTTACAGATGAAATGAGTATGAAGGGAGAACTATCCTTTTTCCTTAGGTTGCATATTAGAAAAACAGAAAAAGGAATCTTCATTCGTCAAGACAAATACACAAAGAAACTGATCAAGAAATATCATTTTGACAATGCCAAATCGATGGGTACTCCTATGTATATTGGAACTAAATTTGATAAGGATGAAGAAGGCAAGGCTACGGATGAGACAAAGTACAGATGAATGATTGGATCATTACTATATCTTACAAGTTCAAGACCAGATATTATGCGTAGTGTGTGTCGTTGCGCACTCTTTCAATCAAATCCAAAAGAGAGCCACCTTCAAGTAGTTAAGAGGATCTTTCGTTATCTTCTTGGAACCATATACTTTGATTATGGTATCCAAAACTGATTCATTTAACATAGTTAGCTATTGTGATTCAGATTATATAGGTGATAAAGTTGATAGGAAAAGCACAAGTGGTCATTATTAATGATCCTTGGAGGATTCCTAGTTTCTTGGTTTTGCAAGAAACAAAATTGCACAGCGCTTTCGACAACTGAAGTGGAATATATAGCAGCTGCTAACTGTTGTGCTTGATCGTGTCATTTGAGCTTTAAAATTTATAAGCCCTTAAATACTGCAAGCGCATGGGTTGCGACTGTAGTATAAGGGATGATGATCCCACGAGGAGGGGGAGGAATCCAATCCTAAAATCTAAGGCCAGAAAAATTATAAAACTGAAAATAAAAGATGCAACCAGAATTAATTACAAGAATTGAATTCAACCAATCGAATCAGGAATTAAACATAAAAGTATTAACAAGTGAGCAATATGCAATCACAATAGAAATCAACCTAAGGATTTTACCAATTTATGAGAAAGGGAATTTTACCTACAATTAATGCTAACCTAGCTGAT
>JANITX010000004.1:56047125-56071247 GCA_027564395.1 Erythroxylum ulei
ATTATATTACCTGCCACTGTTATCAAGATTAACTAGACAATTACGGATCTAGAAACCTTGATTGGCTAATTACGACCTTGCCAATTCCACAACGAGCTCTTATTGCAACAACCAACAAGATAATAATATGAATAAAATAGCGAATGAATAAATACTAAAGAATTTCAAGGATAACAATTAAGTTTAGATCTCACAACTCATATGAACTTGAACTCAATAAACCCTTGCTAGACTGAAGTAGGTTTAGCCGCTCATGGCTATAAAAAGATTGCAAAGTAAGAAATAAAAGAGTCTGTAATTTCCTAACAATCGATCCCCCTTTTATCCTTCTGCCGATACCTTTTTATATGGAGAGTTCTACTTTAAGAGGGAGAGAAATAGGTTAAAGATTAGTATCCCTAACTTCCCTCACTAATCCCAAAAGATCTTCCTTTCCAAATCTGAAAAATATTCAAATTAAGAGTCCATTCACATTTCCAACTTTGTATCGGGTGTTTGCTCACGTGCGACCTTAAGCCGTGGGCACGGCCTACTGCCAAAAATCTGAAGTCAGTCTAAAAATTGCGGATAAGCAGCTATAGCTCAAAACTTCAAGCGACAGCAACCAAAATATTTCCGATTTGGCTCGATTGTCATCTCCTGCCCAAAATACATAGAACTAAATAAATTTCACCCTTTCCACATGAATATTTACCCAAAACGTCAACAGAATCATTAATATAATTAGCAAATATTAACACCATCATTAACCTAGTAGGCTTACATCTAATGGTCTGTCGGCTCATCTCAGCTCATTGTAAACTCTCACCAAGTGGAAATGTAAATAAATGTATAAATATCCGCACAGTGTATCTCAATTTTTCAATCTCTCTTGATACTCCGATACTACTTCAACACCTAGCCATCGACACAGGATATCCCCGAGACTTAGGTTATCCTGGTATCACTCCAACACTGATACTTAGCTACCACTCGCTCATATCGTCACAAGCTAACCATCTAAGACCATCAAATGTAGCCTATCCTAGGCAAGCTACTAATTCTCAATTTTGACCAATTATTCACAACTTTTTAACCACTAGTCTCTATTTAATTAACACATTTCCCATTAACTTACAAGCAATACACCTCAGAAAACGTAATAAAACATAACAATGAAACACCTTATATTACTTTAATTATTTGATAAATAAAATAAACATAATTCATATATGTGACTATTAATCATTAATTAAATTATTGACTAATTCAAAACATAAATCGCTATAAAAATAATTTATTAACAACAAAATGATACTCTATTTTCGGAGTAAAGTCAAAGGTTATCCTTACCTTGATTTCAGACTCAACTAATTGACAGCCCAAATTACTCCTTAATCGAACCTTCAAACCTCATCATCATCACACCCAGTTTGAAGTCCCGCATTGAGGCGGAGTCTAGGGAGGTCTTATAGTACGCAACCTTACCCCTAAAAAGTAGAGAAGTTGTTTCCCAGTAGGCCCACATGCAGATGTGACAGGTAAAAAATTATGCAGAATACCAGAAGCAAGAATTTAAGAACTGACACACATAGAAATTGAGTAAGTAGAATCGCACTAAAAGAAAAAAAAGGACATACCTGCTAGTTGGCCAGATCAAAAAAAGAAACTAGACCTTTTACCGTACCCTTTGTAAAGACCGGCTCGTGTTGTCGCTAGTCGCTCTAGAAGTCGACACTTATCTACCATGAGGTAAAAAAAACACTACTCCTACAATTGTAAGGTACGATTTTTGGTCTACCCCTAACTACGCCTGACTTGAAGCCTTGACCAACACCTTACTACTCGCAAAGGTGTAAAGGAGATGGGGTTGTACTTCCTATCGTTTAAGTAAGAGACACGAGGACTCTAATGGGTGTCGTTTACCCTTATCCTATCATGCCAGACTTTCCTAATTCTAGCAACTATCTCAGTGAGAGCCAACTCTGACGTATCATTCTTGATCACTTCCCTCCAAGTCTTGTATGGCCTTCCTTTCCTCCTCTTGTAGCCACTAAGGTTTATCATCTCACCGCTTCGTACCGGCACTTTCGAGGGCACCCTACGCACATGCCCAAACCACCTAAGTCTTTTCTCGCGCAACTTGTCTGCAATACTAGCAACCTGGAGTCTGGCCCTCACTACCTGATTCCATACCATATCCCGTATGGTAAGGTCACACATCCACCTAAGCATACGCATTTCTGCTATCACAATTGACGCGTATGGCTATGTCTCGCAAGCCAACACTCTACCCCATATAACATGGTTAGCCGAGTAACCATTTTATAGAACTTCCCTTTGAGTTTTATAGGGACCTTTCTATCACATAAAACACCTTAAGCACCCCGCCATTTGGACCACCCAAATCTAATACGGTGTAATATATCGTCATCTATGTTACCATCACTCTGCATAATGGATCCGAAGTATTTAAAACTCGACTTTTGTGGTATGATGTCAGTGCCAATCTTTACCGCCACCCCTTGTACCATCTGGCTACCTGAAAAGTTGCATTTTAAATACTTCGTCTTGGACCTGCTCATTCTAAAACCCTTCGATTCTAGCGTTGCTCTCCAACACTCTAACTTAGCATTAACCCCTTCATTGGTCTCATCTACCAAGACAATATCGTCCGCAAATAACATACACCTAGGTACCTCTCCTTGAATTTACAAAATTCTATTAGACTAATTTACAAAAAATTTCTAACCCAATTACTCTTAATGATCCAACATTATTCTCTCTTCTAATTTATTCCTGATTATAAAAATTAATAACTTTGCTAACCTAACCCTTATAATTTCTAAAATACCCTTAACTAAATAAAAGCCATATCTCACCCTCACTCATTTTCATTAATACCAAAACTGCCCTTCTTAAAACAAAATTTCAGATTTACCCTTCACTTTCTGCATCCCCCATTCTGCCCTACATGCAACTTAAATTTTAAAAACAATGTAATCATCTTCACCCTCTCCTCTTCTTCTCTCTTCTCTTATTTCATCATTTTCATTTTTCCACTTTTATCCCTTCATGCAACTTTATATATTGTTCCAAACAATCACAACATGCAATCCAACTATAAGCTAGTGTAGAATGATCAAAATCACACAAAAAGATATCTTCTCTCTTCTCTTCTTTCATCATTTTCCAGCCTCATTTTCTCCACTTTTATCCCTTTCATGCAACTTCATATATTGTCTCAAACAACCACAACATGTAATCCAACTATAACCTAGTATAGGATGATCAAAATCACACAAAAAGACATAAAATATGGCTGCTAAAATTTTACCTAAATGTGAGGACTTTTGATGTTGTTAACTACCACAACTTCTTCTAAATTTGCTGCAAAACAAACAAAATGTGGGAACCTATAAGGAGAGTGTTACATGTAGGAGAAAAATGGGACATTAAGACACATACCAACTATAAAAGTTGAGAGAAAATGACGAAGAAGATGTTTGTCTCGTTGGTGTTCTTATTTTCCAGATGTTGTCTTTCATACTACATATTAGTTATGGGTTGGGCTAGGTTGTTCTTATTTCATTTAGTTGTGGGCTTTATAAACTGTCTATGCAATGGCATATCCTCTTGCTAGTCGAAAAACGCCGGTGCGACCTACTATTGGCATCTCTCTGGGGGAACTCATCACCGAATTTTTACCAAACAAACTAAGAGAGCTGCCAATGTGGATACCATCTGTGAAAGCAAAACTCATTGCCATGATCAATGACATGTCATTTTGACTAGCTGACCCGTAGATTCCTTGTGCTTGACCCACCAACTTGGAGGTTGGATCAAGCAGTCTCTGTGAGTAGGTCGACAGTCATCATTATCTGCCCGAAAAAGGTCAGAGATTTGGTTGTTCTGGTTGACTGCATCACTTTAACGACGGATGGGTTGTTGCCGCTGTGTGTGTCGTGGAAGTAGAATTGAAGATTGTGTGTCGTGTCTTTTCTAGGGACAACTCTTGTCACCCATGCCTCTAACATGACTGCCATGAAACAAACGAGCAAGAAGAACAGACACAGTTTTACCATAGCTCTGAGTTTTTTTTTTTTAGGGAACAAAACTAAAAGTTACAAATGAGCCGTGGGATACAAATCCCTATGCTATCCTCGCGGAGGACTGAGAGGCAGTTGGCGGGGGCCTGGAGTAGTGTGGTAACCCCAATGTCAAAAGTCACTGCATAATTGGCGAGCACAACGATTACCCTCACGGTATGTATGACGTGGAATCACCACCCAATTGCAATTCAGTAGTTCGTGGATGCCCAGGATGAGAAGGTGGTGCGACAGGGAGCGGGTGGCGGAGTCGGATAGGATCTGCATCACTAGTTGGGAGTCAAACTCCAAAAGGATCCTGCGGTGGCCGAGGGCCCAAGCCAGGGTCAGCCCGGAAAGGACTCCCCAAAGCTCGGCAGAAACCGAAGAGCACCAACCGATGTTCTGAACAAAGCCACCTAGCCAAGTGCCTGAGCTATCCCGAATGAGGCCTTCTGTCGTGGCGGTGAAGGTGGAACGTTTACTGGCCCCGTCTGTGTTCAGTTTCACCCAACCTGGCGCCGGTTTATGCCAGCCAATGAGAATCTCCTGACGGGGAGGACGACTTGGAAAACCTCGGTTATGCCAAAGCTCCGCACTCCGGATCCGATGCACATAATCCATAATGAGGTGGCCTGGGGAGGATGGCCATGCAAAATGTGGCTCAAATAAGGAGTCGTTGCGCCAAGTCCAAAGGAACCAACATGCGGTACCAAAAATAATTGGACAGTCGACGGTAGGTCCGCTCGGTTGCTGCTGCAGGTTGCTGTGAAGCCATTCTGATCCCTGAAGAGTAAAAAAGTTACGGTTAGGTAACGGGAAGAGAAGCCATACACTCTGTGCGCGGGGGCAGTCGCGCAACACATGAAGGGAGGACTCATCGGCGTGGCAGTGATGGCACGCCATTGTCGAAGTCAGTCCCCGACAGAGACGTTGCTGATTAGTCAGGAGACGATCCAGTCCAAGAAGCCAAAGAAACGAGCGTATGCGTTGAGGACCTCTCCAATGCCAGATGAGATGCCAGAGACCGTGCGAAACGTCAGTGGGATGGACCTGAAGCATGGCATAAGCAGAGGCGGTGGTAAACTGGCCTGAGTCAGACGGACCCCAGATCCTCTTATCTGGCCCAAAGTGGGACTGCGGCGGTAAAATTCCTGCAATGGACAAACAAATAAAATTAGGAAGAAGGTGACGAAATTCATTCCATCGCCAATTACCCGTTTGATCTACAAAGTGTTGAACCCGCAGGTCATGCGTGTCGAGGGGTAAGGGTCGTCGAGTGTGAGTAAGGAGCGGTCCGACATCAGCCACCCATGGGTCGATCCAAAAGCGAGCTGTGGACCCGTCACAAATAATCTAGTGGCTGCCAGTGAGCAATGTTGACCAGACCGCGGCAATGCCTCACCAAATCCGCGAGCCGCCTTTGACCGAAAGAGTAGCAGGGGGGTTGTCCGCATAAAATTTATACTTCTCTGCAAGGACTCGCACCCAAAGAGTATCCGGCTTCGAAAGCAGGGTCCATCCTAACTTCGCAAGTAAAGCATCATTAGTCTCACGGATACTGCGAATACCAAGGCTGCCCCCTCCTTCGCGTTACAAACCCTATCCCAGTTGACCAGATGGATCCTGCGGGTGGCCTGAGAAGAACCCCACAAAAACTTGCGCATCAATCGTTCCAAGTCATCGCACAGTCCTCGGGGCATCCAAACAGTCTGCATGGTGTAAAGAGGAAGCGCGGCGATCACAGATTGAGTTAAAGTGGCCCGACCGACCAGCGAAAGAAGTGTACCAGTCCATCTTGAGAGCCGCTGTTGCACCTTATCAAGGATGTGCTGATAAGTTTTTTTCTGGACGCGCTCGTGAAGAAGAGGAATGTCGAGATAATGGCCCAAGTTAGTAGTTTGTTGAAAGCCGAGGGTGCTGCGAAGAAGCCGAGCAAGCGGAGATGGCACGTTTTTAGAGAAAAAGCAGCGAGATTTGCGATGGTTCACCTGCTGGCCTGAAGCCGTACAAAAAGTGCGTAAAGCATCTTGAATAATCGTGGCTTGTTCGACAGAAGCCTCAGCAAAAAGGATGAGGTCATCGGCAAAGAAGAGGTGGGAAAGGGGAGGGCCCCGGCGGATGGCTTTCCAGTGTCCTTGACCGATAGAGTGAGTGATGAGATGTCCCAGCCGTTCCTTGCACAAAACAAAAACGTAGGGAGAAAGCGGGTCCCCCCGACGGATTCCTCGGGTGGGGGTGAACGAATCACTGAGACTCCCTTCCCAATTCACCTGCATGGTTGACGAAGAGATACATTTCATTATAAGCGAAAGAAGCGGGTCCGGCAATCCAATATCAATGAGGGTATCCTGGATAAAGTCCCAGGAAAGGCGATCGTAAGCTTTTTCCAGGTCCACCTTGATTGCCAGAAAACCCTGATTGCCCGATTTTCGGGTCATGGTATGGATGATCTCTTGGGCGAGAATGATGTTATCCGTAATCTGACGGCCCGGCACAAAACTAGTTTGGTTCTGGGCGACAATCATGGTCAAATGGGGTTTCAACCTATTAACGATGATCTTCGTGATCATTTTATAGACCACGGAACAAAGAGCAATAGGCCGGAATTGGGTAATCGACGTCGGGGAGGTGAGTTTGGGAATAAGAATTAGGATGGTCCGGTTGAGCTCCGACTCCCAAACCTCATGACGGAAGATCCGCTGAAGGAAGTGGGTCAGAGAAGGGCCTATGGTTTCCCATTGAGATTGGAAGAATAAAGCATGAAAACCATCGTACCCTGGCGCTTTATTCGGGGCCATGGCAAAAATGGCCTCCTTAATCTCGGAAGCAAGGAGAGGACTATTTAAGTTCCAGATGGCACTGGGCGAGAGGCGGAAACAGACCGTGAAGAGGTAAGCGTGTAGGGCTCAGGGAGTCGGCCGAATACAACGTCTCAAGATAGTCCTTGGCGATCTGACGAATGCTATCCGTGCCAGTGTGTGTCCGGCGTTGCGCATCGGAAAGGGAGTTAATGAGAAGGTGGCGTCGTTTGCCCGTGGTCACTGCATGAAAGTATTTAGTATTGCGGTCACCTTGCGTAAGCCACTGGCAGCGTGACTTTTGGTGCCAATATAATTCCTCTTGACAGAGGACCTGTTCCAGGTCAGTCCGAAGGGTGGCCTCGAGATTTCGGAGATAAGCTGAGTCCGCTGCCTCCAACGACTTTTGAATCCTGACGAGTCGAGCCATGAGGCGCTTCTTGCGATAAAATATGTTTCCAAAGGTATTATGATTCCACTGCCGGAGGTGATTAGCCAGGTCACTCAGAGCGCCACACATCGTGGGAACCTCAGGGGTCCAGTGGTCCCGAACGGTGTGGTGGAACTCGTCATGCGTTAGCCAAGCAGCTTGAAACCGAAACGGGCGAGGGTGGGAGAAGCGTAACGGGCGCGGACGAAGCTGAATAAGAAGGGGGCGATGATCGGATTTGAGGAAGGGAAGGTGAGAGACCACAGTTTGGGGAAAGGCGATAAGCCAACTGGTCGAGCACAACGCACGGTCTAATCTCGCCAGAAGACGGCCTCGTCTCCACGTATACCTGGGACCGACAAAGCCAAGATCGAAAAGCCAACAGTCGTGGACATAGTCCCTAAAATGGGAGTTGATGATGGCCCTACCGCGTTTGTCGCTACGCTCAAGTTTAGCATTGAAGTCGCCACCGATGAGCCAAGGGTGGGACGTAATGGGGGCTAGTTGCCGTAAATACGTCCATAGAAAATGCTGCAGCAAATAGGTGGGGCTACCGTAAATGGCGGTGAAAGCGAAGGACGTATTCTCCCAAGTGATGTGCATATGAATAAATTGGCGATGGGCAATCAAAATGTTCACAGCGATATCCGGGTTCCAGAGTAACCAGATGCCACCAGAAAAGCCAGTAGCTTCCACGCGGTACGAATGATGGAAAGGTAAGGAGGCGATAATATTGGGCGCACGGGCGCCACTGACTCGGGTCCCGATCAACACCACTAGAAAGGGTTTATGGAGTTGGAGGTAATTGGCGAGAACCGGTTTGAATTTCTTCCCCCCGATTCCTTGACAATTCCAGATGAAGATAGACATAACAAAGGATAGGAAAAGGGTAACCAAACACTAGAGATCGGTGGAGCTAGAGGAGCCCACCAGAAGCTCAAGGCCCGCTGCAACGTGGGGTCGGTGGACCAAGTCATCCATTTGGGAGTCAACAATAATCGGATCCTCAGGAGACACAAGGAGGGGAGACACCGGATCCGGAGGTTTGGGAGGGGACAAAGGATTGTGATCCGGTAAAGGCGAAGGAGGGGACGGAGGGCGATCTTCAGTAGTCATGTCATCCCCTCCGGCGCAACTCCCTATTGTGGAGTTAAGAGTTGGGGTAAAGGAAGGATCTTGTACTACGATGTCATGGTGGGAGGGGATGGAAATAGCAATATGGGAGGGCAGAATGGGCGAAGAGGAGGCAGTCGATAGCCGTTGCAACCGGGAGGTGGCTGGGGGAGGATCCAAGGCCATAGGGGCCAGAGGCGTGGGGACTGGGACGGGCGGGGCAAGCGCTAGTGAGCTTGTGCCCGAACGACCACGAGCAACATCTGGTCTGGGTCAGCTGCCTTGCCCTTTTGCCAATGAAGGGACTTGAGGGGTGCGAGGGGGATTAGGCACCCTAACTCTAGAACCGGTCGGGGGGCTAGGTGGATAGGTCTGAGGAGAGGACGTTGGGGCGGCGTTGGAGCCGTTGGCTGTCAGAGGTTGGAACCTCGAAAAACGCCCCATGTCAGAGAGAGGAGCCCCGTGACGCGTTTGGGTGCCGTTAGCGCCTGGGTCGGGTGGCACTAGCGCCGCTACACTTGGACCCAGGGGCCATACAAGTCGTCCTGCGCATCAGACTGCGGATGATCGGGTAAAGGGGCAGTGAGAGTTCAAAAGGGGGGCCATTGGGGCAGGGGTGAGGCGGAGGAGGGGGCTCGGCATTAATGGGTCAGGAAGGACAGTGCTGCAGCTCGTGCCCAATCCGGCCACAGGACAGGCATATTGGAGGTAAGCCCTCGTAGGCAACCCGGATTTGCTCACCGTTGAGTTCAATGATGGGCCGAACTGGTTTGGAGACGTCGATTTCCACCGCGACACGGGCATATTTGCCGCGTTGGGCTTGCAGGGTGGTTTCGTCAATTTTCACTGTCCGGCCAACTAGATTACCGAGTGTGGTGAGGATGGAATGGTGGTACCTAGCAATAGGCAAATCCGGAAACCTCACCCAGGCAACTATATGAGAGATCTTACCTGAGGAGGGGCGAAAGTGGGGAGTCCATGGTTGAACCGAGAGGGCTTGGCCGAATAGAATCCATGGCCCCTGCGTAAGAACATGTATGTAATCATCAGCATTTAAGAACTTGATGAGGAAAAAATCATTCGCGATGTCGACAAACTTCATCGACCCTAAGGGATTCCAGAGAGCTATGAGGCGATGCTGCAGAACATTGAACCCAATTCGGCAGCCAAGAAGCTTAATCACTATCGTGTGTTCCCAGGTCTTATCAAGGCGACTTCTAAAGGAGTTGGAGAGTTCAACATCGAAGCCGAATTTGCCTGGGATTAAGTTGATATCACCCTCTTCTATTTCCACCGGTTCGTCTGTAGGCCAGGCAGTGGAGGTTGTGGGAGTCAGGCCCGTTACCGCTGCCTTGTAGCTGGGCCGCTCCGGAGAAGGGGAGTTGGGTTGAGGTGCCGGGTCCTCATCCCGGGCTCTGACTCGAATTTTCTTCGCTGTGGGACCAGGGGGCTCCGGTTGGGGAGGGGCATTGTGGGGGCTGTCCAGACGATGGGACAAGCTGTAATCCATGGTGGTGTTGAAAAACCAACCAGGACAGACAGCAAAAAGTGGGCGCCGGTAGGGGAACAGTAAAGGAGCCGAACGTTGCAACTTGTCTTTTTTCGTTTTCAGGCAGTCAGGAGAGACAGTGCATGAACTAACACGTAACAAGAGTGCACCCATGTGGTGGCCCATCAGAGTCCACTGATGAGATGAGATCCGATCCAGGTGTAGTGTACAAGACTGCGTCACTGTTAAGTGCAAGTGGGGCCCAGAAGATTGAGAGATCCATATCACCAACAACCACAACCACTACAACCCCTCTCTTCATCACCAACCAAGAACAATCACCGTTTCTACCGACAAGCACGGTTATTAAGAGAGAGAACGTGAAACGAGCCAGAGCGAGTCAAATGACGCCGCGCATTTAGACAGTTATATATACATATATAGTTACCATAAACCAACAAGCACGTTCTGTTCTCTCTTACGGTTGCTAGCCTACACGGTTTTCTCTCTAGAGCTTCAGGTGCGTCTTCTTTGTAACTGCATTGTGTAAAGGTAATTTGCATCATTTTGAGTTTCTGTACCTGTGTTTGATTTGCCTCATTTTCTTGTTTTCATGATTCGTATCTTGTTATAGAATCATTAACTTCACTCCATTTGTACTTTTATGTTAATTTTATCTTGCGTTAAAGAAGACTTTCCTTGCAACAAAAGAAGACTTTCCTTGCAACAGATGTTGGCGTCATTTCCGTTTCAGATTATGTGTTTGGGATACTTTAATTGTTCATAACCAGAAGAATGAACATGGTTTTCGTGACTTCAAACTACAGATTGTTCGGAAATTGTCCTTTTTTTTAGTTATTTCTGTTCAATGCTTTAAATTATGACTATGATTGTAACCGCAGTGTTTGTGATGTTTGGGATTAGCACCACAGCTATTTTGATTTATTTGGTTTGTTATAACCTCTATTTAGATCCTTGTTTCTGATGATTCTATTTAGATTTTTATTGTTTATGAATGAATATTGTTTTATGTGTTGAGTTGATTGATTTGGATTCTAATACATTTGTACTTCTATAGGCATGGACACCTTCTTGTTCACTTCTGAGTCCGTCAACGAAGGCCACCCGGACAAGATCTGCGACCAAGTGTCAGACGCAATCCTTGATGCCTGCCTAGAGCAAGATCCGGAGAGCAAAGTTGCTTGTGAGACATGTACTAAGACCAACATGGTTATGGTTTTTGGTGAGATCACTACCAAGGCTAAAGTAGATTACGAGAAGATCGTTCGTGATACTTGCAGAGGCATTGGATTCACATCCGCAGATGTTGGCCTTGATGCTGACAATTGCAAGGTACTTGTTAATGTTGAGCAACAGAGTCCTGACATTGCCCAAGGAGTTCATGGCCATCTCACCAAGAAACCCGAGGACATTGGAGCTGGCGACCAGGGCCATATGTTTGGCTATGCCACTGATGAAACACCTGAGCTCATGCCCCTAACTCATGTCCTTGCCACTAAGCTTGGTGCCAAGCTCACTGAGGTTAGAAAGAACAAGACTTGCCCGTGGTTGAGGCCTGATGGTAAGACCCAAGTTACTGTTGAATACAATAATGAAGGTGGAGCGATGGTTCCAACTCGGGTTCACACCATTCTTATCTCAACTCAACATGACGAGACTGTCACCAACGAGCAAATTGCAGCAGACTTGAAACAACATGTGATTAAGCCTGTCATCCCAGCAAAATATCTTGACGATAACACCATCTTCCATCTCAACCCTTCAGGTCGGTTTGTCATTGGTGGACCACATGGAGATGCAGGACTTACTGGCAGAAAGATTATTATAGATACCTATGGCGGATGGGGGGCTCATGGAGGAGGTGCATTCTCAGGGAAGGATCCTACAAAGGTGGACAGAAGTGGTGCATATATTGCTAGGCAGGCCGCAAAGAGTGTGGTGGCTTCCGGACTTGCTCGGCGTTGCATTGTGCAGATTTCATATGCAATTGGTGTACCAGAGCCATTGTCAGTTTTTGTGGACTCTTATAAGACTGGAAAAATTCCAGACAAGGATATCTTAGCTTTGATTAAGGAGAACTTCGACTTTAGGCCCGGGATGATTGCTATCAATCTTGACCTGAAAAGGGGAGGGAACTTCAGGTATCAGAAAACTGCGGCATATGGTCATTTTGGTCGTGAAGATGCAGATTTTACTTGGGAGACTGTGAAGGTTCTCAAGCCCAAAGCTTGAGGCCTTGGACTTGGATTGCCATTGTATTCAGGAAGCCGAAAGTTTTATTTGTCGGAGAGAATAAGTACGCTCCAGCACAAGATCCGGAATGAACTTGAAGTGTGTGTGCTTTAGTTAAATAGGCGGTTTACATCTTGGGAACGGATAGCAATTTCAGTAGTCGTTTTTGTCTTTCCCTTGTCCTTTTTGTCACTTAATGTTTTCTCTGTCCCTATAATTTTTCATCTTGATGTCATTTATTTGGATTTAACAGTTTTGAAAATATTGATTTACTGATTTCAAAATTATTAAATTACTGATTAGTTGGATATTTGAAAATGGACCTTAAATTGAAGTAAGGCTGCAAATCTGTTATCGAAAGTGAGCAACTGATGTCAAAGTGGACGTACGTGTTCCTCAGAGTATTCAACTCTCTTGGGCTCAAAGAAAAGGGGCTCATAGAGAAGAGGCTGGACAGCAATTTGATATAAACCGAATATGGATGGGGCTGTGACGATTGTCCGCTAAAAACTTGCATTTTTAAGCATAAAATTAAAAACAGCTTTAACAAATGCAGATTTTCACTGTGACGAACTAAAATATTTTAATAGATACTTTATAACAATAAATATCAATAATTTTAAAAATTAGCCCGAAAATCAAATTAATAAAAATAATGGTTTAATTTTTAAAAGTTTAACCAAAATTGTGATAAAACGCGTAAAATTGGTATTCTTAATTGGTATACAGTAAATAAGAAGTACAAATTATAGAATATTTTATTAAAATCAAAATAAAATATCATTTTCTATTAATGTATAATTAAATTTTTTTTATTACAAGGGAGATAGAAAAACAAAATTAGCGCAGATGCTGGAGATACGACACTCCTTGCGCGTTGCGACGAATAAGCTCTTGTATAACCTCCAGTGGCTCCCATAGTAGGTGTAGGCCCGGACTTAAGAACCTTGCAAAAGCCGAATGTATAATTAATTAATAATAAATCTAATGATTCTAACTAAATTTGAATATGATATAATAATTAAATTAATATAATCATTAAAATTGTGCTTTTAAAGTGTTAGGTTCTAATTATGCATCTCATACATAATATATATCAAATATACACAGTAGAAATAAAACGGAATCTCAAAAACCAGATTTACTCGTGCATATAAATATACAAAAGCAAAAACATTAAATGTAAGATGTTTACACACCTTTCTGACGATCTCCTTCGTTCTTTAATCTTCTTTACGTTGGGTTATCGTAAACAACAATGATCAACGCAGACCGTCTATAGTAAAAGTCCACACGAAGATAGAAGAATGAAATCTCACTAGGAGGTGGCTAAAATTCTTTCTTTGTGTTAGCAAAGACAAGAACTCTTGAGAGAATTAGAGAGAAAAAGTGTGTGTAAGAAAAAGAACCTTTCTTTTTCTCTTTTTTATGTGTCTTACATGAGATGCACGAAAATTATATCAATTTTTTGCACCATTTGACCTTCTAATGGAAAGTTATGAAAAGTTAATGATCATAAATAACATGCATTAATGGAGATTATGGGAAGTTAATAGTCATGAATATCATGCATTAATAGAAGTTATAGAAAGTTAATGATCATAAATAACAAGCATTAATGGAAGCCAATAACACTTGTTTTTAATCCATTCCATGCAACGGTTTCTACCACGATCACATTGCGATACAATCCCAAAACATTCTTTCATTTCTTGAATCACCATTCAAGACCATTTTACTCATTATTTGGATCTCCTATGTGTGTGACCTATTAGGTTCCCGATTATGTTAGCCGCTTGAATTAACACTTAATTCAAGTAAGTTAAGAGCGGTATCTAGCAATACGTCATGAACCCCAATTGACCGAAAAGTCTGTTCACGCCTCTTGTCTTTTGCTCCTTATCCACGCTCCTCCCTTTTATGCTCCATTGAGCACTGCTGCGTTAAATGCAAACATTGTCTGCGTCACGCAGAATGTCTACGTGAAATGCAAACATTTTGCTCTGCGCCACGTTTCATCTCCTGTTTGTCCTCCTGCACTGTGTTTTTTTCATCTTGCAATGCGTTTTTGTCTCTTTTTCCAACTGCTTGCTTTTAAAATTTTCTTCTTCGTTGTGTTCCATTTTTCTCGTCTTTTAATTTTCTTCTTCTTGCTCCATGAAGACAAGTAAAAATTGACCTTCTAGAAAATAGCCCATATGTCGTGCTTTTGACTCACTTTAATTTCTTTACTTCCAAATTCTACCTAAAATCATATATGAATTAAAGTAAGTATCCTAAGCATTTTCATATCATTAATCGCTAAGTGTAAATGATTAAATATATCAACAATTAAATACATATCAAACATCCATCATGTAAGCCCACACATTCTCCTAACCATGCATTCTCTAATATATATATGTAAACATATCATTTTGGTTATGATATCTTATGGATCTTAACATGAAAGCCCAATCCAACACTTGGATCTAAGCCCAATCTAATACTTAGATTTACTATCTTCCTTTTATTAACTTGGCTAAAATTACTATTGTATGTGATTTCGATTGGAATTAATATTAATATAATTAACATGAATTCCTAATTCTAGAAATTAATTCATAATTAATTTACCTTAAAATTATTATTTGATGTCCAAAATTAAACAACTTCAATTTTGTCATACATGCCAATTTTTCTAGTCTCACTAGAAAATTTATTGCTCTACTAAAATTAATTCAAAATTAATTTCTATAATTTTGCAAAATTTCCATAAAATCAAATCATCATTCCAAGTATCTCTAGTTCATTTAATGATAATTAAAATAATTTAGGAATCACCCAAAAATTATCCTGGTCACCAAAATACCGATAAGACACCAAAAACGACAAATATGACTTCTAAAATTTTCTGGAAATCAAATTTCAACCAAAATCATTTAGGCATGCATAAAACATCAAATTAACACATTTTTATCACATAAAAATATTTTTTAAGGTTCTGGAACCAAAATATAAACATACAAAAACATCAAACAAAACAGATCCTACAATTTTTGAAAAACTATCCAGATCTGGAAAATTGTTTGATAAAATTATTAAAACATTTTGAATAATTCTAAAAAAATTACAAAGGAATAAAAACATCCCAAATATGTTCACATAATTTTTTCAGAATCAAATTCCCCAAAAATAATGTATAACCTCAGCAATTTAGCCAATAGAAATCATATGCCCAGTAGGAAGATAAATTTCATGCATGTTCTTGTAAAGTCGAAATTAAATATTTTAATCACATTAAAAATATTTCAATCACACTGAATCATTCACATACATCTTATGAATAGATTGGTGAAAGTAAATCGTGAAAAATATTTTTCTATAATTAATTTCGAACAAAACATTATAGGACTCTAAGCTGTCACAACCATGAAAACAATTTTCACATGTCATATATTCTACATCTAACAAGGCACAAGATGGCTCTGATAACACTGTTAGGTTCTGATAATGCATCTCATACATAATATATATCAAATATATGCAGTGGAAATAAAACAGAACCTTAAAAACTAGATCTACTCATACATATAGATATAGAAAAACAAAAACATACAATGTAAGATTTTTACATACATTTATGACGATCTCCTTCGTTCTTTAATCTTCTCCATGTTAGGTTGTCGTAAATCATAACGATCAATGCAGAATGTCTCAAATGAAAGTCCACATGAAAATAGAAGGATGAAACCATACTAGGAGATGGCTAGAATTCTTTCTTTGCGCTAGCGAAGACAAGAACTTTTGAGAGAGTTAGAGAGAAAAAGTATGTGTGTGTAAGAAAATTTTTTTCTTTTTCTCTTTTTTATGTGTCTTACACAAAATGCACGAAAATCATCTCAATTTTCTGTACCTTTGTCCTTCCATAAACCCCATCACTAACGGAAAGTTATGGGAAGTTAATGGTCATGAATAGTATGCATTAATGGAAGTTATGAGAAGTTAATGGTCATGAATAGTATACATTAATGGAAGTTAATGACCATGAATAGCATGCATTAATGGAAGCCAACAACACTTGTTTCTAATCCATTCCATGCAACGTTTTCTGCCCTGATCACATCGCGATATAATCCCGAAACACTCTCTCATATCTTGAATCATCATTCAAGACCATTTTACTCATCCTTCCGATCTCCTATGTGTGTAACCCATTAGGTTCCCGATTATGTTGACCACTTGAATTAACACTTAATTCAAGTAAGTCAAGAGCGGTTTCTAGCAACACGTCATAACCCTCAATTGACCGAAAAGTCAGTAGTTTGACTCCGAACCCTTCCATACGCAATGTTGTCATGCAATTCGTCCTTTCACCATCTATACCCCACTTGGTTCAAAGTTTGGTCAAAATGCCAACTCTCACTAGACTGACTATGTCACATCTAGTCCAAGTGTTATTAGATCTTGTCCTAAGGATCTCACTATTCTATGTATCATTGAAGACTCTCTTCATGACACATATCTGCTATGGCCAGAGACTCCCAAGTAATGACCCCGATAAGAAGTTATGGGTATCATCTCCTTCTATCAGGAGTGGTGAATCATTTATTGGCTACTCAATTACTTATAAATACCTCAAGTTGTACCCAATTATCACCCTATGAGTAACCCCTGAAAGGCAACGATGAATGGAGTTAAAGCACAGGATCAATATCCGAGATATCCTTAAGCACCTCAAGTCAATTGATACTTACACTATTGATATGATGAGACTATCATTGACACTGGAATAGAATATCCATATGATTGTCTCATAGTAGGTCAATCCAATGTACTTACTACTCTTAATAAGCATCCAAATATTAACTCTAAATAACTCATGTCTACAACTTATGAGATCTACTGCTTGATCCAATTAAGGAGTATAACATATGCTAGTTTATCCATATTAATGATATCCCATCTCATTAATACTATAAATAGGGAAAGTTTAGATACTAACATAATTACACATGATCGGAATCTCATTATCATGATCTCATCATGATTTCCTCCATGCTATGTTTTTATCAAGGACTTCATTAAATCAATTTAAAATCAACTTCAAATCCATAAATGTATGGACATCAAAATAATGAAAAATTCCTTTATTAATCATAAAATGATTTATACAATTAGTGCTAAAGGTGATTGCCTTTAAAGCACTTCTCTAACATTTGGAAGATCAAATGATAATGTACTGTGATATTTGTGTTGTTGACCACCCTAATCATGAATGTTAAGTATTAGACTACATATGGGAGTAGCCAATTTATATAAGTAACTAGCCTCAAACTTTCCTTATGGTAACACTTATAATCTAGAGTAGAGCAACTACTCCAACTATGTAAAGAACAACCAAATTCCACTTGAATTTCTAAAACAATGATAAGAAGAGAAGGATCAATGCCTTAAGGAGTTTTTTTATTAAAGCCAATGATATAATCAAAGTGGACATATAAAAAAAATTAAGGAGTTATTCATTTCTTTATATAATATAATAATTTTAAGTCAACAATTCATTGAGCTTATTTTTAAAAAGAAGTTAGGTTTTTTATCTAAATACATCAAGCTAAATATGAGGGAGTAGGATAATGAGACGACCTTAAAAAGTTTAGAGGAATCAAAGGTTAAGGAAAAGGAGGAACCTAATGTTCAGAAAGAGATAGAAGTAGAGGAGATTGTAGAAGATGAAGAGTAATAGCCATAAAAGGAGGATATTGAAGAATTATCAGTAGTTATCTTAAGTATAAAAGGCTCTTATTTCCAACATAACAAATTGTCACAACCAATATAAGATTTAGGGAGTTTGATAATTCCTTATTATACTGATAACTTGCTACCAAAAAAGACATAAGCAGATTTACTTAGTCGTATTCATTTAATATCATATGTCCTTATTATATTGCACTATGTACCATATTTATAAGATAATAAGCTCCTATTTAAAAAATGGAAGAAATTCATTGATTTTTATCTAGGTTGAGTGAAGTACTTAGAAAGGAGTAAGCTTATAACCTAAAATAAGTGCTTGCTAGGAGACAACCCTTTACTTATTTATTTTTTATCTTTTAAACTTTATTGTTTTTAGGTGTTTAGGCTATTAGTTAATTATCTCTTTAGTATACTTATCATTTTCTTGATCTTACTTTGATTAATCCTAGTTGAAATCTCATGTTAAGTGTTTGAAATTAGTTTACTTTTAGTTGCTTTAGGTTTTTAGGCCAACACGGGTTAGATATGGGAGAATAGGATAAATAAAATGTGCCATATTTTAACACGTCCTATACATGTTCCAGTCTTAGGGTCGTGTAATAGCATATGCCACCATATTTCTCCCAAGCCAGATTGATAGTCAACTTTGAGAAAGGACCAAAATGTTACAAAATGAGCCACTTTTTAACACATATCCTATATGGTAGGTTGTCTAATCTATATCCAACATATGAGGAGTAAACAAGAAACAAAACAGATTAGGTAAGGCTCATGTTCTTGCCCTTTCTATTTCCTCGCTTTCATTTAATTTAAACAACATGACTCTGCCACCCCTACGTTACATCTCGTGATTTATGATACACTCTATCATGTAATTCCTATGTTGCCTATGTTTACCTTATACTCCCTTATGTAATACCACACGTAGTCATGTTTTTAGAATGCATACCCCATATACAATATCATATAGGTGTCATGTACCACTTTATAAAAGGCATGATTAGCTCGTGTTTTCTTATTTTTCATCGTTTTCTTTATATGTTTCCTTTGAATTTCCTATTTTCCCTTAAGTTCATAGAATGATAACCGACCCCTTAACAATCCATAACCATATATAGTACATACACCCTAATGTTTACTTCTATTTTTCTACACCATATTTTCTAACATCAATAATGCACTCTTAATTTTTTTTATTTTGATGCATCATGGATTGTTTAAAGTCATGAATTGTATTTTGAGCTTATTATTAATTACTATTCACGCTGTATGACTTTTAGGGAGATAAGAAATTGACTTTGGTGAATAGTGAATTATATATGTTATACATGGTTAAAGATTCTTAGTGTAAACCATCTTGACTACTTTAGTACATTTAATTTATGGAGTTAGCTGGTAGAGTTTATAGACTAGGCTAATAGATATAGGAAGTTGAAATTTTCACATCATAACATGTTAGCGATGGTTACCTTATGCATAAATAATTGAAACGCAAATATGAAATATTATAGGATAGATTAGTACATAGCTTACTAGTTCAATACTTCGTTTTATAATTTGCTAATATTATACCCCACACTTACATATACTGATTTCAATCATTATTTTTCAAGCACTTATTCATATGTTTTTAGAAATCACATTATAGCAAAGATTTGGGACCCACTTAAACAACCTAGGAGACTCATGTAGCCATTGCCATATAAGAGGGCCAGAGTGAATTCTACTGCCTCTACATCATACATTACCACTCTGAGGACGCAAGCTATAAAGAGGTAGCAAAGGACAGTATAGGTACCACTAGCACTACCACCACCTGCACAAGAGCTATTACACTAGCCTAGCCATAAGAGTAACCAGATCACTCATTGTTATATTTTGAGACAAAGGCATTGTGGAAGAGATATCTAACCTTTCAGACGTGGCTATATATTGAGGAAGGTGGATTTATTGACATCATTTACTGGATCATATCATTCAATGGATGATCCAACGTGTTTGACATTAATAGTCTAGTCTATTGACAACTCACATTGGAGTTCAATTGTATGCTAAAGGTGGACTATATGAAGACATTATAAAGGGTTGATGCATGCTGAACACAATAAAAAATAATACCTAACTTTACATAACTAAGTTTATAGTAATGGTGTGAAAGGATAGTATCCACTGAGAGTGTTAGATTAGCTTTAGTAATGAATGAATCAATGTATAGTATTGGGTAGGTTAGAGGATTCAACTGATGCAATAGAATAAAACTAAAATATAAAAAACAATTCAAATCAAACAATACAAAATTGCAAAGATTAATCAATAAGTTTTAAATCTAGTTCGTGGCACAATCTCGACCTTCACACGAATATGCATAATTAATCATGTTATTATTCCCATACCTCTCTTTAAAAATATTAACCATACAAGCTCTGTTAATCCTAGTTTTTTCCTAAGTTATATCTAATTAAAACAAGCTCTTTAATTAGGATTAGTTATCAGACAATCCAGAATAAACTCTCCAGACTTAGTGTGACAATCACATTACGGAATAGGAAAATAGGTTAATCTACGTGAAAACCATATAAGCTCAGATCATTTAACCTATCCTATACTATCCCTAATTATTTATGACCATTAGTTTACCGTACATGAATCATATTTATAGCAATTACAAATTACAATCTTGATTATGACAATGAATCTATATATGAATAATCTAACAGGCCTATCTAAATTGTTCATATATAAATCCCAAACCTTAGACACAAAATAACATAGTCAATTCTAAAAGAGAGTTAAAAGAAAATCACTAAGATTGATTAATGCACAAACATTTCAACAACCTCAATATTTCCTTTGAATTGAAAGGAAAAAGATTAACTACTTATAGCTCTAAAAAGGGAAAGGAATCTTCCTCCTTTTGTGTCTCTAATCCATACATACCCTATTTGGCCTTTTAATTTCCCTTTTATAGTACAAAATTAAGGTTGTATAGTTATACACGATAAGCTAAATGGGCATGTAAATGATAGTGTGTGTTAATTTGGCAGAAATCGTGGAGTTACACATTCTTAGTGACCTATACGATTAAGATACATGGTCATGTATCGCACTTATACGCTATGTAAATCTTCACACAAGCATGTACGTAAAAAGGGTGGTTAAAACAATGTCTTAAATTCATACACATTTTCCAATGTGTTACATATTCCCCATACATGGTCATGCTACTCACAATGATTCCAAATTTTCCATTTTTTGTCTCATCTTCACCCCAACTCTTCTCCTTTTTGCTCTACCAAGGTAAATAAGTTCGAACATCAATAGAAAGGCATCAAGGATGTGAATGTAGCTCATTTTGGTTTTTGTTTCTCCAACTTGTACCTAAACCAAAAGAAGTGTCTTAAACACATCATAACACTAATCACTAAGCATTAGGGAGTAAATATATAATCAATCAAGAACTTACTAAGTTCCTTAACACTTAGTTTTTGACTGTTCTTGAGCAAAACTAAAGATTAAATTCAAAATCAAAATCAAAATACGTCCTCCTTAACTATATTTCTTAAGAATAAATAGTCATAGGAAAAGAGAAATAACTGCCAAAACCATGGTAATAATTAAACATCCTATGTTATTACACATGATTAATCAATAACCACTCTCTTAAAAGTTTGAGCAATCTAGGGGTGGTTTTTGAGAGTCATGTTTATAAACAAGATCAATCTATGGATAAACTCAAGAACCTTTTATGGTCAAGACATTTCATAACTTTCCATATTTTTTTAGTTCTCCACCACTAAAGATCCATATACATAACATGAATTAAATGATTTTTCAAGGTTGTAACAAGGCCAAAGGTTAAGTTAAGAAATATTTAGGTCATTTAGTTCAAAATCCATCAAAATTATTGAAGCAAGGAAAGCACTCATTGGAGTATTAGGTGTAAAAAATTAACATCCAATCAAATATAGGTACCATCAGCTATGATGAATGCAAAAACTCCATTCCACAGTTTAGATTCAAGCCTTTAAACCACAAGCCATATGAAGCATAAAAAAGCTAGAAGTGATCACCCATAATAATTATGATAAACAATCTAATATAACCCTAAGGAGTGATCCTTCATAACGAATTCTCCCTTATTTACATCATAATCACTAACATGAATTACTTGCAAAACAAATGATTTTTCTTCCTTAATAAGTTCTTTTTTTATTCTCTTTTTATTTTCTTTTTCTTTTCTTTTTTAATAAAGACAAAATTGAAAGAAAATACATCAACAGTGGAACTTATTCATAGGAAATAAAAATCATATTCTGTGAACTATAACCAACCCACATATATGAGCACCCACGCACTTATTCTCATGTGCATCTAGAAACATTAACAATCATAAATGATCCATTAGCTTTAAAGATTCCATTAGACATTTTGTTAGGTTAAAGACTCGTAATGTGGTTAACACAAGAAGAAAAGGCTAATAAAGCTCAAGAGGCTTAACAACAAAATAAATCATGTTAATGGTTAGGCTATTTGGTTAATGTAGCTCACAAATCAAAAAATGCCTATAGTATTTCCGTGTTAATGCACGTGATTAAAATATGGTCTCAAATAGATAATCAAGGCAAAGTTAGGATGTACATGCCATGAAAGTCACACATTAAAGAAAGACAATGAGATTGATATTGTTGTGTCATTCTAAAAGGCTCAAAAGCTCACTGACTTATATCTATCCACTAGTCACTACTCTTCTAAAGGAAACATACATCGACCAACCACAAGAGGAAATATACATGCCCAAGTTTCCATGAAATTTTCCATTTGATTTTACTATATAATTATAACTATATAATCCTAGAAGCAATAGAAAAAGAGAGAGTGCTTGTTTTGTTTAACATGAAAAAAAATTAAACACACATAAGAAACAAAATTAAAACCATTTATAATAAACAAACTTCCCGCCCCCACACTTAAAACTTATGTTGTGACCAATGAAAGCATTAAATGTAAGAAATGGAGCATTCAACAAAAAAATTGTGAAAATGTAAAGGAAAAGGAATAAAGTCCCCTTGGGTTATGATGTGAGTAGGAGTAAGGATCACCATGGAGATGGCATGCGTGACAGGAGCGAGCTTGTCATTCTAGTTGGACCTATATCTAGACCTAGGACCGAGAGATCCAAGGAGGCTCTCTATATGCATGTGGGCCAACTTATGGAGAGGATGAAGCTAGCCAAGCCTATTGGAGGAGATTTAGTTAGATCACAACTCAAATTGATCCAGTTGTCTCAAATCCTTGGGTCAGATTCACTTGGAACTTGAAGACCATTGTGTTGGGCTATTCTTCATCATTTGAAGCCCAAGAGGAGGCACACTTATGACCAGACTTGGTGCCTCAATAAGACTAGACCTTTAGGCGCATGCTTATGATCTATTTTGGACTTATTTTTATTTTAGGCTACCATGTACTTTAAGCCCAAGACTTTTAGCATTAAGCCTAGGTATAAATACTTATGTTTTAGGGTTTTGGAAGACAACTTTGAGATCAAATTATTCTTTTGTTGTCACAGGCCACAAAGTGAGGATTTTCACCTCTTGTTCTTGTTACATTAGGAATCAACAATTCACTTATCAATTTTGTCAAAATTATGACGTGTTTGTTTGGTTCAATTTCTTGGAATTAATTCCCATCATCTATGTTGCTTAGAACGAGTTTCCCTGAGGTCTAGTAGGAGCGAATTCCTTATGTATCCCTTTCTTTTCAACTGTGTTAATTCTATCTTATTGAAGAACATCATAGCCTAACCAAAAGAATCAAGAAACCTTTATCATTCTACAAAGTCGATGCGTCTTCATTCTCCCAAAGAGTCACGAACAGACCATCATCAATCCACGCATCTCTTTCGCTCGCGTTAGGTTACCTCCTAAATAGTGCCTTTATTTACTGTCATTGACTCAACTCCATGTTTTCTTCATCACATGATGAAAATTTGATCTTTAGGTGTCTCCATTTATACATTCTCCACTTGAAATTCTTCATGAGATGACTTTAGGCAATGACCATTCACTTTATGTATCTTCCCTATTTTCAGTCTCTAAATTTCTACTGCATCATAGGGAGAAACATTAGAAACCATAAAATGACCAACCCAATGATAATGCATGTTGGATCCCGTTTCCGGAACCCAACCCTCTTGACTATCATGTCGTCTTACTTGAGCGTGTTACCTTGCTTAT
>JANITX010000004.1:56086711-56109113 GCA_027564395.1 Erythroxylum ulei
ATGTAAGCATATGTATGAATCTTTCGAACAGTCCTAATCCCTCTCGGCCCTTTCCAAATTACTATTCTACCCTGCCCATCGGGGGTGGGATGTTACAAAAAGGGTACTATAGATATCGATCAAATTACCAAAATACAACCCAAAATTGATAGCTTAACTCGACAGCTAATCAAAATGGAAGCATCGTCTTCCGCTCCTGTGAAAGTTGTTCAGTTAAAATGCGAACTGTGTGAGCCAATAAACCATAACACCATGGATTCTTTCCTAATGAAGGATGATGAAGCAAAACAAGTAACCACATAAAGGTATATGGTCGAGGAGGGGGAAACAGCCCTTACTCCAACATGTACAACCCTAAGTTGAAAAATCACCCTAACTTTTAATGGTCTAACAATGCAGGAGGCCAATTCAAACTTCAAGGACCACCTAGTTTCCAACAGGAGAAACTAAACACAATGGACTCTAAATTGGACAAGATTCTGGACAAGATTGGAGGTATGGAGGAAGCTCATAAGAGGCTTAAAGGAAAGTTCAAGCAATGAAAAAGTACCAGCCTTCGATTCCATATCTGATTATGGCAATGAGGAAGTCCAAAGATACCGAACTAAATGATGTTTTGGACAAGATAGAATAATTGAAGACGCGACTCATACTAATGGAATTGATCAAAGAGAAGGAAGAAAAGGAACTAGTAGAGGAAAGAAACCCCACTATCGCATAGAAGAAGGAGGATCCAGGGGATTTTTACATCCCCTTCATTATTAGTGGTGTTAAAATAGATAAGGCCTTTGCTAATTTGGGGTTAAGCATAAATATGATGCCTTATACTTTAAGTCAAAAATTGGGGTTAGGAGAGATAGTACCCACTAAGATGTTTGTGAAGATAGCGTACAATTCAGTTCATCAACCAAAAGGTATCATAAAAAATGTGTTGGTTCATGTTAACAAATTTACCTTTCCTATAGAATTCTTCATTTTAGATATAGAAGAAGATGTGGAAATCCTAATGGTCCACGGAGGACCATTTTTGGTCACTGCTCGTTCAATTATTGACATTGATGGGGTGAACTGACGTTGAGGGTAGGTAATCAGTAGATGACCTTCATTGTATCTAAGAACAAAAAAAGTTCTCCCCTACCTATGGACATCATCAAAAGAACTGAGCTTAAAGGACAACTGGAACATATTGATGCTCACAAGGGTTTACCTAGGAAGAAAAAATCCCTAAGGAAAAGGCAAAAGAAATTGAAGAAGAAACGATGGAAACTATAACCTGGTAGCTCATATGCAAATTATGAAATCTATGACTACGCTACCACCACACAACTTGTTTGAACCACCCTGAGCAAAAGAAAGACGTCGAGCTACTGACGGTAAAGATGTGCTACATGGGAGGCAACCCATGGTTTTATTGCTTGTTATTTCCTTTTTAGCATTAGGTAGTTTTGAATTCCATTGTTTGTGTGTTTCATTTCCAAATAAATATCTTGGAAGAATGGAGATCAATTTTGACATAGGATGATCGGGGAGGCAACCATAAGGAGGTAATGATGCAAATAAGAAGTTAAGGAAGGATCTAGGAGGTGAAATCAGGAATAGACAAAAATTTAAAAATGTACAAGAAATCTAACCTCATTTTTTCATATTCACTCTCTCTCTCTCTAAACCTAAGACTCTCACTTCTCTCTAACCACTTTTCAATCTTCACATCCTCCCTAAACTTTTGCATCATTATCAATCTAATGGGGCCAAGAATCAGGCAAACTGTCAAGCACACCCAACCCAAGGGGAAAAATCCAAGTATCGGGCAGCGATCAAAGGAATAAGGCAACAGATTACGGAGCACCCTTCTCAATCTTTTCAAAAGAGGAAGGTAACTAATTTCATTCCCTTAGCCTTAAGCAAATAATGGTTCCTAAATAATTGGATTTTGACACATTGGGTAGCATAGGATTAAGGTGCAAGGTTGAGAACCTAAGAGAAAGAATTCAATGCGGAAAGTTCATACATTTTCAGTACCTACCCTATTTACGAAGAATTAACCCAAGAGTTCTTTACCTCTCTTTAATATGAATCAATTAACCCAAAGGACCTGTGTTTTAGGTTGCAAGGTCAACTATATGAGCTCAATTATGAAATTTTGTGTGAAATTTATGGTTTCCTCAAGTCATCCATAGTGGATCAACACGATGACTTCCTTGTTGCCTATTATTGGACTAAACTAACTGGGTTAGAGCGTTTTTTATGCCAAAAATGCTCACAAAAACAAAATTAGAAGCCATGAACACTTGTTGTTGCATAAGTTCACATGTTAAATGGTATTTGGCAAACTGAAACCAACAAGTGTTTAACTAAAGAACTTTTCCTATTGTGGTGCATGGACCATAGCATCCCATTATGTACCTCTACTCATGTCTTTAATGCAATTATTGCTACTCAACATAAGAGGAGCAATAATTTAGCTATAGGTTACTTAGTTTCAACCATTGTTGAATACTATGGTGTTGATTACAATTGACTCACTGTCCATCATCTTGAGTTCATAAACAATCATCACTTGTGGTGAGCTGAAATCTTAAAGTCCTATAATATGGAACTCTTGGATATCAGTGCCAAAACTCATGTTAAAACCAGTACAGGATGGGCAAGTTCGAGCTCAAAACCACAGCAGCAAGAAGAGGACTCAACCAGTAGGGAGCCTGAAGAGGAGTAAGAAGAGTCAGGGTGGAAGAAGGTGTTCTCTGCGATCTCCAACAACACCAAAACACTCACAAACACACTTGCAAAAAACTTCTGGATGATGAAGGAGATGGCCTACACACAATGACGCCAAAGTCAGCATATATTTTGTATTCATCGATACTTTGAGGCTCAAGGCCCACCTTAGTCACCCTGACGAGTTCATGTTCTAACCCTTCTCTTTTCATTTTTGTTAATATTTTCTTTTTATGTTTTCCTTATATTGTGTTTATTTGCCCATGGTGTGTTTGTGTACTCATTTCACATTGAGGACAATATGTTGTTCAAGTGTGGGGAGGGTTGTGTTTTTTTACCTTGAGTGTGAATTTTGCATATTGTATGATAGTTTGTTTAGCATGCATGATGTGAAATATGTGAATGTGTCAACTACTAGGACTTAATGGGATAGATTTAGCATTGAACATAGTCTTTTAGGTTGCGAAGATTTATTAGCTTGCAAAATTATTAACCTAGGTACTTTAGCTAAATATGTAGTTTAATTAAAATACGATATTAGTTTATTCACCCTAGGAAATTTTCACATTCATTTATAATTTTGGTCAATCGATTAAGTAGCATTGTTACTATATTTTCATAAGAAAGACTAGTAAAAACAACAAGGTCGGTAATGTGTTAAAAAAAGTTTTTTATATATAAAAAGAGTATAAATTTTAATTAAATAACTATTTTGCTGCCCTTCGGGCTATGAATAGAGCTAGTAGCTAGTTGAAATATGAAGTAGTTGAGTAACTAGATCGAAATTTATCACAAATGTTTACCTCCATGTCAAAAGGCTATAATGACATTCCAACTAAGTTGTTTAATAAAAACATGATCTAGTTTAGTAACCAGATCGACATTCATCACAAATGTTTACCTCGACGTAAAAATGCTAGGTTCATATCCATAAAAAGTAACAAAAAAATATTTTCCAAATAAAAACCTTCCAAACTTGTGGGTAACTTGACTTTTCATGAAAACTTACTTAGGAATAGTTACAAGTTTGATTGACCAAATAATTATCAATGTGTGGGTACGAATGATAGGGGTGAGTAAACTTTACATCTCGATCTTGATTAATATGCATATTTAGTCCAGAGTACTTAGATGTGAATTTTGCAAGTTAATAAGTTAGAACAACTTGAAGGATTATGTTTAGAGTTAAATTCCTTTCGTGAAGTTTGATGCCATTTCCCCATTATTGCATTTATGTGTGTGTGTTATTTTACTTTTTTCCCTTGGCTTGTTTTGTTTTGTTTGTTATTTTGTTTGGTTAAAGACAAACAAACATTTAAGTGTGGGGATGTTGATAGTTGTAGAATGCATCGTGTTTTGTGGGTAGTTTAGTTTATATTCAGTTAATTTGATTGTCTAGTGGGTGTTTAGGTTAGAATTGTGTTAGTTAGTAGATATTTGTGTTTTAAGGAATTTGTAAGTTAGAGCATGCTTTTGAGCTTCAATTTTATATATTTAAGGTGCCTTGATGAGTTTGCTAGTGTTTCAAGGCAAAGAGTGGAAACTGATATGATTCGAAGAAGACCTGGAAGTTAACCCATGGGCACGATCATGGCCTTCAAACCAAGATCGTGAGATATAGAACCAGGTGCAAGGAGCCATAACCATGGCATGATCTGCCATAATCATTATAGAAGGCCAAAATCCTAGCCACAATTGTGACAAAAGGCCAAAATCCTAGCCACGATCGTGCCACTTTTGGAAAAACCTAAATGAGAGAAAGAAGAGAGAAGAGGAAGAGAAGGAGAAGAAGCGGGTCTTTCAATGCTGTTGACTTCCTGGACAAATGGGTCTCCTAATGTTGCTACCTTTTGGATTATCCAATCCAAATTCTTCTCCTTTCCATTTTCATTTTTGTTCATTCAATGTATAAAATTAAAAATGAATTGTATGATGATGGATTTTGGATTGTTGATGATATTCTAACTCTTCCTTTAAGATTTTTTCTAGATTTAATGTTACTATAGTCGCCTTTTGTGTTTTAATGATTGGGTGTTTTGATTAATTGCATTACTTGCATATTTCAGTAATAAACCAAGAGGGTTAATAGGATAAAAATGATTGGATTGAGTTTCTGAGAGTTAGGTGATCCAATAGACCACGTGATTAATAACATCAGTTATTATGTCGAGAGAGATCCCGTGTGAGACTCGGTAGTTTATTAGAAGGCTAAAGATCTAATTAGGGTTGTGGGTATTTTGTTAATTGAGAGATTGCAATTTTCGTAATTCAATTAGGGTTTATGATTTAGAGTTTAATATTTATAACTCAAGAGAAAGTAATCAACTCTACGATAGTCTAAAACCGACACCTCGTTAACACATAAATGGCTAGGTTAGCATTAATGATAGGGAAAATCTCCTTTTTCATAACTTGGTAATTTTTTTGATTAATTTCTATTATGACTTTTTGTGTTGCTCAACTTTAATTTCTTTTTTTGTTAAATTTCTAAATTAATTTCTTGAAATCAAATTCTTGTATTTACTTTATGTTGTATCTTTATTTTCACTTCATTAATTTTTTCCTAGCCTTAGATAACATAAGGTTAGATTAGGTCACCCTCCTCATGGGATCGACCTTTCACTTACTACAAATCCCAACCCATGCAGTTGTAGTATTTAAAGGTTATAAATTGTAAAATTACAAATCATTACGAACATTGTTCAACATACCTTTCCTCTGACAACGGTGACCTTTCACTCTTCCTATATTAAGTTATCTCCATGCCTAAAATCTGCTTTTGTAGGTCCCAAATCTTTCATAGCAAAATATTTAGACAAATCCTCCTTTAACTTTTGAATTCTTTTAACATCTTGACCCACAATTAGCATATCTTCAACTTATAGAAGAAGAATGATGAAGTTCTCCCCTACTAACTTCTTGAAATACACATAAGCATTGACATAAGTTTTCTTGTAACTATGATTCGTCACAACGGAATCAAACTTTTGATACCACTACCTTAGAGTTTGTTTCAATCCATATAATTTTTTCTTTAACTTTTAGACCAAATTATCCTTACGTTTAGAAGTTTTCTATTTGCTCCATGTATATCACCTCTTCCAAATCTCTATACAAGAAGGTTGTTTTAAATTTATTTATTCAAGTTCAAGAGCTAAATAGGTAGTTAAACCTAAAACTATTTAAATTGAGGTCAACTTGACCACTTGTGAGTAGATTTCATCAAAATCTATACCCTTTTTCTACTGAACCTTTTCACTACTAGCTTTGCCTTATTCTTCACCAGCTTGCCACCATCTTTCTTTATCTTGAACACCTATTAATTATTTGTTACCTTTTTTCCATTTGGAAGCTTTATAAGCTCAGATGTATCATTCTTCTCTAGAGAGTTCATCTCTTCCTTCATAGTAAACAGTCAGAGATTTTTGTCATTATAAGATACAATTTCTTTTACATTCTCAGGATCCCTATCAATAGTAACTAATAAATATTCTAAAATCAAATATTTTGTAAAAGGTTCTTTCTCTCTTATCAACCTTAGAAGCTATATATCACTAGCTATTGGGTCCAATTGCTCCCCTTGTTCATCATCTTAAATAATTTCATCTTCAACACTATCTAGATGTGGTTTATGGAGCTCATCAATATCAAGTTATACCTGATCACTATCAATGTATGTTTGGTAACAAATTTAATCTCTTTCACTTATAGACAACTTAGTAGTGGGAGAAATTAGAAAAGAGTTAACTACATCATAAGATCAACTACTTTGAGTTACCTTATCTCCTATGCTCTTCGAATACCATATGCCCTTGACCAATTTTTGCTTCTCTGGATCATAGAGTCTAAAGCCAAACTATTTATCATCATAGCCAGTAAAGATGCAAGGTATTGCCTTTGAGTAAACTTTTATCTCTTGTCTTTGGGTATACATTTAAACACCTTGTAGCTAAAAACTCTTAGATGATGATATGTGGGATCTCTACCAGTCTACGCACTCTCAAAAATCTCAAAATTTTATGGAACTGAGGGAGCTAGGTTGATAAAAAAGACTACAATTTAGACTAATTCACTCCAAAATGTCTTTGACAATTTGGACATTCTAAACATGCAACAAACCTTATCCATGATTTGTTCTATTTATCCTCTTAGTAACACCATTATAATTGGAAGTACTAGGTTTTATCTTTTCATGTCTGATGTAATGCAATGTATAGTAATCTTCAAACACCTTGAAGGTGTGCTCAATCTATTATTTGTTTTTAAGCACTTTGGCTTTCTCTCAACTTCCCTTTCTACCATAAGATGAAATTTCTAGAAAGTTTCAAATACTTGACTCTTTTCTTTCAACATGTACACCTAAGTCTTCCTCGAAGCATCATCAATGAATGTGACAAAATATTTGTTACCTCCTAGTTACTCCTCCTCAATTGGGCCATAGATATCTAAATGCACTAGCTCTAACAAATTTTTCTTCCTTGTAAATCTTCTCTTGAGAGAGGCTTTATGTTGCTTTCTTGACAAACAATAATCACAAGGATTAAGGGGTAAAGTGTTTTTAATTGGGATGAGAGATTTACCACCCAAAAAATTTAATTCCTTCTTACTTATGTGCCCTAATCATTGATGTCACAAATTTGGAGATTTTTCCTATTCGAATGTGTATGCTTGTCTCCCACTATACACCATTAAGTGTGTCTTATACAATATATAACATAGCTCTCCTCAAGCAACAATCATTATTCCCTTAGACAGTTTCTACTTCTTATTTTTGAAGGGGTGCTTGAATTCTTCTCTATCTAATACGTTTTTTTATAATAGATTTAACATTAAATCAGAGATATGTTTGTTAGTTTATGCCCTTGCAGCCAATTAATTGGATGCAAATTAATGTATGACATTATTTTTTAATTAATGAAAAGGCATTATTTATCTTTGTGTATTAATTTCATTAATATTTTATGTTTTAATACTAAAGATAAAATCCTTAGAATATTTACTGTGTAATTGAAATTATGATGAGATCTTAATTATGAGATTCAATTTACACTTATGTGTTATTCCTAAATGTTCCTAGTTGTAGTTTCATCAAGATTGGATATTGTTGAAACGGTAAAACTAGCACATATTATGTTTCTTTCTTATGAAAAAAGTAATTAATCTCATAAATTAAAGTATAGAGATACTTAAATCAATATGTAGGTGATTATTAGAGAATACGTCACTAAACTGACCCGATTATGAGAATTTCAGATAGAATATTACTTATGTGTCTATGGATTATCTCAAATAATGATTGTATAATTGATCCTCAGGCTTGATATTACCAAGGTATCTAGGGTGGAAATTACTGTGTTTTAATGCTACTTATGAATCGTCTTAGGATAATTCAGTTGGTAGTAATTGGATACAGTATGAACTATATGTAGATAATTGAGTAAGTCAATATAGGATTCGTCACTCTAAAGTAATTGGAGAGAATATTCTACTATTCTTGATTAGTAATGATTTATGGAATTCTCTGGTCAGAATAAATTGATATTTGAAAAGGAGATTTCAAATTTCAATTGTAAATCAATTACTAATTAGCAAGAACGAACATGATTGCATAATAAGAGTAAACAATGTATCCATACCCTGTCTTATTAGAGCATTGAATCACAAAAGGATTAAATTATACATTATAGTCATGCATGGATAGGTTAAGTCAATCACTTTGACATTCCTAATATTTGAGCAATTATGACATATTGCTAGACATCAATAATGATTTATGATTATGAATTATTTAATTGTAGAATTAAAGATAAATTAAAAGAAGTTTTAATTTATCCAATTTTAATTGTTAATTAGAATTATAATTTATAATCATTGACAATTTATTAAGAACCTAATGGGTCATACATCAAAAAGTAATTTGTAAAAGAAAAAATCAATTTAATTAAGTTGAACTTAACTATAAAGTTTGAGAAACTTTGGGGATCAAATATGAGATAGTTGATTTTATTAAAATTAAATTAATTAGAATTAGAATTTGATTTTAATTATAATTAAAGAGATTTAATTTTAATAAAAGACTATTAAGATTTTTTGTATTTAAAGGGAGTAGCTTTTTAAAAGTTAACACTTTTTGTCTTCTTTCTCTCAAATTAGTTTGAGAATTGTTCTGTGGATGCCATCAGAGGCTGGACACTTGAGCAGCTTGTGATTGATCAATCGGAAAAATTTTCAAAGAGTTTTTAATAGAAAAGCAAATAAGGAACGATTTCTAAATCGTTTTATGTTTTATTCAAATTTATCAATTATCGGGATCAGCTCAAAATCTGTAAAAATTTTGTTTTCCGCTACGCCTGTGATTTGATCACAGTCGGATTCCAACAACATCAGCCACAGCCAGCGTTATTGCATATAACTACTACTGTTCTTTGTTAAATCATCATTAAAATGAATGCAGATTTCTTTTCAAAAGATTAATAAACATGGAATTTACGCAAGTCATCAAGCCATGTTATGAGGTTTAAGGCTTTGAGCAAATGTCAAGTTTTCAGAAGAAGTATCTCAAATTTTGATATTGAATGTATATCGCCTTAATATAATCCAAGAACTGTGACAGGATAGGAATAGGAATAGGACCATCCGTAATAATTATGAAATTGCCTGTATTTCATCCGTTTGGGAGAGTCACAATCATGGCTGAGTCAGAAATTGAGACCTCACCCTCCCTACACTCTTCTTCTTCTCTCCTTTTTAATTGCGATGCCGACTAATGCCATTCTTCATTATCTTCTACTATTCATTTTGCTACAATAACTATAGTGTTACCATTTTTACCTACGAATATTCTTCTTGTTGCAAAGCATGGTGATCTTCGATTCCATAGCCTAATCAAGTACCAGAGACCATCATATTGCTATGACTATCATAAGATATAGCGACTGTGATTTAAATACACCATCTAATTTTATAGGTGAAGATTGTCTTATTAGTTATCAGGTTAATTTGACTAACATCCAATTGCAAGTACTCTGAAGTCTGAACATGACAAAAATATATCCTATTTATACCGCATGTGACTATGACACTATATAGAGTAATGCATAGTGTATCAATAAAAGAACCATATTCTTGGGATACATCATAAACTTTAAAGATTGCGCGCACTATATTCAAGATATAAAGAAAGATGTAAGAAATGGTTCAGATAATTTTCTTTAGCTACCAAATCCATATTCCTGGTAAAGTATATATATTGATCACATTCAGCAGGCTGACACTGACAACGTTTTTTGAAGTTTAGTTAATGTCGTTGTGGGAGGATTACTCGTTTAAATTATAAACCCGTAGCTTCTTAATTAATTTGTTTGTTTATAAATGGACGGGTACAAGTTGTTGTCTCACACAAGGGTACGTACAAAGGCATAAACTGTCGGTGCAATTAATGAAACAGAGTTAGCTTATTGTTCCTATGTGGCGATTTGTGTTATTATTTTTGTTAATCGCAGTCCATAATTAAGTTAGTACTTAAATTAGTGAATGACGTATCTTAGAGAGTATTAAAACTACCATTACATAAGCAAATTTGAAGCTTATATATGAATTTATTCGTAGATAATGATATTTAGCCACGCCTCACCCAATGCCAAAAGCGAGAATTTTGTTTTTGCTTGATTGTCCTTAATTTGCAGCATAATTCTGATTAGTTCAAACAGTTAGCTGCTGACACTTGCACCAATTATTTTATTTAATTAGTATTTCTCTCCATATTTACCGATGAATATTTTTTCCATTGAAAATAGAATTTTTTCCGACAGAATATGATTTTATATTGAATTTTTAATACAACAAAAAATTAAATAACATTTTTACAATAACATTATTTTTAAAAATAAATGAACCACAAGCAAAATCAACATCTTTTACTTTAAAGAAAAAGATTTGAGATGGTAAGACAAGATTAAAAGAGCAAAGCTTAAATTATTAAATCCATTGCCTAATAGATATTTCTTACTAAATTAAAACAATTAGGATAGATGATTATCTCAAATAATTGAATATGAGACCAATCAATCAGCAATATTGGAAGTTTATATTGGCTTTTCAATGTTTGAATTAATTAATTTTGTGGAATGTCGATTAATATACTTGGGATTTTTGCTGTGATTCTTGAAATATTTTACACACTCCTGCCAATAGAATATGGGGCTTCAATTAGGTGTCATACTTTGGATTGGAGTAGTGTGACCTCACTTTTTCAAGAAATCCCACCTGAGGCGGCATGCTTATTTTCATTTTTAATCACCCTTCCTGTTGTGTTGTCCCACGAGTCATGACTTAGGCACTGACATGGGAATCCAATACTAACAGTTCCATTATGTCCAGTCCTTGCTTTCGAGTCAAATGAGTCAGGCCGGAAAAACCTAATGGGTTGAAACTATCCACCTTGTGGTGTCATGTTAAGAAGGAAAATTTCATCTCGTCCTTTAAACTTTTAAGAAACCTCATTTCCTTTTACCAATTATATAATAGCATTCAAGCAAGGTTTCCACACATCAAATCCGAAAAGTGGGGACGATAGTTAAATGGTTGTGTTTTGCAATAAAGGTATATAATTAGAAACGCAAATTTGAACAAGACAAACACGAAGGTGGAGTTGTATAAAATTTCAAACCCAAACGTTGGGCTATCCTATAACACATCTTAATCAAGGTCTTTGATGGGTTACGATGGGGTCGCTAGCTATTACGCAAGAAAAGGCGTTTATGCAAGCAAATGCGTATATACTCCACTCTCCCCCCATGATTGCCTTGTTTCGAGCTTTACAAGATTATATGCCGCATCGACGTAATTTAGACGTCAAATTCCACAAAATATTTGGCTTTATGTGGCGATCGTCTGATACTTGTATTCATTTGACACGATAGGCAGTGCTAGTAACTCTCAACTTGAACCGAAGAGAACACTTTCTTCGATTTTGTTCTTGTTAGTTGAAATTTCATAATTGTACATATTTTGGCAAAATAATGTCAACAAAGCCGTAAAGCCATCATATTAACTTTTGACCCGGATCGTTTGATGATAGAAAATTTTGATAAGATTGCTTTCAAAAATATCATTTCTTTCAAGATCTGAACGGATGCAAGTATATTACTCAGCAAATTATACAAGTTTCTTTTCAAAAGGTTATTTGATGTTTGTTTACTTATAACACACTTTCATCATCAAATTCTCCTTAGTAAAGATACCAACTTACTCACTCAGCTTCTATCGTTGTCCTACCAACTTGGGATATAGTCATGAATGAATGACGACCTATCCAGGATAATATAAACACCATGTGAATGGATTTAAGACTCCGAGACTTGCACGCTTCCAGTACAAGCCAGTGTTTACAATATTTATTGGGATAATGATGTGCGAATTTATTGGCTTGCTCGTCTTACTATTTCCCTCTGTATCTGGCCTTTCATTTGAAATTAAATGTATCTGTTCTTATTCATTCGAATACCTTTACTTTATGATGATGTAGGGTTAATCAGGGGCCTTAAACTACTCTCTGGTCGCGGCATCTTCAACTGTGAGCCAGGCAAGAGTAGAATGTGGACGTGAAAGCAAGTAAGCAACACTGAAGATTAGACGCCAGTACGTGTTAGTTGGGAGTGGACTTTTTCAAGAGAGAATGTATCAACCCTACTTACGAAAACCTATGCACAAAACTTTGAAAACAAGGAAAGGCATAAAGTTCTCCAATGCACAGTCAGTAATGATGGCCTTCATTATTAATAGTCAATCATGTGAAATAAAGATATTGATTATGAAGAACTGTTTTTTCCTTATGTAAATGATAGTATAATTTCTGATATGTTTGTATTCATTCTAAAAATTATTTCAATTTTGAAAATTACTTTAAAATAATAAAGAGATTTAGTTTGTTTTTAATATTTAAACAAAATTCCTTATTAAATTTTGGTTAGAATAATAATTTATGTTAAAATAAATTGATATGAACTCCATAAAAATACTTATTTTAAAATATTTTTAATATCAAAATGTTATTTTAAAGATAACTCAGTAACAAAAAGAATGTATGTTTCTTCCATTAGACGTATTTGTTTGTATGCATTTTTTTTTCTCATTTAAAGACGTAATACACCTAAGTTTCAATCGGAAGATTAATGAATCAAATTAACTTATCAACAAGAATTTCCATTTAAGAGAGTGATAGAATACTAAATTGGCTCTATATGGTGTTAGTGGGACAAATTTTACTTATTAGAATCTACATGTAGGCTTTAATTGTGGTCGAAGAGGTAAGCATCTTATGGTCCTTTGATTTGCATGAACTTGAAGATTAAAAAGGACATCCACCAATTAATACCATTTAATTTCATCCCGCGACTAATATCTAATCTTCTTATTATTATTTTAATTAAATTATGGATAAACTTTGGGCGAACGGAATATTCTTAAACAATACGCATGCCCAACCCTGTTGGCATACATTGAACTACCTAATTCCACCTTCCAAGCTAACAGGAACCTACTGCAGTGCTCCCCGTCTTCATAGTACATGGTTTGACACGTACATTTGTAATGCAATGATCGTACCAAAATCATTGCTATTCCCAAATAGTGCGTTATTGTTCTACTACAAAATTGCAGCTAAACGATGAATGATTAACTAAGGTAAATGGAAATAGGAAATACCTAACTTACAGGCCTTAATAATAAAATTTAAGAGAAGAAAATAGAAATGAAGGCGTGAACTGAAAGAAGAAGAAAGTAGGAGGGTAACAGTAAAGAAGTAAGCAAGCGTGAATCTAAAATAAAGTATCCAAAAAGGAAAAAGACAGATGCATGGGGAAGATAAGATACTTTCAGGACCATTGAATTCATATCTGACCTTGGCGGAGAATAGACAACTGCACAGAATGATAATTATGATGGATACAGACAAAAGTAAAGTCCCGATTGCAATAGGATTTGGAATCATTATTTTCACGCATTTCTTCTGATCCAACTCCAACATCCCCAGATATGGAATAACATAGTACTATTCACCCTTGCTCGTGGGGCTAGCTGTACTACTAGTTTAGTACACCATTGCCATAGCCATTACCCGTTTCTGGTGGGAAGCTACTGTCAGTTTGTTTGTTGTAGAAATTAAGCATTTTTAGTTAGACCCACCAAACCAGCAGTTCCACCTATGACCCAAGCTTCCTAAAACCAATCAAATTAATTGACCAACACCATCAAATGAGACAAAAATTCACATTTAATTTAAACAAAATAAGCTACAGCCACTCCAAGTGCCTTGTTTTGACCACTTCATCATCATCTGCTCTTTTTCTGACCAAACAAAGCCTTGAGCGATTGGGTCATAACATTTAGAATACAAAAATACCAACAAATGTTGCTAAAATTGTACTAGTATTAGTAGTACCCGTAGTAAAAGAGAACATACGAAAGAACCAACTATCGAACCGGTCCGGCCAGCCAACTCGGCCAGCCTGCCCTAACCCTACAACAACAATTCTAAAGTCCTAATAACTTTCCCCGGGAAAGCGTCATGTATTTACCTTTCCCTCAACAATCCACTTTTTCATTTACAGTTTCTCTTTTAGTCGTCTCGAATTTCTCACATGACGAAACAGGCATAGGGATTCTCGTCGCTGAACATTTGCGGCGCGTGCATGCTGTGATGGTGCATCACGTACCCATTATTATCCACCACGTATCCTTGCTGATGATAATGATGATTCACCGCATACCCTTCATCAACGTACGGCCGAACGGCGTAACTTTGCCCGTAACCACCGTCAAACCAGTAAGAAGGACCTGGTGGTGGATGACCATAGTACTCCATCTTATTCACCTCCAACTTATCACCACCACCATCCTTCTTGCCACCATCTCCTTCTTTCTTCTCGCCACCTTCTTTCTTCTCCTTCTTTGCATCACCCTCTTTTTTATCACCCTTCTTGATCTCGCCACCGCCGCCACCCTTATCCTTTTTGTCGTCTTCTTTCTTCGCCGGAACCACGTCTATGCTTCTCTTCAGCTTGTCCTTAAGATAGGGAATAAGCTCCTTGACGTCCATCGTCCCCGTCACAGTGACCAACTCCTTTGCCTTGTCGACGGCCACGTTAGTAACTCCTGTTAACAAACCGTTAAATGAGTTATGCCACGTCACGCTGCCGTCATACACTCTAATATTTCACATGTTGGCTAATTAACTAATTAAATTACCTTTGCTTTTCGAGATGATCTTCTTTATCTTAGAGATGCAACCGTCACAGTGCAGCTTTATTTTCAAAACGACGGCGCTCTGCCAACACGAAATTGAATCATAATTTACACGCTCAAATCATAGTTTAATTCACGGCAAAATAATGACGGCGTTAATTTTTAATAGCTATTTAAATACCTCCTTAGGCGGTTTCTTCTCTTCGACCTTTTTCTCCTCAGGTTTCTTATCGGACTTCTCGTCGGCTTTCTTATCTCCTCCACCACCGCCATCTTTTTTGGGCTGAGACACGATGTCGACCTTCTTCTTAGTTTTCTCCTCGAGCCTGGCTTTGATTTGCGCGGCGTCGACTTTGCCAGTCACAGTTAATTTGTTGCCAGCAGTGTCCACTTTCGCATCTTCCACGCCTTCAACAATGAGAACAAAGGGTTAAGTTTGATAGTGTGAAATTAAAAGATTTTGATCGATGGAAGTTAATAAATTAGGCCATTACCATCCATATGTTTAACGAAGCGTTTAATTTTTTTCGCACAACCCTCGCAATGCATGTCCATCTTGAAAACAGACACGGCGACCCCCGAAGACTTTCCATCGTCCTTCTTGTCCCCTCCACCATCCGCCGGCTTCTTCTCGGCACCCATATAGATAGCTTGTAGAAGCGCTTGGAGTTCTTTAGATCACTTGAATGAATATTGAAGTCGGGAATGACATTTTGGGACGAAGCAGAATATAAATAAAGAAACAGGTAACGTAGGTGACTTAAAGAAACAACAGAGTTCAGATCTTCTGGCTAATATTATGGTGTCTTATTGTGTCCAATAAATCTTAGCCATTTATTTATGTGGAGTCTATATAAGATTTACGTGGGACCCATAAAATAAATAGTTGAGATTTTATAAGACAAAATAAAACAGAATAAAATTGAACAAAAGATCTAACGGGTACTATAATGTGCGTCTGGTATGTATTATAGACGATGGATTGTCTTGTATGAAGATATGATGTACGGTGGTAGATGAATCATAATAAATGGGTTGATAATGAGGTCAGCATGTGCGGGCGTGAGCTTGCCGCCTCCTTGGACAAATTGCTGTCGAGAAACGACACGTAGTCTGGTTTTGACTTGACCCTGACATTTTATTTGAAACTACTTGACTACCCTCCTAAACACTTCTGATATTCGTTAATCATTGTAGGGCAATTTCGGAAGTCGGCGGTTACCGAGGAAGTGATACTGCGATAGTAAAAGAGCAAGGGTAAACTTATGATTCATTGTTTTGTCGTTATCGTCTGATTCGAATTTACGTTTTTGCCACCCCAATAGCGTAATCAAGCGCAACTATTGTATACTTCTGTTTGTTTCTGTTCCAAATTCCAATTCTGCCTAAAATATATCAATGGAATTTTTTTTTCTTCGATTAAGTGATAAAAATCTTAAATTTTAATTTTTTAATTTGTAATTTTGCGATTTAATTTATTTTAATAATTTTATTATTCAAAATATATTAATTTAATTTTTTAACAATTTTTGTAATTAAACTTTAAATTCTATTTAATTTTAATTACTTTTATGACGTTTTAATAGTGATTAAACCTTTTTAATATTAAACTTTTTGACTTAATAATTTAATTT
Source organism: Erythroxylum ulei (assembly GCA_027564395.1). Taxonomy (NCBI): domain Eukaryota; kingdom Viridiplantae; phylum Streptophyta; class Magnoliopsida; order Malpighiales; family Erythroxylaceae; genus Erythroxylum; species Erythroxylum ulei. The sequence goes on from JANITX010000004.1 coordinate 56,103,304, forward strand.
TATATGCAGTTTTTAAAGCATTAATTTAATTTATTTAATTTTGTGGAGGGTCTATTGTTTCATTTAACTACTACTTTAATGAAATTAATAATGTAGCCAAAAGTGAAATTACTCACTTTTGGCTACATTATTATTACTTAAGTTGAATGTAATCGTAATTATTGACATGAAAATTGAAAGAGATTTAAACTAATTGATTAAATGCGATTTAATTGATACACGCTATAAACCTTAGAAACTACGCGCATGGTTTAGTTTAAAAGCATATTTGATAATTGTATCTCTTTCTTTTTATCTCCTAGGTTAAGCCAAGTAAATTCATAAAAAATTTGACCGGTTTAATAATAAAAATTAAACGGATAATTTTTAACTTTCTGATTCGATTTACCTTAATAACTCTTATTTTTAAAAATTAATTATTTTAATAATTAAACGGTTAATTTTTGTAAGCTAATAAATTCTTATAAATCAAAATAAATAAATAATTTTATTTAATAGTTTATTTTCCAATTAAATTTGCTAATAGGTAAGGATAATTTTTATTTTTTTATTTTTTAATCAATTTTACCACTGGTTGAATTATTTAAGTCTTAAAGTCTTTTTATTTAAATAGTTTTGAGTGACAAAAAAGGGACTTTGAGGTTCTAGGAAATTTGAACCAGGCGAAATTAGCAGGAAATGAATACTGATGATAAATATTCTGGTAGTTTCTTCATATATGGATTTGCAAAAGAATAGTATAAAATTAGTGTCTAGGTAGGGTGTGCTGCAGTTGGGAGTTGAAAGTCGGTGGAATTATGAACACAAGCTAGTCCTTGCACGAGACTTTAAAAACTTGTTTTAGTGTTAACAACTCCTCCTCGAAACAAAGCCCAAACGGAAATTGATCTGATGAGTGAAATGAAGCCCATACGGGTGATCTGATTAGTGAAATGAAGAAAAAATTTTAATTTTGAAAAAATAAACGAGGCGGAGCACCCTCACATCGCGGAACCAACTTCCGCCATTCCCGAACGTAATACTAATAGTAGTGTTTGAATTAAATCAAATTACATTTAGTATATTTTAATATTTTAAAAATAGGACCAGACATTGAACCAGTTGAAAAAAAAAACTTAAGGTTTAAAAATTCAGCCGGTAATGAATCACTATAAAACCGGTATATAATAAATAAGAAGTAAAACTTATAAAAATAAGAAAAATAAAATATTTTATTGAAATAAAAATATACTAATGTCTATTATTATATACTGAATTAATAATCAATAAATATGAGTCTAATATAAATATTAAAATAACAATAAAAATTAAAATTGTATTTATGAAGGAGGTTGTATCTCATCATCATCAAAAGCTCCAAAATTTCCAGCGTTATTTAAAGATTCATAAACTACACTTTCATCTAAAGTATTTGCATCAACTTCTTCTACTGCATTAAAATAAATTAAAAATAGTAATGTATGAAATTATTCTCAATTGTAAACTTGTAATATAGTATAATTTTAAATTAAATATGGTCAAAATAAGATATGAAATGATCATCGGTAAACATTTTTAATTCATTTGTTGTAACAAATACATTTTTTTCATAAATCGTCTTTTCAAGTTCATTATAATTAAGATCAGGCGATGGTTCTTCTTCTTCGATCCAAAAATCAATATGTTCAATACAATCAATATCAACTGGATCATATGTTTTCTTCTTACTAAACGATCCGAATACATAATAGAAAATTATAAAATCATTAATAAAATAAAATTATTGAAATAAAAATAAAACTATAAAATAGTAAAATACCTGTTCTTCATTCTCAAATTATAAGTAACATAAACAAGGTCATTAAGTCTTCGATGTTTCAAAAGATTTCGTTTTTTTATATGAATACATTTAAAAACACTCTAATTATGTTCACAACCTGATGCAAGAGTTGTTTGAGTGAGTAACCTAATAGTAAGTTTTTTCAATATTGGAGCATTGTCCACAAATAATCTCTACCATTATCTGTATTTTAAATTAATAGTTATCATAAAAATATATATTATTAATAAGTTTCCTGTCATCTCTTCCAAAAATAACTAAGAAAGTTTTACGTGTAAGTCAGCTTTGCCTGTTCGTTTAAAGTTGGATAAAATAATGGAATTCATGAGTAGTATATGATTTGTTGAGAATATTCAGATTTTTTTTTCCTTTACTCCATATTTTATTTTGTGATCATTAATTTTTCTCCTTTTTAGAACTTAACTTGGACAACATGAATAGGTGAGTGGGAAAAAGGCACTTCCAAAATTTTATCGGAAACTTCAAATATTTCCTTTATTTTAAGGGTTAGAATTTACGCACAAATAAAATATTTTGAATTCCTCACGTCGAATTTTCGATTATAGCTTCGTCTAGAAAAGATGTACTCTGAGCTACATAATATACTTTTCAGAAACAAACTTTCAAAGTAAAAAAGTGAATAAAAAACCGATACACCAAGTTCGTTGCATATTAATCTATACATAAACCCTTGGAAAACTACTGGACTCATTTTAGACACGGATAATCACTTATCCAAAAATAAATGGCACATGTGAAATATTTCATGCTTTTGTACATCAACCACACAACACTTTCCAACCAAATTGTATTAACTAGCAGATTAATATTATGCAAATATGCAAATACCCAGTAATAATACCCTATTAATTTAATTCGTTATATTATCATATAATTTTAATATATAAATAAATATGGAAAAGTTAAAAATTTGTAATTAAATTATAAGTAAAATTTAAAAAGTTGTAATTAAATTATAAATACTTTTAATTTATAATTCGTTATATTATTATATAATTTTAATGTATAAATAAATATGAAAAATTTAAAAATTATAAATGTTTTAAATATGTAATGGATTTTATTAAAAAGGTTTTAATATGTTATATTAAAAATATATAAGTTAGAATAAAATAAATGAATAAGTAAAATTAGTAAGTAAAAATTTGGGATGAAAAAATTAAAAATTGAGGAAATGTTTAATGTAATGTGTCTGTTATAAATGCATAAAATATATAAATTAAATAAAAAACTCAAACAAAATAAGCTCAAAATAAATAAATACTGTGTAATTTAAAATTTTGTGATAAGATTATTAATATTTAAAGTTTTAATTTATAATAATAAAAGAATAATGAAAGAATTAACTATATAAATTTAATATAAAAAAGAACAGGTAATTTTAGTCAGTAAAAATATGGAATGAAAAAAAAGCAGGAGATGAAATATGATCATTCACCCTATAGAAAACTTAAGAGTATATAAGTTAAGAAGTAAAAAATGGATCAGTAAAATTATTTGTTTGAGTGGAAAATTTTTTAAAATGTAAAATGTTTTGTTATTAATTAAATATTATAGTTAATTAAGGTTTAAAAAGCCAATAACTTAATTTAATATGTTTTGAAAAAAATTATAAATATTTAATTAATTAAGATAATAAAAAAAAAGCTCCAACATCTTATATTATTTAATATATAAATGAATATTGTGCAATTTTAAAATTTACAATCAAATTATTAGTATTTAAAATTTTAAATGTATATTAAGAAAGGAATTATGATAGAAATATTAAAAGTATATAATTTAGAATACAAAAAATGAATAATTAAAATTAGGTTGTAAAATTTTAAATATATATTAAGAAAGGAATTATGATAGAAATATTAAAAATATATAAATTAGAATATTAAAAATGAAAAATTAAAATTAGATTGTAAAATTTTGGAATGAAAAAATTTTAAAAAGTATGAAATGTAAAGTATACATTCTTTATAAATGGATAAAATATAAAAAGTAAATATAAATGTAATTAAAAAGTAACATTTGATATCATCATTTAATTTATTAAATTTGTAATTAATTGAATAATTTAGTTACGATAAAATAGGTAAATGTTTGGAGTGAAAAATAAAATAATTTAGGATTTTATAGAACTTGAGTTAAGTCACACCTGTAACTAAAATTTTTTAAATAAATACTATATTTAATAATTTTTTTCCTATTTTAATTTAAATTACGTTGAAAACAACGCCACATCTATATCCAAACTTTTTAAATAAATATTAAATACTTTTGTTTTCTTATTTTAACTTAAATTAAGTATTTTCAGTGTGACTTATTAAGTCATGTCCGTGATTAAGAAATTTTAAATAGTTAATTTAAATTAAGAAAATTTTGAATAAATCTTAAATATTTTTTTGTTAATTTAAATTTAATTGCTCTGTTTTTTTTCAATGTGAAAAATAGTAACTTAATTATAATTAAAAAAGAAAAAATTTTATTGGTGAGTAAAAAAGTTTAAATAAATCTTACAAACCTCACGGGTTCACAACCGTGACTGGGTTAATTAAAATTAAAATAAGAGAAAAAGTTAAAAAATTTTATTAGGTGTTGCCTGTGGGTGGCCGGTGTCCGAATTAACAGTTTTTAACCTAACTCTTAAATCACGCTGCAGCCTCCAAACATTCAATCATCATCTTCTTCTCTCCGGTTAAAATCATCTTGTCCGAATCTTTGTGGGTGTTTAGCTGTCCTTATCGCTGTCTTCAGCTTTGTCAGTCGCGTCTGTTGGAAGTTGCTAATTAGGTAATCTCTTACATCTTTAAACATTTTTCGCTACATTTAGTAAAATGTATTAAGTAAAAATATTATTTTGATATGGGTTGATGCTTCGTTCTTATCCTGCTAACTATTTTAATAGATTTTTTAAATTTGTCATACGATTTTGTTGATTTTTGTCATGAAAAGATCTATGCGTTGGCGCTTCAAGGCAAAACCTTTTGTGCTCTTTATGCTTAATTGTCTTTAACTGCTGCATTTAGAAGAAAATATCATCCTTTTTGATGCTGGAAATATGATATTTTAGATGTAGACTTAGCCAGTCTATTTGCACGCAGCTTTACTTCCACACTGAACAACAATTCATAAATTTGATTGCAAAGAGATACTGAATATTGTGGTATGGGTGTGTGTACGCATGATTAGAAATGCTAGATTTGCATTGACGCATCAACTTTTTCCTTGAGAAACTTTACCAATGCTATTTGAATTTTGTTGTCGCCTTATAAATACAGGTGTTGTCAATAGGGTCAGCAATACTTATGTAATATAAAACTCTATCAGCATTAGTATCCTAATGTGTTTTGTTGTTGTGACTTTGAAGCAAACCGTGCTTTACCAACTACGACCCTGCTGTAGTAAACTTGATCGTGGTTTATTTGCTAATACAGTTAGTAATTCTATTATTCTCATGGGAATGGTTTTGATCATTCTTGTCTCATGGAACCTCCATAATGTCAAACCTTGGATAACAAAAGTGAAAAGATGGATAAAGCAAAATTTTGAGAGCTTGATGCAAACCTGGCAGTCTGCACAGTTATGGATGTAATCAGACTTGCTGCACTATTCAGAATGTTTGAATTAGATCTCACATGTACATATAAATATGTTAATTTGTATGTAAATAAATCAAGTATTTTGTGCATGTACATGGTATTTGTCCTGGCTATTTCCTTCTGTTAGTTGAGAATATAGTATATTTGAGGGGGTACTTGTTTGGTGGGTATGAAAAAAAGGGAATGGGTATGGAATAAACAATTAAGTTTGGTAAGGGGTATCATTATAGAGGTATTATTTTCATTACCCATTTTTGAGTAATACCCCATTTCCCTCATAATATAGAGGAATGGGTATCCTTGTTATATAAGGGTATGGTTGTTATAATTAATTAAAATATAACTAATTAAAATATAATTATTAATTAATTAAAATA
>JANITX010000004.1:56296917-56333744 GCA_027564395.1 Erythroxylum ulei
GAGTTTCCACGTAAATTCTCTTGTGTTATTATTTTCTGATATTTTTGTCTATCAAATATCCTTGGGTGTGGGTTTGGGAGTTCTAAATTCCTAACATATTCCTCGTATACAAAATTCAAATGACCTTAAGACATGAGCAAGGTCTTCATTCGAATGCTTGAGAACTAATAATTTCTTCCTTAAAAAATTAGAATTAATGCTGTGGAGTTCGAGCTTATGCTTGCCAGGGCTAGAGCTATTTTTTTTCTTTTTTTTATCCATGGGTTTGTTGGAGTAGGAAGATAAAGAAAGGTTGAGGCTTCGAGCAGGTGCATTCTCTCTTTCCTACTTTTTACTCTACACTCTCACTCCCTTTTGCTTTCATGTACAAGTTATAAGGGAGAAAGTTAAAAAGTACGATGGAGACAACACAAAGCGAAAAACTTTGCAAGCAATTTTTTGTTCTTGTTGTACTCTCTCACAAGCCCAAAACCAAAATTGCTCTAATGCCAAACTTGTTGGGTACTAACATACAAAACACACTTTGCCAAAATGTCACACACTATTTCATTATTGAAAGCAACCTTTAAATAGGTAAAAAAAACAACCATAAAATTAGCTAATTCACTAACACAACTACCATTAATAACGGAAAATTACCAATTAAGAGTGCTAACTCATAACTCCTAAACGTGAGTTATACTTCAACACTACCCGAAGGTCGGAAAAAATAAGAACCCATTTACAAACATGTTCTTGAATCAACATGGAATCATTCACTTAAGTCTCTGCACGTTAAAAAAGGTGTAGAAAGATTTTACTAGTATTGTTTCAAACAATATTTATTAAGAATGAGTGAGAGTTTCAATAACTTGTTCAAAGTTTGATTAATGTATTTAAAATATTAAATTACTCAAATAGAGATGAATAACAAAAGAAGTATATTTTGATATTATTTTATTTGTACAAATTTATGATTTATCTTAGGCCGATAAGTAAAATTGGTATTATGCTTAACACTATCTCACGAGGATACAAATACTCTTGAACCCTGACACACTCTGCCTCCTACTATTGTTCTAGCTTCCCATGTACCAGCTTTCTCCACAATTAGAGTTTTGCCCCACACCATCTGTCCCTGCATATAAAACTATGAGGACTGATTTCAATCTGTGAAGCTTTTTTTTAACTTAAGGATGGTAGTTATCCTAGTTGTAACTATATACATACTTTTGAATCTGAAAAACCATGAAGTTTCTTGCTCTGGAGACATTTTTTGCAGCCGAGTCATCAAAGACTCATCTGCATTTATTGGAGATTACAGATCTAAATTTCATTCCTGATTAATTAGTATTAATTGGAGTTTTAAGCATATGACTAAGAGAAAATCCGGATTCTGAGAGTGAAACATGGTTACGGATGCAAAGTCACGAAGAACTAGATCAAATCTACTATGTGGTGATTTCATTTCGCAAAATATAATTGGTATTCACTCGATCTTTCAAGATCCAGATGAATTTCAGAATTGTTTTGTTAGAGGGAAACATGTCAAGCTAATGTAGGAAGACCCTTCATAAGATTTTTCTTCAGAATCCTTTGAGTTTCAATTTGACGTCAATGGTTTCTCCATTTTGTTTTCTTTTCACTATGTCTATAGTTGGTTGACCAAATGAAGGCATGGAATCTGTGCCAAAGTAACATAATTGCACATTCTTGCCCACCATCTTTGCGAGTTACAGGCTGCGATTCGAACACACTGTGGAGGAGCTTGAATTTGTTGGGTCTATCAAATTCCTGATGAATAGCCGATCTACGGATTGTGTGGCACATAACATGTCAACCAGGAGTCCATAGTTGATAAGGAAAAAAGTTATATCAAGCCCAGTCCAATACCAAGCGTAGTTACTCATTCAACTTACTTTCACTGTTTTCTGCATAAGAAAGCAGAAAGTTTTCACTGAAATTTAGATATCGAAAAGGGAATAAGCAACTTTTATCACTCAAATATCAAAAGCTTTCACCTTTTCTAAATTTATCCTCACTCTTGCAGAATCACAGACTATCACGTGCACTACAATCCTGCAGTATCAAAATAACTTGTGATATTTAGTGCCCTCTCTCCGGCAGGTAACATGATTCCATTGTTTTGGTTTGTACATCTACGCAGTGACAAATCCTGACAAAGATCTAATAATCAGCATCTCAATTTAGACGACCAAAGTTGAATAGTAATCATATGGAATGACCAAATTCGGGACAGGCATGCTCTTATTACAAAGTAAACGTTTCAATTTGAAGAATCGTGAAAGCACATAGTTGGTGGAACCCAACCGCAACGTTGGACTTGTAACCCACAAAAGAGATGAGCTCTCCGAGCTTGGTACACCTGGCAGAGATTGGAAATTACACCGTCCAAAAATCCTTGCTTAATGTCCCAATTTCAATTATGAGTACTCATTTCGCAAGGCGAAAGCACCAAACTTTCAGGAAACCAGACACTCCTTTTTGTGACGTCGAAGCTTCCCGTAAACAAAACGGGGATGCCAGTAATTTCTCCAGTCATTCTTTGAACTCCCCAAACCATAGCATTTTAACAAATTTAGCACAACCTGTAGAAAGGCACAGGTAGAACAGAAATGTGACTTGCCAGTTATTGCAACTATGAACTCCCATGTCCTCTTGGTCTTTCCTTTTTTAACCTTTTCTTTTTTCTCTTCGGTACTATTTTGGCTGGTTAGTTAGAGACGTGATAAGAGCTTGTCTTCCGCATGAGGAGGAGGGTAGCTAACTAGCTTTGTCACCAAGCAATAGTATAGGTATGGATGAGATCCAACTCACTCTTCAACCACTGTTATAATTTATGGTCTCCCCCAGTCCCAGTGGTATAATAGATTCTACCCTTGAAACATTGCAACCAATTCCCCTGATAATTTTATGGACAATCTAGAAAACAGTTTTATTCTTTTATTTGGTTGATTTTCTAGTTTGGTCCTTTCATTTTAACTATTTTTAGTTCAATCCAGAGTAATTCCTGTTGCAACGTAAGGTCCCAAAAAATTTAATAATACGCAACTTTATTCTTAATAAATAAAAAGGTTTTTTCACTTCAATATTGTGCTTTTGAAACAATTGAAAGATCCAACTAAACATAATATAATTTTGTGTTGAAACAATAACAGAGAGAAAGACAGAAACATAGTCCAAATTGTGACATAAGGCCTAAAAGGCGAAAACCAATTTAGATCAAATCAAAATGATCTGGGACAACTACCTGCATAGCGCTAGTAAAAGATCCAAGGGAATTACAAACTTTGATGCCAAAACTATCAAGGTTATAGCCATTCGCGAAGCTTTGAGTTGGATTAAGAATGTCAGGTGATCGCCTACTATTATGGAGTCCGATGCCTAATCTTATGTTCAGGTTATTCTTGAACTTAACTATATGGATGATTCTGCTTTCGGACTACTAGTTTCAAACTATAAATCCCTTCTCACTGAAATAAGAAATGTGGGATTAGTCTTTGTTAGACAGTCTGTGAATGAAATAACTCATAGACTTGTTCGAGTTGTTACCATCTCGACGGACAGAGTGGTTTGGTCCCAAAGACCGCCTACATGTATTTATAACTCTACCGGCTTGAAAGTCAATAATAGTTCTTCCCAATTTTTGCAAAAAAAATAAAATAATAAAATAAGATCAAATCAAGAATTGGATTGAGTAGCAGGCATAGGCGATCATTAATATTTTATTATCCCCACTAAACAAGCACATTCAATTTCAATACTATGATTAAACTAAACCCTCCAATTTTCCCTCTTTATTTTACCTGCCAAGCTTTGAAACCCCCGACTCAGCACACCCGTCTCGTCTTTACCCTTCCAAATTCCAATTCTCAAATCACCAGTTTCAATCTCTCTTTTGATTTTTTCTTCTCCTTCACATTTCATCAAACACCAACCAATCCCTTCTTTTCCCACTCTTTCTTACCCCTTTCTTAAAACCTCTCTCTCTCTCTCCCCCTTTGACTACCATTTTGTGGTTTTGACTTTCTTTCTGGGTTACAAATGGTGACTGGTGGCGGGGCCCACCCAGACGATGGTGGCGATAGGAACCGGCCGGGGTCTAGAGGATCGGCGGCTGTAGTAGCCACCAGGTCATGGGGTAACACCACAATGTCTGGCCAATCGGTCTCCACTAGTGGCAGCATCGGTTCTCCCAATGCTACACCGGCCAGTGACAGCACTTTTCCGAGGTTGAACCACGCCGACGACGCTACTACTCAAGACGCTGGCGGGTCAGTCTTATCTTATGCCTTTGAGGGCCTTTTGGCTTTTGTCTGCGACTCTGTGTTATAAATTCTTGGTCTTTTTTATTTTTTTATTGTCATTTACAATTGTGTTAGGATTTTTATGGTACAATGCCTACTTTCAGTTTAAAATTGCGTAATGTCAAGTTATAATGTTTATAATACCCATGAAAGCTGATACTTACTCGTCAATTGTGAATTATTCACAGCTGAATTTTGTTTTTCTGGTAATTCTGCCTTTGTTAAACTTTTCCTGCTAATTGAATTGAGTATACTTGATTACAAGTGCAAGTTTTGCGAAAGTTCATAACTTTTCAAAATCTTTTATTTATTTTTACTTTGTAGCTGTGGGCTTATGTCCATTCTTTTCCAATAAATTTTTGGCTGGAGCTGAATTATTCTATATTTTTTTGAAGAATACTAAGCCTTTGTTAATTATTTCATTGAATTATATATATGTAATCTTATTTCATTGTATCTGCTTTTGTTATAATATAACAGTAGCAAGAAGAAACGAAGAGGTCAAAGAGCAGTTGGAGCGGATAAGACTGGTAGAGGACTTCGTCAATTTAGTATGAAAGGTATTTGTTTGGTCCTGGTATCCATTTTCCTGTCGCAGCTTTATAAATCATGCGAAAAGAATGTCTTGCTCCTTTGCTCTCCATGACGAACATTTTAGCTAACTTAATTGTTTCACTGTTTTGGGCACTTTCAGTGTGTGAAAAGGTGGAAAGTAAGGGCACAACCACTTACAATGAGGTTGGTGGTTTCTTGAAATGATTCTTTAGAGTTTTCACAAGTTGCTTTATGACTCATTTTTTACTTTCCTTGTTTAATTGTAATGCCAAAAAGACTATCTACACAATCATTTTTGGTACTATTTTTTAAATTGTGGGTGAAGAGTGGATCCACATTGCTTCCACTTTGGATGTTGAGAGGTCAAATGGATAAAGGCTTAAATGTTATAGTCTGAGAACTGGAGTGAAGATAGATGGACAGGATGAAATATTTGTTTCATTTTTTTTGCTTCAATTGGAACTGTGGATTTGTAAGCATATATTTCAATACTTATGTTGCAACGCCTAAAGTTGTTTTTTTCTTATAACACACCATGTTGACATTTGAGATAGTTCAAGAATTTGTCTCCACAAGGATTTCATTAAAGAAGAGTTGTGCCCTGCTGGCATCATAGTAGATGTATATATGTTAATGGAATCATGTTCACATGAACTGTCATTGTTGAGCATAGAATGCACCAGTTGGATGTATTCTGTCAACTGGTTCGATCCTTTTTGGTTGATCTATATATTTTGATAAATTTTACTTCTATAGTCATGCTTCCTCCGTCAGTCTGAAACAAAAATTTGATGACTACAACATGTTTTTCAATTTATACAAAGTCTGTTCTCTCTCGTTCTCTTCACTTTCAATTGCTTACACTATGGTTTATCTAAGAGTTGCATGCAATTACTAGGTTGCAGATGAACTTGTGGCAGAGTTTGCAGATCCTACCAACAGCATCTCATCCCCGGATCAGGTTTCGTGTTTTTCAACTAAATATGATTATTACCTTTTGCCATTATTGATTTTCAAGGAAAAATTGGAACTTAAATAGGTATTTCTCCTTGAATTATATGTTTTCAGCAACAATATGATGAAAAGAACATAAGGAGAAGGGTATATGATGCCCTTAATGTACTCATGGCATTGGATATCATATCCAAGGATAAAAAAGAAATACAGTGGAAAGGTCTTCCTCGAACTAGCCTGAGTGATATTGAAGAATTAAAGGTGCACCTGCATTTCAATTTTCATCATCTATTGGCATAATTAGTTTTCCTAACTTTGTTGTGGATCACATATGACATGATACAATTCCTTGAATTTGACTTAGCAGGCAGAGCGTCTTGGTCTGAGAAACAGAATTGAAAAGAAGGCTGCTTATTTGCAAGAACTGGAGGAACAAGTAAGGATTTAGTTCTATGTTTTCAACATGCAGTTATGAGTTGCATGCTCTTAGGCTGGGACGCTCTTATGTTGGAATATGTAGCTAATCTGTATCTGTGCACTAATTTCTTACTTCTTTAATAAGTTCATAGGTCTTCAGAACCTGATTCAACGGAACGAGCAATTATACAAATCAGAGAATGCTCCCAATGGGGGTGTGTCCTTACCTTTTATTCTGGTGCAGGTAAATCTTTCTCTAAATTTGCTTATGCTATGGCTTTTCACCAATTCAGTGGAGAAGCTTTTGGCTTTCAACCAATGATTGGTACACACAAGATTGAAGAGCAGTCCTTTCATGCAGAAATGCTGAAGGGTAGGACTGGCTCCTCACTTTCCTTAATAAGAGTCCTACTTAGTGGGACAATAAGTAGGCAGTGCCTTTAGTATGGATATTGTATCATTGTCTATCATTTATTCTTTCGTATACACTTGCTTATATTTATTCTCATTTGTGCGCTTCCACAAGTAGGATGCTTTGAGGGTTGGATGTTTTTTATGGAAAGCCAATCAATTGATTGATATGAGCATTCTAGGTCTAAGAGTGTTTGTTAAGGTAGGTGGGATGAAAGTCGTGTATATTATACCTTTTTCTAGACTTCTGTCATCAATGACGGACATGTACTGTGACTAATTTGAGAAGTGCCAAAAATTTGCACATTTAGACGATGTGTAAAAAGTTGTGCATTGGTATTTAACAATTATTAGTATCTTTGGTGATAGTTGAAATTAAGTGATATTAACAATTTGGACGGGCTCTTAAAAGCTGGAGAACTAGATAGAGAGAAAATTTTCTTTTCATTGTGATTTCAGGTTGTTTAGTTGGGATATCATTATTTTCAGAGTTTCATGTTTGGTAATTATGAAAACTAGTCTGATCAGTTGCATTCCTGAAGGAGTAACTGACTAGGCTGCTCTGGAATGGAGCGTTTTGGTGGCTGACTGGATATAGTTGTATGGATTATATATGTTTGCTCAAGAAAATTAAATGGCTTTTGTGTCTAACTATTAAGATTGAGCCTGTCTTTTCCGATTCAAATTTTGGTATGTGGATTGTTTGCACCAAAAATTAATATGGAAATTAGCCAAATGCACCATTCCCAATAGGCATACATGAGTTCAAAAGAAATGCAAACCATTAATCCGAGCTCAAGCTTAGGATTTTTTGGTGACCTTGTAAGGCCTAAGTTCCTTTTAGCTTTATCTTGATTTAGGCCGAGAGAAAAAGCTCTATTGTCTTTCTAAGTTGAAATGTATCCAATATAAATCCATGTTTAGTCTTCTATGTGTAATATACGTGCTTAATAGATCAACTTTCTTTCCCTGTGTGAACTAAGCATGGAAATTTGATATTTGAATATGCGTTTGATTCTGGTGTGCATTTCATTTGTCTGATGCCTTTTCATTTCTTCCCTGGATACTGATTGTAGACACGCCCTCATGCAACTGTTGAAGTTGAAATATCAGAAGACATGCAGCTTGTGCATTTTGACTTTAATAGGTAACGACTGCAAACTTTGTTAGTTTTACTTCATTTCCCCTTAACCAAGAATGATGTAGGTAGAGTTACTTTATGTTCTGTGACTGTCTGCCCACTGCACAGTAGCTATATCAACTATTTTTATGTGGCACTTTACACTTTGTTGGTCTAGCGGCCGTGAGATAACACATCCATCCCAGTTTGAAATCTGCAAAGAGCATCTAATGTTAGTCTGGGGAGGGTGCGTGGGCTATTGGTTGCGAGGCTTCATGGCTATAATGATGCTGCATTTATATTGCAACTGAGAAATTTCTGGATGCACGTTATTTCTCCACTTGTTAAAATATTGCCTCACAAATACCTAACATTTCTCTGTTATTCTACTTGCAGCACCCCCTTTGAGCTGCATGACGATAATTATGTTCTCAAGGCAATGAAATTTTGTGAGAGACCAAAGAGCCCTGATATGGCTACGAACCTTAGTGACATAGGCGAAGGTACTAGTATGTCCAATATGCACCAACCCCAAATTTGTCCCCAAAATGCGAACACACCCGTTAGGCCTCCCACCTCACCCCCTCTTCCAGGAATTATAAAAGCACGTATCAAGCATGAGCACTAATTCTGGTCTCCACCTTAATTAGTTGTGAAGGATTTAATGTTAACTACATCTGTATATCTTGTAAAGTATTTCATTAGATGGGTGCATTCACCTTTTCTGATTTTGCCATCGTCTGGAGGGATTTAGGTAACAAGCAGGTCAGCCCCTTGCTTCCAGACTTCAGTGTAATGTTTGGTTCAGTCAAGTTCTCATTTCGGATCCATGATGATCTATCTGTAATCGTCAAATTGTCTTTTTGCATCTGTATTCCTAAATGTAGTAAAGATGAATTAATTTTGTAGTTTGTATTAGAATAGACTTGTTACATGCAGAATTATAGGATGAATTTGAGAAATTGGACATCTTTGTATTGAACAATTCATTTATGTTTTTTTTTCATGTTCAATAGCAAAAGTGGCCTCTTTTTAATCCTCTCAAAGGAATGGATAAGGTGAACCATCTGTGCAGTGGATTTTGAAGCTTATTGCCTTGTTGTCTGATAGGCCTTAACATTCTGTTGCTTATTGCTTTAGTTTGTTCAATTTGGCTATATTATTTCCCAACTGACTAGCTGGGTTCTCTATTAGTTCTATTGGTTCCTTGGTGCTTGTCTTTTTTGGTGTTATTTCATTTGTTTTCCTTGGTGAAGATGCTGGTTTCTTTGTTGAGCATCGCCAAGCAGCTGCCTGGGGTTATTACTATTGCCAAGTGGGGCTCACTGTATTACTGGCGAGGAAGACGAAGGCAGTTGTGGAGTATTGTAATGGTCCCAACCCAACTCTGGTATTGCTTTTCTTTACCCGTAAAAGTTTATACTTAGCTCAACTAGGGGCTGTTCGTTTTACTGCAGTTTTTGGTGTTATTTTTGTTTTTAAATTAAAAAATTGTTTAGTTGAATTTTTGGTTTTTAAAATCACGAGAATTAGTTTTATGTTTTCTTATTATAACACAATTTATCATTAATTAAATGTTTATTATTTAATAATAAATACTATTAAAATTATGACTAATATATTGTAATTATTCAATTTATTAATTTTATGTTAAAACATTTTTTCACTAATCATTTAATAAATATATTAAAATTTTAAATACTTAAAAAATATGTAAATTTTAAAATTAAAATTAAAATATGTATTAATAAATATTGTTTTAATAAAATAATAATGTTTATTAATATTCATTAATAAATAATTTATAAGATATTTGAATAAAATTGTTTATTTATTTAATATTTAATTATGATCGATAATAAAAGTGTAATTATGTTGGTGTTAATATTTATCTTTAAATAAAGTTATTTTCAGGTTCAAAAGGAGCTTGATGTTTGTTGCGATAAGCGTTAGGGTGGTGAAATGATTAAAATATTTTAAGAAAGTCCTCAGGGAGAGTAAACTTCAAGTTTTTTTCTTTTATTTAGAAAGTAATAATTTATTCAAACAAAAGATGGAGAGTACAATGATTGGCGAGCGATTACTCTTACAAATAGAGCTAGTATAAAAAATTAGCTAAATGCACAACCTTTAAAACCAGCATCGGCCTTTTCTATACCCTTAATTAGAAGTGAAGGATAAATAAGGAGCTGATACGGTTGTCATTCTTAAGGTAGAACTCCATCCAGTTAATTGTTGTCTAATTGGATTAGAAGTGAAGGATAGATAAGGAGCTGATATGGTTGTCATTCTTAACTTAAGGTAGGACTCCATCCAGGTTGTCATTCTTAACTCAAGGTAGGACTCCATCCAGTTAATTGCTGTCTAATTGGATTAGAAGTGAAGGGTAGATAAGGAGCTGATACGGTTGTCATTTTTAACTTAAGGTAGAACTCCATCCAGTTAATTGTTGTCTAATTGGATTAGAAGCGAAGGATAGATAAGGAGCTGATATGGTTGACATTCTTAAGGTAGAAACTCCAGGATAGATAAGGAGCTGATATGGTTGTCATTCTTAAGGTAGAACTCCATCCAGTTAATTGTTGTCTAATTGGATTAGAATTGAAGGATAGATAAGGAGCTGATATGGTTGTCATTCTTAAGGTAGAACTCCATCCAGTTTTATCTCTTGTAATCTTCTGATTTTCCAAAGATCTTCGTTTCACATTCTTCAAATAAAATGCACTTACATGGCACAACCAGCCTTGAACACTTTTTTCCAGCTCAGTCTATTTATCCATAACAAGTAGTCCATCCAGCTGAGACCTCTATCTTGAAGATTAAATATGCAGAGGAATTTTCTCCACAGTCGGCTAGTTTGAGTACACCTGGAAAAAAGATGATCTGTTGTCTCGTCTTTTGCAGAACATATCGGACATGATAGGTCTGCAAACGTCAAGTTTGCTGCTAAATAGTTACGAACTCATCAAGTGTTTTTACCGGGTGAAGTACTTGGATAATATTCAGAAGCTCTTAGTAAATTAGAAGGATACCCTTATCACCTCTTGGGACTCTCAGTAAATTAGAAGGATACTCTTATCACTATATCAATCTTATTTTCTTTTATAGAAAAAGCCTAAATTAATTTTTATTTAAATTGCATACTTTTTTTAAAAAATAAACCTTAAATTCATATTTTTATTTTCAATTATACCCAAAATTATCCAGCATGTCAAATTGCATGACAAAATAATTAGGTGAATCACATGGGCAATATGGTAAATAAATACTCAATTTTACTTTGGTTATATGAAGAACTTGACTAAGCCTAATATGGTGTAGATGGGATAATAGTAGAGCTATCATTTTAGAAGCTAAACCAGTTAATGGGTTGTTACCAAATCCCATGAAGAACGGGGGTATCAAGGCTGGAATGAACGTGTTTAGGTTTGCTAACGCAACCGGTACTATGGATATGAATGAGAGGAGCAAATGCTAATGTTTCTTGTGTGTGATGAGAAACATGTACCAAGACACAGAGGTAGTGTTCACTGTAGCGGAGATGAATGAAAGAAATGAAGAACATGGTACAGTGGATCTGCTTCAAGATAGCTCTCTATGTTTCTGTAAGAAATGACTGGTGTGCTTAATGAGAGCTTTTAGCAAATGAAAAGAACAGGGCACATTCTAAATAAACTGGGAAGTATTGACATAAAAGTATGGTGTAAAAAGGGAGTTGCTTTGTGGAAAGAATATATCCTTTAATAATTACAGTAGGAGGTAGAACGCAATTACTTTTGCCATGGTAGTTGTAAAGATTTCTTCTGGACTATGGCTGGTCAGTAATTCTCCATTTATTGATTTGATATCACGATATGGTGTTAGTTGGCCTCTTAAATGATGTAATGTTTAACTACTTGAAAGGAACCATGGAGTTCCAGTGCAAAGGTCAAGTAGAAAGGGCGGGAAAGTGCATTTCATTACTAAACTGGAAAGAAAAACTGATGTTACTTTGTCAACTTTTGTTACGGCACAATGATGAATCACTTCAAGGATCGTCCCAAACATTGTTATTATCAAATATTAACACCCTTGTTTAAAGGGGTTTGCGACATTGGACCTCTTTAGTTCTTTTCCTATAAATTTTTTGGGATATTAACTCTACTAAATATACTTGTAATATTCAATCTTATATCTGTTTAAAATTTGCAAAAGTTATCAATGAAAACAAATGTGAATGATCATGTGCAACATTATGATAAAACCTTTTACTATTACTAATGTTTGAGTAGTGCTCTAAAAGCAATCGTTTTTAGCATTGTTGTACAAACTTTATTTTGATTAATAAAGTGAAAGACAAATTTTATTAATTTGATATTTATATTTATGAATTGATGTTGATATTAAATCGAGTTAATGAAATCTATGATACAAACACATAACATAAAGGAAATCATGATGAAATCATGATAATGAGATTCTTATCATGTACAATTATGTTAGTATCTAAATTATCCCTAGTTATAAGATTAATGAGACAAGACATTGTTAATCCGGATGGATTAATATATGTTATACTTCTTGATTTGATCAAGTAGTGGATGTCATAAATTGTAAGTATGAGATGTTTAGAGATAAACATGTTGATGCTTACTAAGAGTAGTAAGTACATCAGATGACTCGCTATGAGATTATCATATGGATGATCTATCATATGTCAGTGATTAATTTCATCATTGCAATGGTGTAAACATCTTTAGACTTGAGGTACTCAAGGATATCTTGGATACTGATCCTATGCTTTGATGTCACTCCTTGTTGCCTCAAGATGAGGTCGCTCATAGAGTGGTGATTGGGTACAGCTATTGGTATTCGAAAGTAATTGGGTAGCTAATAAAGGATTCACCACAAGTAGATGATACCCATGACCTCTTGTCGAGGTCTTTAGGAATCTTTAACCAAAGTAGATGTGTCATGAAGAGAGTCTTCAATGACATAAAGAGTAATGAGATTCTCAAGACGAGAACTAATATCACTTGGACTAGATGTGACGTAGTCAATCTAGTGGGAATTGACACATGACTCATATTCCGAACCAAGTGGGATATAGAATGATGAAAGGATGAATTGTACGATAATTACCTATGGAAAGGTTTGTAAGTCAGATAATTGACTATCAAAGAGTTCATATGTCAATCGACTTATTTTTGGGTGAATTGGCATCATGAAACTATTCATGAATTGCTTGAATTACAAGATAAGTTAAAGGCTAAAATTTAGGAGTCTAAAGGCCACTCGCTTAGGAGATTGAGAAAAATTTTCAGGATAATATCATGATATGATCGTGGTAAGAATGTTAAAAAAGAATGAACGAAGCAAATGTTGCATGGATGTCCAAGGTGGAGTCACGATCGTAACCAACTAAGTCGTGATCATGACCCACTAATTCCATCAACATATATAAGTGATTTACCATCAATACTTGGATGATTTATATATATATCTCACATATATATTCAGATAGTTACTATATCGTATGATTATGAACGCCTCAATTAAATTGAGCCTATGTCTATAATCACCCTATCATGCCTTTTTAACCAACCCTTTAAAAAATCTAATGCATGTAACACATAAAGGAGGTTTAATTTAGGTTGTGACTTGACTATGAATCAAAAGTTTGTGATTATATTCAACTCTTGAATTGAGTCGGGTGCTAGTGTTAGTCTCGACTAATTTAAATTATGAATGTGATTTGATTAAGAACCCTAAAATTTAATTATTTTGATGTCCAAATAAAACACTTTAATTGTAATACACATAGCTTTTCTAGTTATACATGTGGAAACTTCATATGTGCATGTTCATGAAGAAAATTAATAAAAACAATTGTTTATAAAATTATTCCGAAATTTACAAGCATGTATGTTCATCAGTTTTTCAAAATTTCCTAGAACTTTATACTTACATTAGGTTGAAATTAAAATCGTAATAAAATAGCAAATAATATTCAGTTGCAATTTCCATTGATAACAAAGTATAACACCTTATAAACATTTTTGTGAAAGAAAATTAGAAAAATAAAATTTCTAGAATTATTACGAAAATTTCAAATTCAGCACATGCATTCAATTTTCCAAAAATTCCCAGAAATCAACATATGAACATATTGAAAATTAATTTGCAATAAAATAGAAAATAACATTCGATTGCAATTTCCTTTGACAAAAACGTAATATAACATCTTATAAACATTCTTGTGAAAGAAAATCAAAAAAACCATTTTCTATAATTTATACGAATTTTTCCAAATCAATATGCATGTCAGACATAACTCAGCAAACAGTTTGCACATTTTCAATAGATCATCTAATACATGCATAAGTGGCTTAAATACTGTTAATGTCGTTATTTTCTATCTTTTTGTGTGTTAATTTTCTTTATTCTTGAGGTTTGAAGTTATACTTAATAGAAATTAATCTTGTTTTATGTCAAGGTGTATTTTGGAACTAAACAAAAAGAACTGCGACAATTTTGGGATAAAAAGAGCTGAGCTAGACGTTGACCCTAATTAGACATAGCCTCGTGCAACAACCAGAAACTTAAAATGCAGAAGCAAGACAACCCAAGACCAAAATGACAACTCTTTATGCGTGACCTAGGAAATTAACGAGTTATAATGAGATGGGCTTTAAAACGCAACGCATGGAGATAAAAACCAAAATGCTACAGTGGAGGGGCAGAAGAATATAAAGCAATAAGCAACCCAAAATGCTGATGTTGGGGGACAAAATCAAAAGAGGGCAGACGTGGACAAGAGAGGGAGACTTGGGAATTAAAAAAGAAAATCACGCAACAATCCAGGACGTAACCCTAGAGAGGAGCAACAAATTAATTAAAAGCCACAGTGGACATCACCTAAGAAGGGGAACGACGACACAGCTACATCAAAACGTTGACGTTGGAGAGGAAGCAACGTGAGGTGGGTGAGAAACAATAAGAGGGCTGGCGTGGAATAAAAAGGGAGGTTTTTAATTGGTAAAAATCACGCACAGTACACGAAAACAAGAGAGCACTGTGTGAAAACAATAAAAGAGAGGGCTGCGTTAGACAAGATTAGAGAGAGACTGCGGCAGATCGTGAAAAGGGATTACGCAACAATAGAGAGGCTGAGAAAGAAGGCTGCGGCAAATAGAAAAGAAGAAAGCATCGCCCATGATGGTCCCAACGCCAGTGACAGTCAAAATAGTTAGGAAAATCATGATGTTGGGTATCTAAACTTTTATTTCTTGGTTTACGGAATCCTAGTTATTGAACTTTACATGTTGAGAGAACTTGGTTCTTTATTTCAATCGATTTATTAGTCAAGTATTAATTATTTTTCTGGGTTATTATTTGATTGTTTAATTTGACAGCTAGGTTGGCAGCTAGTTTGTGTTTTTATTCAAGCAATCGCTAGATTAAAAAGGTTGACGTTCAATTCTTTTAATTAAAAGTAGCGATTAGGATTTTTGTCTACTACGTTAGGGACATGATTCTAGGAAAAATAATTGTCTAGGCTAAATATACATCGTATGTATGTTGTCTAGTTCGTCGATTTTCTTGATTCGTAAAGCTATTAATTAATTAAATCTGAGATCGTATCCAGGTTATTAATTAATAAGGGTTAATTCAAATACATATTTTGGTTAACTAAACATAAGAGAAAATAGGTAAAAAAAATTTACCACGACGAATGCTGAACCAATAAATTGGTTATTTTTAGTGTCGATGATCAACGCAAATTCAATAACGAATGAGACCGGAAACAAAGATTTATTTCTATTGGTTGTTAAATTCTCATTATTTTGTTTTTAGTTGTTTTTTTAATTTCAATTTCCAATTAAATTCTGTTTAATTCACAATTACAAAACCCCCAGCCCTTTTATTGCGTAACTACTAACATCTGAATTCCTCGTAGGAACGATCCCTACTTTCCACTATTACATTAATTTGTGTTGCAGGAAGTTGGTTTCTTTTTATATTTGGTTGTAGGCGACAGCATTCACCAAATACCACTGTTGGAGAGGCCAAGAATTATGCGTCACATGCATGAAAAGGCAGCGGAAGTGTTGAAATCAAAATTCTAACTCTTAGGATATCCCCATGAACCTATAATCTATGTGCATGTATAAATAGAATGTAAGAACATGAAATTACAACTTACGTACCTTGCAAATGCTCCTCCTTTTTTGAATTTTCTCCTTCTTTGGGTTGTAGCAAACACCAAACACCTTCAACAGCCAGTGAAGAACATGCAAAGATGAAGAAATATAGTATGTAGGGAAGGTCTGAGCACTAAACAAGATGGAAACACAATTAGGATGCTCAATAGGAAGGATAAAAGAGAATTATATCACATGCAATAAAGATCAAGCAACCCTTGCTTGACATGAAAAGAAATTCTTCCTCTAACTCCCTCTAAATGTCCAAAATGTTTCTGGACTCCCTAGCTATTAATCTCCTTATTTAAGTGATGAGAAATCACTTATACATGTTACTAGAATTAGTGGGTCATGATCGTGACTCCACCTTAGACATCCATGCAACATTTGCTTCGTCCATTCCTTTCCAACATGTCTTACCATCAATCATATCGCAATATTATCGAGAAACATTCCCTTAATCTCCTAAGCATATGACCCTTTAGGTTCCCGATTTTTGGCCACTTGAAATATCCTTTAATTTGAGCAATTTATGAATGATTTCATGACGTCAATTTACCAGAAAGTAAATGGATTGACATGGATGATCTATCAATATCAAATGTCAATGATTAATCTTATTATAACAATGGTGCAAATATCCTTAGACTTGAAGTACTCAAGGATATCTTGAATACTGATCTTGTGCTTTAACACCATTCCTTGTTGCCTCAAGACAAGGTTACTCATAGGGTGGTGATTGGGTACAGTTATTGGTATTCGAAGGTAATTGTGTAGCTAATAAAGGATTCATCACTCCTGATAGAAGGAGATGATACCCACGACATCTTATCGAGGCATTACGCAGGAATCTCTGGCCAGAGTAGATGTGTCATAAAGAGAGTCTTCAATGACATAAAAAGTAACGAGATCCCTAGGATGAGAACTAATATCACTTGGTATAAGTGACGTAGTCAACCTAGTGGAAGTTGACACGTAGTCCATACTCCGAACTAAGTGGAGTATAGAATAATGAGAGGTCAAATTGTACAGTAATTGCCTATGGAAAGGTTCGTAAGTTGGATAATTGACTATCAAAGAGTTCATATGTCAATTCACTTACTTTCCGGTAAATTGGTGCCATAAACCATTCATAAATTGCTTGAATTAAAAGATAATTCAAATGGCCAAAAATTAGGAACCTAAAGGATCACATGCTTAGGAGATTGAGGGAATGTTTCAAGATAATATCGCAATAGGAGATTGAAAAGGAATGGACGAAGCAATTGTTGCATGGATGTCCAAGGTGGAGTTATGATCGTGACCCACTAATTCTAGCAATATATATAAGTGATTTCTCATCACTTAAACAAGAAGATTAATAGCTAGGGAGTCTAGAAATAATTTGGACATTTAGAGAGAGTTAAAGGGAGAATTTCTTTGCATGTCAAGCAAGGGTTGCTTGATCTTTATTGCATGTGATATCCTTCTTATTGAGCATCCTACTTGTGTTTTCATCTTATTTGGTGCTCAAACCTTCCCTATATACTATATTTCTTCATCTCTGTGTGTTCTTCACTGGTTGTTGAAGGTGTTTGGTGTTTGCTACAACCCAAACAAAGAGAGGATCCAAGAAAGGAGGAGCATTTCAAAGTACATATGTTGTAATTTAATGTTCTTACATTCTGTTTATATATGCACATGGATTATGGGTTAATGGGGATATCCTGAGAGTTGGAATTTTGATTCCGACACTTCCACTGCCTTCCCATGCACGTGATGCATGATCCCGAGCCTCTCCAATAACTAAAGCATCTACACTTAAATTATTTTTTAGGTGAAATTTAAAATCTTACCATTAACCAAACAAGTAATTACGTAAGTACTCTCGAGTGGATTACAAATAATTTCCCAATTTAAAAAAATATATTATAATTACTCATATTCTGATTATTACTATAGAACTTAGTTCTAATTTCCTTAACATATATAATTCATATTCTTAAGTTGATTTATTAAAATATGTTTTTATTTAAAACCACTAAGATCGTATTAACTTGTTATCGGAATTTCTATTATAGATTTGACTCTTAACTTATAAGATTTATATGGCCTTATCTATAAGATTATATGCATCTCTTATTATTCGTGTCATGCTCATCCATATGATTTCTCGATCCCTATATGTGTAATATGATATTGAATCAAAATGCTAGCATATTTCAATTCAACACAATATAAACATGAATAATTCACAATAAAACTTATGTCTTTCATTAAATTAAGAAATCATTCAAAAACATTAGCTTTAGGATTGTCCTTTCTAGATCTATACTCCAATTCAATTCATACTAAAGAAAAAGATACCAACAACAATCAAGAAAGATAAAAAAAAGATAAAAGAAAGTGCTCTCATGGATCTTGAAATCTTTAGTTGAATCTTAATGAAATCTTGAACTTTATATCTAAGGTAGTTTCATTCTTCTCTTAATATGCTTTAATTCACTCCTTGTGACTGCTCTCCGATCTCCTCTTAGATGGCTTTCAAATTCCCCATGTCTCTCGCTTTTTTAATTCAAGAAAACTTTTTAAAATTTTTTAAAAGTGTTAATTCTAAAATTTTCAGTTTTAGAATTAACACTTGCTTGGTCATTGTTAGCTTGGCAGAATCTCTGGCAAAAGTTAGGCTGAGTGTACCTGGACACCAACCCACGCTTAGCTGAAAAGTCGGATGATGCGAGTTTGAGATTAATTCAATGAAGCTCCAAGGTCACATTCCCCACGTTTTCTCGTCAAATGTAACCAACGACCCAAGTTGTAGTTTGTTAGAGACATATATGACTGGAGCTAAAGAAGAAACCAAAGCATGCGCATGGTGCATTCCCCAACTTTTCAGTTCTGCTACATGGGTCCATCATGTAGGGAAAGAAAGGGGTGAATTATGGAAATAATTCATCATACAAGCGCCATGTGAATTCAAAACTGGTGTACGTGTGATTCAGATAAAAACAAAGGATCATCAAAACGTTGAGGTATTCTTGTCTCTACTGTTGTTTTTAGTATTTGCTACTTCCATTCCAGACAAGAGCTAGTCAGTAGTTAGCACTGTCATCGCCCAATATCACTACAAAAGCAAAGGAAACATGTTGAGACCATATCATCTGTGACCACTTAACACCCCTTGTGTCTCTTTTAACCACAAAGAGATTAGCTATGCCCCACGCACATTGACAAACGTACAGAAGCATCCTATAAGGCCACGATCCAACACCATCATCATCCCTCTGTCAGTTTCTATACTCCTTATCCTATTTAACTTTTCTCTCACGCCTGTCTATTGCCTGGAAGGCTCATAATTTGTTGATTTCCAAGTCATTTGTCCTTTATTTCTTCCTTTTCTATCAGTGCTTCTTGTTTCCATCATGTCATTTTATGCACATTTACAACCACCTTGTGAAAAGCTTGACTCTCAATAATTTCGATTCATCAAGCAGCCCCATATTAAATACGGATAGATACCAAATTAATAACCAAAGTAAGACGATCACTATTTGCCAAGCATCTCTCCGCTTTTATGTTTTAATTAAAGATGTACAGAGGCAATTGCCCCAAGATGGTTTCTCTAAGGTCTACGTTCACGGCGGCTGTTGGTTCCATTATTTTCACATTAGTCTCTGAAAGGGATAGAACTCTAACGTGCATTGATTGCTGTTCATGTGGAGGGTCAAAATGTAGCTGGGATTCTATGCATGATCAAGTAGATTAAACAGATGCTTGGACAAATTAGTACAAGAAACAAGTTCTATATGAGATGTGTAGGGCCGTCAAGACAGCTTTCCTTCAAGTAATTTTCATTCAATAGATACCTTCCATCCGTCATGTTATTATCATATATGAAAGGAGATCCAGCAATATATGAAGCATGATTCATGCCATGTTGGACTCATTAGGAGGACTGAGATATCAACAGAGTGTGTAAAATATCGGCAGAGCCTCGTGGAAATATTAAAGTGATTCATCATATTAGAAGATATAATTGGGGAAAAAAAAATGGGATGATACACATGCATATATACTATGTCACAAAGCTGATGAACAAAAAGAAGAAAAAAAATGAAAAATCTCAAGAGTTTATATGGAATATACTCTTACTCGTGTTTCCTTTTTCTCTAGGATTCCCTCTCTTCGTCATCCTTGGATTTACCTGTGGAACTAGATCCTGTGGTCATTCCTATGACCTGACTATGTGTGAATCTTTGCAACTGTATCATTCGGGCATAACACCCATCAGGATAGTTTTTTAGTAGATGTGAATGTGATCCTTGCTCCACAACCTTCCCATCGTCAATTACAGCAATGACATGGGCATTTCTTACAGTTGATAACCGATGTGCAACAACAATTGTGGTCTTTCCTGTGCAGGCACGATCTAGAGCCTCCTGGACAGATCTCTCTGACTCGGCATCAAGTGCACTTGTTGCCTCATCAAGTAGCATAAGCTCTGCCTTCCTTAACAAAGCACGGGCAATGGCAATTCTCTGCTTTTGTCCACCAGATAACTGAACTCCCCTCTCCCCTACAAATGTCTTGTACCCGTCTGGCAATCCAGATATGAACTTATGAGCATTGGCCAAATTAGCAGCTTCAATAATTTCAGCCTCAGTAGCTGATTCATTCCCATAGGCAATGTTTTCATAAATGGTAGTAGCAAACAGGCATGGCTCTTGAGGGACTAATGCCATATGCTTCCTCAGGGACTTGAGATTGTATTTTCGAATGTCCTTTCCATCAATCATAACACGACCAGATGATGGATCATAGAATCGCAGTATCAGTGCAATGACTGAGCTCTTACCACAGCCACTAGGACCAACAAGAGCAAGCGTCTTCCCAGCCCGTGCACGAAGATTAAGGTCACGGAAAATAGGAACATCTGGACGAGTTGGATAAGAAAAGTCTACATGCTTTAGTTCAACATCTCCACGAATATGGTCAGGAACTGGGGTGGCATCTGTATCATCAGGCTCAATCTCAGTTTTGCGGTCAAGTAGATCAAAGACTGACCGCATGGCGCGACCACCTTTGATGAATTCAGGAGCTAGGGTTAAGGTTTCGGCTGCACCATTGGCAGAAACCATAAGGACCATAAAAACTCGAATCGTCTTCGAGAAATCAGAGATTTCATGCTTCACAAGCCAAGACGCATACCAAAGACCAAGAGCGTAGGAAGCATAAAGTGAAAACTGTGCAACGCCATATCCACTTCCAGCAATTTGTCCCTTCCAAAAGCAACGTCGGAGAGGCATTTCAAGGTTTGTAGAGAAAAGACCAACTATTTTTGCTTCTGAATTGAAGGCAGCCACTGTTCTTACATTAGCAATGGCCTCTCCTGCCAGTTGTGTGGCTTTGGCATGGGCAGCTTCTAGGTCTCCAGAGAAACCAGTCATGAACATTTTCTGTTGAAGGAAAAAAGGAAATGGCCAAAAGATTATTAGTAGCAAGTATTTTTACACACAAATTAATGTGAATTTCCATAGTGATTGTGTATCCTAGATGCAAAATTCAAGAACAACAACAATATGCAGAAAGTATCTGATTGGAAATCATAATTAGGTGACTTAATAAGTGTGAATTTACTCCTCAAAGTGCATTGCAATTCTCCAGCTCAAATAATCTACATTTGGTGGAATCATTGAGAAATATCCACAATGAAATCATTGAATTTTTATCACCAGTTATAAATTCGACTTGAATGTTTCCAACATTTAACACAAAATGCTACCTCAGAAGCAGATTGGGATGAATACCTGTAGAACAGTAGCCGCAACAACTAAGGGGAAAACAGCTATAAGGACAAGAGCAAGACGCCATTGCAGAACAAACCCAGCTGTGCATGCTACTAGCATGAGAGCAGTATTTTGCACAATAACTGAAATCCTGTCTCCAATTGCTGATCTGACATTGTTTGCATCAAGTGCCAATCTTGCTGCAATTCTAGCACTCTCATTTTCCTCCTGATCAAACCATGCCATATCATTTTTTAGCACTACTGTTAGCATTTTCTCCCTCACTCTTTTTGTAAGATTTTCGCCAACAATATCCCAGAAGAAATGCTGAAGTGTATTGAAGATAAGTGCTGCGGAAGAGAGACCAATTAACAGATAGCAGTATTTTTCAATCTCTCTGATCATATAACCATGATCTGGATTGTAGTAGACACTGAGAACAGCGCTGAGAACATAAGCAAAGAAAGCACTAAGGGAGCCACAAACAACAGACCCTATGGACCCAACTAATGCATAGACCCATTCAGGGGAATTCATCTTTGCAAGACGCCAAAAGGAACTGGCTTGTTCCTTAAAAGCGAGCTTTTCAAGGCGGTAGCTGGGATGCAAGGCATCAAGGGAGAGACTAAAATCTGAAGTTGAAAAATCGGACAGTCTGCGTGAATACGGCGATCTGCCATATGAAGAATTTCGTGCAATTATTGGTGAGCTTACTGAGTTCCTTGCACTGGAAGGTCTGTACACAAAAAAACCATGCAAGTTAAGAATCAAGAACTCAATCAACAGGAATATGGGTGTTTTGGAGGGATAACTAGAATAGGTAAAGACTTAAATATAGTATGTGTAGCGGAACAAGAAGAACCAAAGTTAATGAAGCTACCTGGCACTGCTCTTTCGGGCATTGTTTAGAGCTGTTTCATGTGCCATCTCCTGCATTCTTATGAGCTTTGCATAAACACCATTTTCACCCTTGGAGATGAGTTCATCATGGATTCCAATTTCAGTGACAATACCCTGCTGAAGTACTGCTACGAGATCAGCTTTGCGAATAGTGGATAGCCGATGGGCAATCACAAGAGTTGTCCTTCCAATCATGAATCTATCAAGGGCCTCTTGCACCAATTTTTCTGATTCGGAATCCAAAGCACTTGTCGCCTCGTCTAAGAGCAGAATTGCAGGGTTTTTCAGCATTGCCCTTGCTATAGCTACTCGCTGCTTCTGTCCTCCTGAGAGCTGCAGTCCTCTCTCTCCTACCTGCCATTTTCAGTTTGAATTTAAGCTTTTTCTTCAATTTACTGGTGCTTCATAAATTAAATGTTTGAGAGGGCATAACCTACTCTGAAACAATCTTGTTATTAGATAGGAGCTCATTTTCTTATTAGGATATACTAAATAGTATGTTAGAACTTCAAGAACTTGTAAAAGGAATTTGATGACCATTACTTTTTGTTCATCCAAAAGAAGAAGGAAAAATGATTTCAACTTAGGAAATCCATTCTGCATGTTCAAGTAAATGTCTAAAATTGTCAGCATCAAGAAGACCATGCAATGAAGGACTATCAATGTATTTTTTATCACAACTAGCTAAGATTTTATGCCCTCGGAATTTAGTATAATCTTCATGGCATCTATCACGTCCTCTCTTGAATATTATCTATTCCATACTTATCTGCATAAATTTATAAAAACCTTCCCGTGCACATGCATTATTGACTGGAGCATGTTACCTTCTTTAAAAAGTATGCATGGCCAAACTACATCCCCAGGTTGACTTCTAAAACAAATTGAATAATGTTACGTTATGGTTGTTGACCAAATAAACCATTCAATCTCGAGCACCCCTTATGCTGAAGTAGCAATTATATGTCAATAAAAAATATAACCAACTTCGATTCCATTAGTCAAGATCTATCACTTCATATTTTTTCCAGAACTATCAACTTAAACCCACTGTCCCACCTTCCCCCAACTGCCTTAAATGCAATACATTAACCTGTTCATGACTGTGCTAACTAAGCAATGAAATGGATAGATATCAAAAGAAATATACCACTCAATTAAGCTTACTTGATTTGAGATTTTGATTTTAAAGAGGTTGGTATAAGCTAATATACCCCAACAAGCAAGGGAGATTACCGTGCCAAACTCTTCTGAAAAAGTAATAAAGAATTTTTTTTTCTGAGAATATCAGTTAATTTATGTCTTCAAAAGAACTTACCTGTGTGTCAAAGCCTTCGGGTAGCTTGACAATAAACGAATGAGCATTTGCAACTCTTGCAGCCTCTTCAATCTCAACTTGATCTGCATCAGGCCTTCCCAGGAGTATATTTTCTTTAATAGTGGTAGCAAACAGAGCAGGTTCTTGACTGACAAGTCCTATTTGTTGTCGTAACCATTTCAGCTTCAATGTTTTGATGTCATGACCGTCAAGAAGAACTTGTCCTGAAAGAAGTAATTAATATAACATAGGACTAACTCAAGCCAAGTATTATTTCCGTGGAGTTAAAGAAGCTAATATTTATGCAGTTGGAAGATATAAACTTTGTCAAGAAAAGTTCAGCAATTTAATTTCGCAGGATTAGTAGGCCGTGAGAATTGTGAAGACCCAAGTGTAGTAAAATTTACCAGCTGTAGGATCATAGAATCTCTCAATAAGGGAGACCACAGTACTTTTTCCAGAGCCACTGCTACCAACCAAAGCAATAGTCTTGCCAGCAGGGACATTAAGTGACAAATTGTTAAGAATTCGAACCTCTGGTCTTGATGGGTAAGAGAAGTCAACATTTCTGAGCTCTACTAACCCAGTAACAGAGTCTAATTCTAACCCAGATTCACAGTTACGATCTATAGAAGGCTTGTGATCAATTATACGAAAAATTTTAGCAGCTGCAACTTTTGCCTTTGCCAATGCACTCAAGCTAGGTGCTGATTGCCCTAAACCCCTGGAAATTTAACAATAATTTTAGTGAACATGTTTCAAGTGCCAAAAAAAAAAAAAAAAAAAGAGGGAGAAGAAGAACCAAAAATCTCAGTTCGTTGACACTTACAATCCTCCTACCATGACGGCGAACATGGTGGCAATGGCTAGTCCTCCATTGGTGTAATGGTGCCTAACAAGGTAACCTCCATACCACAGAAGCAGAGCATAGCAACAGAAGACAACAAAATAAGTTGCACCTAATCCCATCCCTTTCGCAAATCCACTCTTGTATCCGATTCTTTGAGCAACCTTCAGCGCCGAGGAATAGGCCTGCAATGCCCTCGATTCCCCAACAAATGCCATAACGACTCGAATTTGAACTATTGTCTGCAATTTTGCTTCAAATTACCGATGCCCAGGTGCTAAAACAGAGGGAAATTGTCACACACAAAAAAAACTTGGATTACACGTCCTTGCCTGTTCTACTATGTTTCCGGCCTCTGATAGTGCATCTTGACTCTTCCCACTAAGCTTGGCTAATGTGGTAGTGTGCACAGCTCCGATAATGGCTATGAGAGGAACCACTGCCAGAGTGACCAGCGCCAACTGCCAAACGGCTGTGAAACCCACCACAAATCCAGAAACAAAAGTTGCCATGTAGTGAATGAAATTACCCAACTGCAAAACAACCAAAGAAGAAAACATTTTTAACCAACAAAATCTAAAATTAACAACCAAGTACGAGACAAAGTATTGTTCTGTTTCACCTTCTCACTGATGGCATCCTGCACAAGCACTGCATCGGTGTTAATGGCGATAACTACATCTGAGGTTCGGACCTCTGTATCAAAGTACTGAATGTCTTGGTTAAGTGCCGCTTCTAGGTATTTGATCCTCATCTTCGTTGATTGCCGCTCTCCGGTCCACATCCAACAAGATATCTCTGTCATCAAATTTAAACATCTACTTTATTTACGTAAGCTATGAAAATGGCAACCAAAAACCAAATCCTGAGAAAATTGAACGAGAGAACACTGTTTCAGAACAACCTGCCCATGAAGAAGCCCAGATTGCAGCACCAACAACGAGAAAGTAAAATGCGTACTGCAAGTTCAAAACAGAGTAGTTTATTTTTCAATGTTTTGGCGGATTGATCACATAAAGATGGAATCTTTGTGAATTTGAGTTTCACCTTTAAAACTTCTTGCATCATTTTGTCCATGTTATTAGCATTAGAACCGAAAGAGTTAACGAGATCGGCGAAAAATCGAAGAAAGATGGGTAGAGAAGACCCGTGTACAAATGCACCAATCGACCCAATTGTCATCAACACATAATCCAACCCATCAGCAAATCTGAAAAGCTCACAAAAACCAACCGTGGCTACATCCCCTGGTTTCTTTCCACTACTACTGATGTCATCTTTCCTGGGCTCAGAACTCTCCATATCTCTTCTCTGTAGTTCAGCTTCTTGACAACTAGATTCTTTTTGTTGGTGGTGGTGTTCTTGCTCTCTTGAGAATGAGTTTAATGTTAGAGTTGGCGTTGGAGGTGTGGAAGGGTCGCTTTTATAAGGGTCAGAAGGAGGAGCAGACACGAGTTCAAGGCCTTGCATTTCGGACCATTTCCATTGCTCAATCGTCTTTATCTCTTGAGACTCTTGTGACATTTGCAAAACTCTCTCTTTGGCTTAGTCTTAGCCTTAGCTTAGCTTTTTATTGAACAACAACAACAACAACAAACGCACCACCACCACCCTTCTCTCCTGTGTCTTTATTGTCTCACTCTACCTGGCTTTTCAGCTCATGCTCGCTCTTTCTTTTGTTTTCTTTTTTATTCTCTTTCTAGTTGGTTGTTTTTCTTCTTTTTTTACCATCTCGGAAGTTAACTTGTTCTCTTTCCCTACCTGCGTTCGTATTTCTTGCAAAGTTGCAATTTTTCATCCATGCCACTCCCTAGAAACAAGCACATTTGACTGACATATTTCAATGCTTTGTACAGTAAAACAGACCAATCATAAATAACCAAGGGAATAATTTATAAAACATTAAAAAGAGAGAGACTTGAGAGAGTGAAACTACTGGTTTAAGGTTATTGCGAACTGGAGTTAGTGGGTTATGTGGTTGCTTCAGTTTTGCTTATATTGTAAAAAACATGGAAAGTGACGGATGATGAGCTTAGCAGATACAGTGTGTGAGAGAGAAAGAGAGGGAGATTTTCCACCCGACAAGGAATACTGTATGAAACTTGGAGATGAGTTTTTGACCAAAACACGTTGATGGTGGTGGCAAGTGGCAACCCAATACGACTTCACTATTTCTTTTTCTTTAATATTTCCTCTTTAGCTTACATTGTTTAAGTTTGAGAACAGTTGTTGGTCTCTTCTTGCTGCCATTTCAGACTGTGAAGATGTAAAACAGAAGAAAATGTGCATGTCCATACCTTACCTCTGTCCCTTCCCTTCAAATCCGCCGTCCTTTGCTACAAAATTTTGCTACACTTTTTGGGGTTAAGTTTTTTACTTTTATATGTTCATTAGTAATAGCGGCTGAGCTATTAATTAACTCTTAAATACTACTTATGTGACAATTTAACACAACTTTTAAATTACTAATTAAATTTAATACAAACTATTAATTTATTATAACATTCTTAAATTATGAATTTAAGATAAGATTAATTTATTCGGGTCGATTTTAAGAGCTATAGAAAATAACATCTCTGTTAAGTAGGAATAAGACTGTGTATACTATTAGACCTCTTCAAACCCTAGATTCTCACTAATTGTTGTTGTTGAGTCGAGCTGAGTTAGATTCATATTAATAACATTTTATTATTTTTTTAATTGAAGTTTAGGAAAATAATTTTTCTAAAAATTTGAAAACTATAAAAAAAGTAAAGATGAGGAAGTTTATTAAACTAAAAGGAGGGGTATATATGTTTTACTCTTTGATCTATCACTTATAATGATTCATGTTCTTACATACATGGTATAACCATCCTTGTCAATGTTCTTATCGTAATTAATTTAATATCTAAGAGTTATCTCATACGATTAAAAGATTAAAAATCCAAGATATTTTCTCTCTCTCTCTATAAATATATATATATATATATATAATACTAATAAATCAACTATTAAAACCTTTGACTAAGTTATTATTTTATTTTCCATTAAATCAACAGGCACCGACTTGTAGCTGTTCACTCCAATTTATCCTCAGACGGTGTAGTTTTTTAATGTATAGGTAAAAAGTGTCAATGTAAATTCTAGCTAGAATCGTCAAAGGGTGGCCACCAGAAAGACTGCCATACTTCGGTGTCTGGTTAAGTTTCCAACATTTTAGTTTAAAGATTTAAGAAAAGAAATATATGTCAGACCAAACAGCTACGATCCTATAATATCCTAACAAGTCTTGTCCTGGAATCTTTACCTGAGTAAATAAAAACTCCAGTTTCTTTATTTTAACGTGCCTAACTAATTATTGTTTGTTTCTCCACTAACTGCCAGGAAAATGTCAGGACATCCTGGAAAATCTCGACTCTTTGTCTAAAAAAACCACAGCGATTTCTCCTATTTCTTTAAAATGGAACCATCTTTTCCTCTTTATCTTCCGTGCGTTCACAACCTTGGAAGTTGGGGTCCGAGGTATTGCATAAAAGTGCATAACGTAAGATTATTTAATTAATTTTACTCCGTTAAAACTCAAAAAGATTTATAATTTTCGTTTAAAAATAATATCTCTTTACTAATTAAGAATAAGATTGTGAAATATTGAATCTTTCAAATCATTTGTATTATAATACTATGGACGTTACAATTAAATGTGGTATTAGTCTATTAAAGTTTATCATGGACCGAGCTTTTTTTAATATAAATTGAGAAGATCACGCCAGAAGATCAAGGATCTTAATAATCAATTCACTAGATTTGTAGCTGAAGAAAATATTTAAAAATCTTTGTTTTTATTTTGATTTATTCACTTGTCTTGTTTAGAGATCAGCCTTGTATATCAGTACACATGTACATATCAATACAAGTAATTGAATTCATTCATCTTTATTTCAATTATCGTGGTATCAGAGCTATAGGTATTTATTTCTAGCTTACAGAATCGTTGAGTCATTCTATCAAACACACTGTAGACAAGAACAATATCATTACTCTCCAATAACTATTGTTGTCCAAAATTTGATTGTAGCTGTTCAGCATCAGATTACGGTTTCTCTGTCACGCTACTATTGCTCTATCTTTTCCTTTCCGTGTTCTTTGGAGCTCAGGTTTGTTTTCGATAGATTTGTTCTTTCACAACATCCAGATCTGTCCAGATTCATGAACAATTAGCTGCTTTTCTGTGTAATTTATTATTGCACAATATATTTGTTTCATTCAGTATTGGTTATTGAACCATTTGGATTCTTTGGTGAACTCTCTATTGTTGAACTATTTTCTCAGCTTTTATATTGAAATATTAAAACTATGGACAAAACAGGATATGATCTATTTAAATATTGTCTCACGTGCTGCATGTTTGGAGATTAAGAAGGAAAGGCATTGTACAAGAATAATGCAATTCCTTATGAAACTTGGACTTGAATTTGAAAATGTAAGGGCTGCTTTAATTAATCGAGATGACTTGAGTATGGAAGTTGTGCTTGGAAATCTTGTTAGCGAAGAAACGCAACTGAATACCCAGGAGCAACTGGCCATCAAATCTAACTTTGTTGATGTAGTTTCTGGCCTCACACAGTAAATAGTTACAACAGAAGAATGGAGATAAAAATAACATTCAATGCAGATACTACGGTGAACTTGGACATGTGCAGTCTAATTGCAAAAGGTGCAAATGTGCAATTATTTCAAAAAATTAGGACACATCATTCTGCATTGTAGAGTTCTAAAGAATAAACAAGGTCATTCAACATTTGTTACTATAGGCAATGATAAATAAAAATCCAATGCTAAGGAGACCCCAATTTCATTACAAGCGATTCAAAAGATTATTCAAGACTCGGTGCAAGCAACTCTTTTTTTTTGGTACAGCAGAGGCAAAAATAGAAATTAAGGACGAATAAAGGCAATCTCCTGCGCATCAGCGCGTAACAAATAAAGCATGTCAGACGGGGGGTATGCCACACTCGCCCACGCGGACCGTACTCGAGCCCAATCGAGCTAAGAAATCAACGCACTGGTTACCTTCACGGAAAACATGGGTTAGAGAAAAACTGGACAGGGCACCGAGGTGAGAACTTATGTCAGAGATCAAGCAACTCTTCTAGATGCTATTTCTTCCGCTTTTTCTGTTGATGGGGTATCACGTAAAGGAAATAAATTTGTTCCCTAATTCCTCAATTCAACCACTTTAATCATATGACAAGCCAAAAACACGTTTTTTTTTTCTGAACTTAAACCTTGTCACTCAAATAGATCAATTACCACAACCAATGGAAGAAAACTACCTATTAAAGGAATTGGCATTGTTTGCTTACCGACTAAATCCAACAAATCTATTTGTCTACCTAATACTCTTTATGTTCCTCGCTTAATAGCCAACTTGGTTTCTACTAGACAATTAACGGATCAAAACTATTTGGTAAAATTTTCTTCTCTTGGTTGTGATGTATAGATCCTTCAAATGGGACAAGTGATTATGAAGGGGTGTAAACATGGACATTTGTTTCAACTTGATCTAGATTCTCCTATGTGTCTTACAATATCGCCATCTAATTTTGTTTTACATGAAAAAAAGTTTGGGACTTATGACATCAATGTCTTGGTTACCCACATGGTAGTAGGTTAGAGAATATGTTCCATTCCAATTTTCTTCCAAACAAATTGCATGTTAAATTTGATATTTTATGAGAATTGTCAAAGTAGTGCTCTTAGAAAATTTGCTAAGCTACCTTTCATTTCCAGTACTACAAAAGTTGATGCACCTTTTCATCTAATACATTGTGACTTATGAGGTCCTTCACCTGTCTTATCTAGACTTGGTTATAAATATTTTGTTTTGTTCATTGATCATTTCACATGATTTACTTGGGTCTACTTCCTTCGAGTTAAATCCTATCTAACTAATATAGCTAAGAATTTTGTTGCTATGATTGAGTCACAATTTGGCAAAATCATCAAAATATTTTGTTCAAGTTTTGGTGTAAAATTTTATGCGTCTAATCTTGTATCCTTTTTTCAAGCAAAAGGCATTATAACTCAACAATCTTATCCAAGCACACTAGAACAAAATGGAGCCGTGGAGCGTAAAAACTACCATGTCTTAGAAATTGCTATAACCATTTTACTCGAATCACATGTTCCATCTCAATTTTGGGTTGAAGCATTACATACATTTGTCCATCTCATAAATAGACAACCTTCTCCAATAATTGGTAATCAATTACCATACTTTAGGCTCTATAATAAAATACCTAATTATGCCCATCTCCGTATTTTTGGTTGTGTATGCTTCGTATTACTTCCTCTCATGAACGAAATAAATTAACTACGAAGGTTGCTAAATGTATTTTTATTGGTTATAGCAAAGGATATGTTTGCTATGATCCACACAGTCATCCCATACGTGTGTCTCGTTATGTCACATTTTTTGAAAACATATACTTTTATTCTTTATCTCTTAGTTCTGAAGTCACTCGTCAATCTATTTCCTTTTTGCATGATTTTCCAATTCCTCTCCCAATCCTAATAACATTATTGTCCCACATTGCCATCAAATGACCTTGTTCTTGAAGGTTCTTTCTCCAACATCTTCATTGTCAATTCCACACCACATCAACAGTAATTGCGAAGATCTACTCGTGTCAATTTTAGTAAACCATCTACAAGGAATTGTTAAAGTAAAGAGGGATTTTACATGTATGACTCCACCGATTGTTAACCCTAAAACACTACTCAGCCCACGGGTCATGGATTACCCATGACCGACCCATACCTACAATCCAAATACCCAACAACATCACATGCCTTGTCCCCTTCTGGCATGCCTCCTTCTTCTCTTTTCTCCAACATTGTACAGACCTGCGGTGCCACCTTCAGCTGTCCTTCTCTGTTGCACAACCCATCAGCCAATTGTTGCACATGTTAGAACAGTAGCCAATAGTTTTCTTTTCAGTAGTAGTATAAAAGCACAAGCAATGTACATACTACGGTTATGTTGAAATAAAAGCATTTCTTCATCAAATATCTTTTGTTTTCAGGTATGACCCTTTCTATTCTTTCTTTACCAATATAAACTCTATCCAAATTCCTAATAAGAATGTTGGAGAAAAGCAACGGAAGAAGAGCTTAAGGCATTAGAAGTAAATCATACTTGAGATTTAGTTGCTTATTCACTAGACATGTCGAGTTTATATAATTAAAGTCAAATCGAATAGTTCTTGTGATTGATATAAAGCTCATTTGGTGGCTCTACCATATAAACAGGAATATGGGATTAACCAACCTTAATGTGTCAGCAACAATCAATTCCCTGGATTTGTAGCTAAAGAAAATATTTAGAAATCTTTATATTATTTTAATTTATTCACTTGCATTGTTTAGACATGAGCCTTGTACATAAAATATACCTGTGTATATCATTAATACAAGTAATCGAATTCACTAAGCACTATTTCAATTATCATTGTTGAACTGTATAATACAGTGGAGATTGACCTATTGTATGGCTCAATCCATCCTTTACAAGAATCGAAAGTGTTCCTGTTCTGTGTCAATCGTACGGTATATCATCTGTGTCAAGTCTCACCATACTGCACGTACTGATGTACCTTGTCTCGTCCTATTTGAGGTTGCTCATATCGGAGATATGGGCGTAACCTTAAATATAAGAAAAAGGTTTTTGCGTCATTATTTAGTAAATTTCAAACAGCCCTACCAGAAATTTCACACCCGCAGCCCAAGGAGTTGTGCAACTCAGGATCGAGGAGTCTGAAAGTTGGAGCTTCTAAATATACTGTGTATTAAACTGTGAAAAACTTGAACGATAAATAAAAGCCTGTTACTTCTAGGAACAGGGTGATCGTCATCGGTTGCTCTAATCAATGCTGTCGAAGTTTAATTACAGTGAGAGTCACTTGTTTCTCTTTATAATTTTTTATTTGGCCTATAGCTTGAAATAGAATAAAGGAAGACTTACTGACACCTGAGAACGTGAATTCCCTTAAGTGGGAATTTCTTTTTCTTGATGGATTCGTTTTCCCAGTGGGATAATGTGGAACTCCAAACTTATGCATAACCTGTGAAGGGTTTCATTTATGAGATAAGAGAAGTATGAATCTTGTCTCCTTTTTTTTATTTTTCTTAAAGAGAAAGTTGTCTGATTTCTTTCTCTCTTTCCACGCATTACCGTACTCTTTGTTTTTATCTCTACAAAGAGGAAAGTCCCTTTCTTTGCTACAAGTTCACTGCTTTCCCACTCTACCCACGGGCACTTGTCTACTTCTGCTCTGTGATTCAAGTACTCTTAACCTGATACTTGAACTATGATCTTCTTCTTCTTATTCTTCCTCCTTTTAACGAGGTAAGGTACGGAATTTCTGGTAATAAAATACTAAACATAGTATTTGGTGAATATTTATGAGGGTATTTCAGATTGTTGAAAACTGGTGAAAACGAATAAGATGTGAAATTGACATGAGATGTGCTTGGAGACTTAAACAAGTTATGCTGCTGCCTGAAGTTACCTTGAATCATAGAAGGGTTACGTCGTTTTCCTAGGTTTATAGGTTTTACACTCAAGTCAAGTGGCGACATGGCGAGCTCTAGTCAATATTTGGTTTTGCAAAGTAAGGATGGCGATATACCCATTCAGTCCTTATCATATCAGATCTTCTGTTTCGATATTTTTATCATATTTTATTTAAAAATATCATAATCGATACAACAATCTAATCACATAAATATACGAATGATATTTAATAAAATAAGGTTGTATCAAAATTACTGAAACAGAGTTTCATTAAATCTAAAAAAAAAATAACATCACTAAATATGACACCAATTTTTTCTTTAGTATTTTTACAAATATGTAACCTTTTGATCATCTTTTTCAATTTCAACACTAAATATTTAAAAAACAAAAACAGACTGAGACAAAAACTTATAAGATTCAATGTTTCATGGAAAGGCAAATTAGAATTTAGAGAAACTTCCTAAGTTCTTCACTTTCTCAAAAATCTTCTCTACACATTTATTCCTTATGTTAGTGATTTCATAATCTACATCCGGGCTCGGTTACAAGCATTAAGAATGAGTCCTAGTAAAAAATAAAATAAAAACAAGTTAAAAGTGATTTCTGAGCAGATGTCCTTTCTACCTTTGTCTAAAGTTATGCCTAATTAGTGCGTCAATTAAGTTTAATAAGTTGTTACTCATAAATAATTTAAATTAAACTCATAACTTAATTTATGAAGTGATTTTTCTAAAATATATGATTTATAGATCATTTATGTTCTTCCTAAAAAAGTTATTACACTAAAAAAGGATTAATTATTTGAATGGATACTTAAATTAGGCATGAGTCCATTCTTCTAATATCCTCAACATTAATGTAGTAATTATATAATTCCATAAGAAGTCCCAAATAAGTAACCACGTAGAAATACAATCCAGGTGAACAAGCAACGTCTGAACTCTGTGCCTGAGAACGACTTTAGTGCTTATTGATGTCATGATATTACTGGTTATGATACTTCATTCGGTGACTGATGGAACATTCAATTGCTGGCAACCTCTGTACTCCTTTATTTTCTACCCTTACTTCACAAATACACAGCACACTGTGATTTTTTTTTTTGTTTTAGGTTATTTAATTATCAACATGGGGGTAGGTAGAATCTTGAATTAAGTTAACTCATTTAATGTATTATATACAGATTTAACTGTACTATTCTAAGTCAATCAGCTCATTTTCTATTATCAACCAAATCGATGGTCGATAGTCTTCATCTCCAATACTTATTTTAAGGGGTTCGGTAATCAGACATATTCCTTAAGAAGCTGGTACTAGTGGTGCCTAGGGCTATGCAGTTTTGACTTTATTGCAATTAGTATATAACTTGGAAGATTCCTCAGCACTCGCATAGTATGTAACCTAACAAAGATATTATGCTCACTATTTTTCACTTTCCTACTCATAGTTTGGTGACTCATTCAAAGACCTAACACAAAAGGCAAGTATAGAAAGGGACGTTATCATCGGAATGGGCAGATTAACCAATCGTATAAGAAATGGATACAATCCCCTAACAAGGGTTCCTTTCCCTTGGTAACTTCTTGCTTTCTACGCGTAGGGTCGTTGAAAAAGCAAGTACAAACAGTGGTTTAAGTTTGTACGCAGAAGTTGAATAGGCTCTATTATGTGTTAAAATAAAATAAATAAGAAAAGAGGGGGTGGTCCCGTCCAATTTATAGGGATACCTCCCAGTCTTGGTCCAAGAGTTGATGACTTAATAGGAAAAACGTATGATGAAATGACACCCAATACTCGAATACCCACTCAAACCGAACACTCATTAAAAGTGGTGCATGTGGCACTCATTATGCCATTCCATTGTCTCTCTTGTGGTCAAGTACGTATTATCCTATAATCTCAATAGATAATAGGATTAGGCAGTCCTCATTTACAAGATATGATGATTCTATGGGTCGTAGTTACTAGTGCATCCACATGATATGCTTGGCGAGTTGGTAACTTGGAATCCTAACAACTCTGTTGACTATAAAGTGGTTGTTTACTTTCAGTAATAACGTTAACATGAACCAAAGTTTCTACCTTTTTTCCTTTTCACTCTTTACATCTATCACTTTTTAATACTAAAACAATCATAAATGGTAAACTTGTATTTGATTATAAGAGAGAAATGACGAAAGGATGATCCTAAGAACTACAGAAGTTAAGCACAAATAAAAGCCCGGTAATGATAAAAAGTTTGCATCTCTTGAGCGATGGACATCAATCAATAAAAAGAATATATAGTAGGCCACTTGTTAGACATGTGATGTCAAAGTTGAACGGCTACTGTACTCATTTCTTCTTTTTTTTTTTGACATTAAAACCACCTGTACTCATTTCTTTTATGTCTTGTATTCCCTTGGCGAAGATCAAAGTAACACTGCCATGAAAAAGTGTGAAGTGGAGAATTGGATTAGGGTCCACCATTGTTGAGACTCTGATCTCCATTTTGACTTGCAAACCCCAATAATGAACACCAACAGGATTGTACCCTACATGCCTTCATATCTGACCATTCTCATTTTGGTTCAAATCTTGCTTTACTCCCTACTGGACCCTATCCTACAACACTATATACTAAATGCTCTGCTCTTTCGTATATATCAGACTCATTCTTGTAGTTTCAGAATACTCTGATATTGTACCGTTACCCTTATACTTTATAATTTATCCCCATATTGTTGGAAAATCCGAGGCAGCGGGACACGTTACGTGGGATTGGCTTGTTTATTGGAGCCTTTTTTATTTCTTTCCCGACGATTTCTGCAAATGGTGAGTAAGGTGAAATCTCCACCTTGTCACTTGTTCTTCAAAAGCTCACTTATGTCTATACATGTTTATCCACACACATGGGTGTGCCCTTTCATCATATTACAGACAACTTTTAGTAATGTTTGAGATACTTGTAATCAACTAAAAGTCCATTGTATATATAAAACCTTGATCAATTTCATATGTTTATTTAACCTAGAGTTACTTGCATATCGATCATACCATTTTCACCAGCAAATCAAAGACAGACTATATATAGCAGTAGAGTAGTAGTTCTTGTTGCTGTCCCGCATCTAGCTTTATTCATACCATCTCAATGTTCTTTTAGAATAATTTGTACCACTATAAGAAAAATAGAGATTAGCAACGGAAATTACCGACGGAATGTGTACAAATTTTGTCGGTAAGCTTATTTAGCGACGAAATTTACTGACAGAAAAAAGCGTTGGAAATATGGCTGTCGGTAAATTTACCGATAGAAATTGTGCATACCGTCAGTAAATTTACCGACAATTATTTCGTTCGGTCGGTAAATCTCTGTCAGAAAATTACCAACGAAATTTTTTTCCGTTAGTAATTACCTACGGATTTTTTTTTCAGTCGGTAAATTTGCTAAAAATTATTTTTTAAAATTTACCTGTAAAGTGTTCAGTTTCTCTGGTTACCTTTTATTTCT
>JANITX010000004.1:56379945-56395931 GCA_027564395.1 Erythroxylum ulei
AAAAAAATGTACACGGATTTGGATTAGTTTAGATCGATAGTCTTAAGGTTTCCAACGCGACCCATTTGTCGGATGTCAGAAATTGGTTATTCGACTTGAATTCTTTTTGCTTTCGATTCTTTCGCCCTTAGTTCTATTCTTTCGTTTTCATCCTCCTTTCGATTTGCTTCCTCTTTATGTTTTCTAATCCGTTCGTTTGGTTCGGTTTTCGTCATTTTCGTTTTCCGTTTCTTCGGTTGGGATCCGGTTTCGAGATCAGGTCCCAACATGAGTGGTATCAAAGCAAGAAGAGATTGTTAGGAGCCACGGTCAAGTATGGTGTAATTTGTGAAAGAGTTAGATTCCGGAAACGGGATCCAACAAATAGTCTTTTAAGTATGACAATTATATCTTAATCTTCATTTATGTAATGAACTATGAAATCTAAGAAAGATAAACTTATTTACCTTGATGAACATATCTTCAATTACTCCTCTAAGGTATTTGAAAGAGCTAACTGTAATGTCATTATGGTATGTCTTGTTAGAGCTAAACCTAACTTTTCAAAGATAGATAAGAGTATTAAACTTACAATTACAACTAAATCACATAATTCCTTCTAAAAAATAACAGTCTCGAATGGTGAAATTCCTTTGAAATTTTATTTGCAAAAGCAACTTTCTTTATAAGATAACATTGTACATTTTAAGAGCTACAACTATTTTGCAGTTCTCAAGCTTCCCCTTATATGAAAGAATATTCTTTATAAACTTCATGTAACTTGGAATTTGCTCGAG
The DNA here is from genome assembly GCA_027564395.1 of Erythroxylum ulei. Lineage (NCBI taxonomy): Eukaryota > Viridiplantae > Streptophyta > Magnoliopsida > Malpighiales > Erythroxylaceae > Erythroxylum > Erythroxylum ulei. The sequence goes on from JANITX010000004.1 coordinate 56,380,722, forward strand.
TGTATCTACAAATGAGATATTGTTATGAAGTTTCTAGAATACATTAACAAATTTAGCAAACTGTTAATTTACCACCATCTTCTTCAGATGTTGAGGAATTTAGGGAATGGTTCTTGAGGAGCAGATGTTTAATTTGCCTTCTTATTTACTAGACAATACATATTTTCTTTAATCTTATCTAATTTTTCAACTCTCATAAGTGTTTTTATTTTTTATTTACCACTTCCTGTAGTGATTATTTTGCAAAGCTCATTTTCATATCTTTTTAGACTCACCTCAAAAGTATAAGCTAAATTTCTTTGTAACTTTTAGAAATCATACAATCTATTTGACTAATTTATACTTCTAAACTTTTATATATGCTGAGTAGTTCTAAACATTACTCTTGTTTTTGTTCATAAATTGAGTGTGAGATGTCAACAATTGAGTATTTCCATATTCTAGGTTCATCTTTTTTTTTTTGGTTTTATTCATAATACATCATATTATGATTGTTTTTCCAAGACAAGTTTAGATAATTAGAGCATCCTTGATTTAACTTGTTATAATAGGGTTTGTATACTTCTTATTAAAATTTTCTGCATACTAGGCTTACTCTATTTCTACGCATGAAAATAAGTTGTCAACTTAGTATTCAGAACCTTTGTTGGGCTCGTTACAAAATTCACAAACTAGAGAAAATTCTTGGATAGTATTGATTGTCATATGGATATTTTGTAATTGTATGTAAAGAGAACCAATTTGGGTTATGAGATTAGTAGCAAAATCTATCTTATTTACCCCGATTACCTTCTTTGTCATATTTCTTTCATTAGGACATTGGTAATTGTCATATCTTTAAGCATTTCATTTTTTTGTCTCATTAGGGCCCGTCTTGCAAATGTTTTAACTAAAGTTCTTTTTTTGTTACCCATTCCATTATAGAAATTATGAATATGCATCAACTTAGATAACATTATGATAAGACCACCTCCTTAATAACTCTTTATACCTCTCTCATACTTGATACAAAGTCTCACCTTTTACACTGAATAAAGTTGTTGATCTTAATATGCATCATCATTATTTTAACTAGTGGAAAGAATTTAGAAGTAAAAATTTAAGCTAAATAATCTCAAGTAATGATTGAATCTGTAAGGAAATAATTCATCCAATTCATTTCTTTGTTTCTAAAAGAGAAAGGAAGTAGGTGAGGGTGAAAGACTTTATTATTAACTCCATTGTATTTTAAAGCAGCATAAATCTCGAGAAAACTTATGATTTGAGCATTAAGTTCTTCACTAGATAATCCATTAAATTGAATCACATAAACTATCTTCAACATTTATAGCTTTAACTAAAAAATATGTGTTTAAATATTATGCATCATAGTTATTGATTGAATATAGTTGAGTGGTGATGCATAATCTTACAAAGACATCAGTTGATTGAACACCTATAACATGTTCAATGGTTAGTAGTTTGTTGGTATGTCATTCCTATTTCTTATTCCCTCAGAATAGTCCATAGATTCTAATGACTAAATTACAACTTCTCTCTTCTCTTTTCTATTGTTTTGACATGTACACTATATCTTTCATATAAGAGGAAGTAGATTATTGCTCCTAAACTTTCATATCCTAATAAAATGAGTTCATGTAAAACATAAAATAAGAACAAGAGAATATAAAAAGTAAAATCTAAAGTAAAACTTAAGTTGTTTGGTATTGGTATTAATAAATAATACAATTTGATATAAATATGCCAAAAACTTGTTTTGAATTTTCTATCACAAATATAAGTTGTCATGAATAAGTAGTATCGTAATAAAAAGAGTATTGTCCCGATAGAATTATTTTTATTTACTTCCAAAATTAATCTAACTCCAATTTTATTTGAATAATGAAATGATGTAATTGATTAAAAGTTACAATTTTAAAAAATAAAGAGCAAGGAACATATAATGATTAACAATCAAAATAACATAGTGCTAGGTCTTTCAGTTTCACCAAGAGTACTCCTATTTGAATTACCTAGTTTAGTCAACTAATGTCTAATCCTAATATTGCTAGTGAATTTATTAATGATTCCTAGTTTTTGTCAATAATCTATAATATATACCAATAAGCAAGTTATTGACATCTCTAAGATAACTAAGAAACTATAGAATTCATTAACAATAAGAATTTCATAGCATTGCACACAATTTTATAAATATCAATATGGTATAAAAATCTTATGATATTTCAATTAACTTCAAATTAAATTATTAATTCTCAATTTCAAATTGAATCACAAATCACATAGTTATTGATCAAGCAAATTACAATCATTAATCATAAAATAAAATATTTAACATGGGATTAGAATAAAACATCATTTAATTGAAACTAGAAAATTTTAAGAATTTATAATCTAATTATATCGTAGCATGAGAAAAGAAATCAAGAACATCATAAGATTAAATAACAACTTAAACATGGTTTGAATCATAATTTTGGAGAAAGAAAACTTATAATTGAAGGAAAGTTAATGTTGAATTATGTCTCTTGATGTTATATATAAGTTCTTCCTCTCTTCCTATATGTTCTCTTCATCTTCAAATTTCCAACGGAAAAGTAAAAAAAAAAGGTCTCAAAAAAGAACACAAAAGCCTACTTCTTTCTCAAAAGTCATAAAGCTTTCTATTTATACTCTCTTTTTAAAATTAGGTAGCTACAATTCTAAAGTTTTATTATAAATTTAATTGCACTAGCATAAGAGCGTTATTATAATGGCACATGGATGTTGCTTAAAATCTAATATATAATAGACTCTTATTCATAGCACAAAAGCACTCGCATTAAAGCAAAGACACTAATGTTTTGTAATTTTCTAGACATAAGCATCGAAACACTACTTCTTAGCATAAAGGCGCTTATACTTCTAACAAACGTCTCTTGTAAAGGGTTGTTAGCGTAGAGGTGGTTCATATTAGCGCAAAGGCAGTATAACTTATACTTTTTTGGCTTTCTTATTCCTTGATCCTCTATTCTATTCCAAAACTTATCATATCTAACAGAATAATGCTAACTACATAACAAACACAACACATATCAAATTGTTCATGAAACTTTTCAAAAAACATTAAATTGCCAAATTTAAAATATTAAATTAGTGGATATAATCCCTACTTACCACATGTTTAGAATTGTTGTTATATATAATACTTGAGATTATACCATACATGATTGTATTACTTTGTCTAGTTATTCCAAAAATTTTCCTAATCGAAACTCATAAATTTAAAAAATTTCTTAATCTAATACTTTCTGTTAATAAAATCAACCAAGGAACAATATGTTGAAGTGGAGGTTATTGATATGTTTTTATATGGTTGCTAACTTAGTATGAAAACAATATAGTCAAAATAGAAAATGTTGTCTAATTGTAATTAAAATTGAGAGAAATATAAGGACCAAAACTTTCATAATCTTTAATAGCCATATATTAAAACGAAACAGTCATACAAATGTTTAGTAGTCAACTCTATAAACTTGTCTTTAGTTTGGTGAAAAAATATAGTTTAATATTATTTTTTTACTAAAATATGTTATCTTAATTATATTATTATTAAAAAATTAAGTGAAGTGTATGAACCATAGTTTTACATACGATACTAACATATCCTTTATATGTTCAATAAAAGCCACCACATGATATCGTAACAATAATTTCCAGGTCGATCACCTACCACCTCCAACTCCAACATTATTTCTAACTTGCTTAAAACTGAGCTTCTCACGTTATTTAAACATTTTAAGATGTACAATTATTCAATGAATTTTATAAAATTGTGGGATTTATAATTCTTTTTTTCTTAATAAGGAGCTTATACATTGTTATCTTTTTGAATAAGAACAAGAACTTACAATTGTTATTTTTGAAATAAGAATAAAGTAAAAAAATTAATATAATAATTTATAAGCTATTTATTTCAAATAGATCGTTCAACTATATGGTAGAGGAAGAAGATAAAGTAGATCAATGACAGAGGATTTGACATAAGAAAGTTATTTTCAAAACAATGAACATAGCAAGAGATGTAAAGTTTCGAAGTTGCAAGATCAAAGTAGTAATAACCTTTCTATTGAGCAGAATAGCCAAAGAAGATATATGATATCGATTTGGTGTAAGATTGTCATGACGAGTGGATGTTAAAAAGGGAAAGGAAGTACAACTAAAAATACAAAGATTATGGCGACTAAGTTTAGCATGAAAAGGTAATTCATATGAGGAATTATAATGAAGACCATGAGTAATTAACAAGTTGATAAGATAGACAACAGTTGATAATGCTTCAAACCAAAAAATTTTAAGGAAAATGGCATAAAGGAAAAAGGTAGACATGTTTCGATAATGTGATGAATTTTGCATTTACCAAAACCATTTTAGTAAGGAGTATAAGGGTAAGAGATGCGAAAGGTAATGTCATAGGTGTAGATGTATTGGGCAAACGTGTCCTTGTTGAATTCAGGAGCTCCAGCGTATTAAAAGGTTCTAATAAGGGTGAAAAAATTAAGTGGTAATTTTGAAAATTTAAAAACAAAGTAATGCATGAAAATTTTAAACTAAGGGGAAAATCCATGTATATCAACTAAAATTATTAAAAATAATAATAAATTATTGACAAATGGAAAAAAGAAACTAATGGTGAGGGTCCCAAAGATCGCCATGAACAAGTTGTAAAATTTTTGTAGGAACACGAGAAGATAAATGGAGTAGAAGACTAATACTTTTTCCCTAAAGACAAGAGATAAAGACATTATAACATTTAATTAAATAATTTAAAAATTGGATAAACTAGAGAGTTTATGGGTCCGTTTGGTTATTGGCTAATCAGCCAAAAAATAGCTTATTGACTTAAATCAACTGATTGAATTTATAAAAAAGTTATGAGCTAGTTGAGTTAGCTGATTCAACCCCACCAGCTGATTTTGAAGAAGCTTCTCTACAGAAGCATTTTAACGTAATCAGCTGATAGTTTTTATTTTAATGTCAAATTTGCCCTCTTTATGCTTTACTCTTTGGCTGTCTCATTTCTCATTTTCTCTAGTCTTCTTCCTTTCCTTGATTGTTTCCTTACATCTCTCACATTTCTTGGTTCTCACGGTAAAGCCAGATCAGGTAGTTTACAATTCGGATCTTAGATGTTCAAGCTATCTGCTGTTTCAGTTTGTTTCGCAGCTTCTTCCAAGGGATTATTTGTCTCATAAATTTACCCAAAGGCAAGGCAAAAGCGATCTCGTTAAAGTTGAGAATTTTTGGCTTCTGAAAAATTTTAAATGATTTTTTAGATCATTTAGATGTGTTTATTTTCCTTCTTATGGTTCCTGGAAATTCTAATTCTATAAAAGTGTGGATTTCAATTTGCACGTGCTCAGTATTAACTATTTTTCTTATTTTTTGAGACGGGTCGAACTCCATGTTGTTGTCTTCGTTCACTCACACGCATCAACGAAGAAGAGTAAACCAAATGGAGATTCGCGACCTAACAGGAAATCACATTATTCGTCCAAGCAACAGAACCGACGACTTCCTCAATCTTTCTCTCCCAATCAACTGAACCCAACAAAATTGTGATTGTTCTTCATGAAACAAACAAAAATCCATGATGCTACGTGCTCCTCTCTTCGAATCTCCATGGTAGCCTTTAAACATCATCGGTTTAAATCCCCATTCATCTAATTTCTTGGTCATAAGTTCAATTAATTTGAAATTGTGAATTGATGCCTTCGATTAATGGATTTCTTTATGGGTTAATTGAATTTCTATTGAGTTTTACCGATTGATGGGTATTGCGCTTAAAAATTTTGGGATCTATCACGTTGATTAAGTTGATGGTTGATTGGAATCGTAGAGATTACTGTTGTTGAAGCATGAAATTATTTAATGGATGCTCTTGGTGTTGCATTGAGACTTTAAGAAAATTGGAAATTAGTTTGATTTGAGTCAAATTTGATTTGATTCGGGGTAAAGACGCTCAGTGGCATAACTGGGATCATTATTTTAAGAAGTACTTATAAAGGTGTTTTCTGATTCTCCCAATTAAGTTAAGGTAACATATTTGTAAAGTTGCTGAATGGATTTTATTTCATGTTCCAGACTCAGCAGAGAGCTTACTCCTTAAAAGCAATTAAAGGAAGGACTAGAAGTTGTCAATGAGCTTTTAATGACTTTTGTTCAGTCTACGGCTATGAGCATCCCTCCCTTTCTAGTTTTCTCCAAAATTTTTAGACAACTTCCCTTGGTTGATGGGTTGTATACAAACTTGTACTTTGTTCTAGGACATCTCTACTAAAATTTATAGACAGTTACCTCTCCATCCGATTCATTTTGCATATTGTAATCACATGCTTGGTGGTATGAAGGAAACTGTAGTATAAAAGCACATTTTGTTGGTTTACAGGAACTATATCATGAATTACAGGTACTGGATAAACTTGAGCAAGACTGCCAATATAAAAGCCACGAAAGTAGTCTGGCTACTACTCAAATTGGTAACTTCTTGATGTCCCTTTTAGTCACTGAATAATTATGTTATATGGCATAATTTTTATTTATGATAACTGGATGGTATTCTGTTTTAAGAAGTTGTAAACTTTATTATGTCAACAGTTTAAATGTTGCTACTAACTGTAGTTGGCATTCTAGAAATACTAGTTTTCTTAGGCATTAGTGATGATAAAGAAAGGAATGTGATTATGCTTTGGTGACTTGGGGAAGATATGATACATAGTTAACTTTCAATGTATGGTTGGAATACTAATTTCAACAACTTGATGAGCATAATTTTTTGTGAAAAAAATCTCCATAGATTGTTAAATTTTGATGTTTGTAACTATGATTATCTAGATTTTGTTATTAAAAAATGCAGCTCAAGTAGTGACTTAAACGCATGTTCTTCTTAAAAAAAGGAAAAAGTTATATTACTTTATAATAGTTTATCAAATCTTTTTTTAGCATCCACAAATGTTTGTATTTTGATCGTTTCATTGTAAACCTTTTCGTGGAACTTCATATAAGTAGTTTAAAGACCAAGATTCATGATCAGTATGTTCAGAACCTGTGAACAATTGTAGATTGAAATCATGCAAGCTTGAGAGTAGAACTAAAGAGTCAGAGAAAACAAGTGAGAAACCTAAAAATAAAGTCACTTTGGTCCAAAAGTTTGGAAGAGGTAACTTCAGTGTACTAACTTTATCTTACTTCATTTTATATTGAATCACAATCGTAGTTTAAAATTGCTATACCTTTGGCACTCTTAATTCTTTCTTTGATCTCTCTCTGCCCTTAGTTTGTACATGATCTGTGCCTGCATAAGTTTTAAGTTCAAGAACAATTCCATTCCATAGTTGGCAACTAGTTGAAATTAAAAGAAAAAAACAACAATTGTAAACCATGTTTCCACTTTGTTTTAGCAATCCTATTAAAGTTTGCAGTTATTGATATACAACCTGTTAATTTTGATGATAGGTGATGGAGAAACTTATAGATATTATCCGTTTTTGGAAATGTTGGTATGCACTCGTCTAAGGTTTTGAACATGTAATGCAGTTGGTATGTTTGCATGGTTTATCATCTTCTTAATATTATTTGTTCTTCTAACTTCTTTGGCTTATCCTCTTCTTAATGTTATTTTCAAACTTCTTTTGTTTCCAAAAACAGTTACGAATGCCCTCATCATGTATAAGTGATTGTTATTTTGAAGATATAAATATAGCTAATACATCTGTATTCTCTAAGTAGTAATTCCTATGACCAAAGTTGTATTGTCATATTAAGAAAAAAGAAGTTAGTTACACTTGTGTTAGTAAGAAATACAGAATGAGGATTTCTTATGTGCTTTACAAGGGTTGTTTCCTTGGGTTTGATTTTTATTTGATCATTTGCTGCTAATGATTGAAGTTTATTGCTATTACTTGCATTTTGTAGATTGCCATGTAACATTCCAATGATCTGAAAGCAATCGACAACGACTGGCACCTGTTAGCTTGTCTTTGAATTATGCGAATATAATTATGCAAATTGATAATCTGGTGAGCTTGATCTCTCTTAATCATTTCAACCATAATTCTGCATTTAGCTTTCTCTATCATTCAAAAGGGATCTGTATATTTTATCATCATTACTTAAATAATCCATTATTACATCTTGCTCTACATTTGAAAGAAAGGACAAGTCCTGTTGACAGAAAAAAGGAATTGATAATAATGTTATTAGTCTAGTACCTTTATTACTCTACTTGTTGGTGACATCGAGACCCTTCTTTAATCCTGCATCATGTGTAAGTGTTTATGATCGCTTATGACTCCTTTCTCAGGGACAACATCAAATCATGCTAAACCTTAGGTGTATAAACTAATTTTACAAAGGTTTTCAAATTCAGTAAATTACAGATAAATTGATATCCGTATGATGTAAGACAATTGGTATTTCGACTGGTAGAGTGGCAACACACATCATTGCCTTTAGTCAAACTAACAGGAAGCTTTTACAAAATTCAGCTGAGAAAAATGGGGCTTTTAGGGACTGTGATCTGTAGTTGCATAAGTGACCTTTCTAATTAACATGATTTTGAGTACACAAGGCATGTTGTACATACTCTTATGGCTTTACAATAATATGGTATACCGAGTTTTAAGAATTTTTGGCAAAGATAATCTTGATGCTTTCAGGTTGTAAGATCAAGTTCAATTCCCCAAAACATAAGGGATCAATAATATGAAGGCTTGCTGCCTAGCATTAAATCAGCGTTACGTTCCAATTTACAATCTCATCCGATGAAGGAAGAGGTATTATGTAGCTGGGAATATGCTTCTACATATCATAAATTATAGGATTCATTGCCAATAAGGGAGTAAATTAATGTTTCCAAGAAGTTGGTTCTCTGTTTTGTATATTCAAATACCACGTTAAGTTCATTATATTAATGAAGTTTTGCCTTTCAAGCAAAGGAAAAAGAGAAGTCTGAGTAGAAAAACTTTTTTCCTACCAAATATCTAGCTTGTTTACCTTTGCTGAATTTATATCTACAGCTCACGATAACTGAAATCAAGGATGAAATGGAGAAGACTCTGCAATGGCTTGTTCCAATGTCCACGAACACAACCAAGTAACATAACCAATTTCCATGGGTGGAGCCAATTTCCTCTTCTTAATTCCAATGACTTCATGTTATTGATGCGTAGTTATTGTTTTCTTTATTTGATCTTCATCATCTAAAACAGAGCACTTCATGGTTTTGGATAGGTTAGAGAGTGGGCAAATACTGGGTGAGTGAGGTTCTTTGATTTAAGTTTTGCAAACAATTCTAATTCCTCTATTTGTAAGTATGAAATTTTTGCCTTTGAAATTTTTGGAAAATCGCATGATGAATTGAGGTAATAATAGCTAAGCAATTTTGGTTAAGTTTAAATTGAACATGAATCTAGCAATTTGATTTTTTTGGAGAATTATGCAAGTTGACACCAATTTTTATCCAATCTTTTTGAGATATTTGAGCCTAATTTATGAACATGATATTACATCTTTTTCTTATTTTAATCTTTAATTGAGTGTTGTCAAATTTGGTTTTGAAAATCTAGAATTTGCTTCTTTATTCTTGTCGAGACCATATAATGAATTCTTACTTTAATATGATAAGGGCAACTAGGATTTAACTATGTTATCTTTCTTAAAAAGCCTACCATTTTCCTTCCCTTATATACGAGTTTTGGTTCTATCAATCACTAATTCTGTCCATTTAATTTAGGACCTTGGAATTGTTTTTCCCCCTTCTAGTTTCTATTTTATTTACATTCGTTCTTTGTTCCGATACCCCAGCTGGGAGCAGTAGCCTCTATGGGAAGCCCATCACGCCTGGTCATACTGAGGTAGCTATTTATGCTTCTAATTAATGGTTCTAACTATCTATGCTACTGATTGATGGTTCTAGCTATAATTGATTTAACGAAACATCAGTGCCTACAACATGAGATTTAATGAATGCAATCTAAAATGGAATTTGAAATAGATTTAGTTTCATTAAATGAAGTCTGATAGTTGTTGAGATTTATATGGATTTACTGCAGTAAATCTGTGTCAACTGAAATATATTGTAGATGTTTGTAGAAAGTAGCTACTCTTTGTATTTATTGCATTTAACTTCATTGATTACTCACAGCTACTCCACTATCTCTTTTCACCTTTAAAATGGAAAAGCTAACATAATCTTACATTACCTTATCAGTGACTCTGATTCTTTACCGATTCCTTATGGGTTCACTTGGATCTTGCCAATGCTATCTTTTTTTTCTGTTTGTAAGTATTGTTCTTTCTATGTTCTGAATCATGCCTCATTTGATTGAAAGGAGGATTGTTTTTGTTTTTTGATTGAATCTTGTGTTTTTGGGTTCTTATTGAGTTTGTGTGAGTACTACAAATTACTTTGCTTTTTTATGATTACTGAGATCGATTGAGCTTTGGTTTACTTTATTGGTTCTCATTAATCAAGGAAAAGGCTTTTTTTGATCATCTCCTAGGTTGTATTGAGTGTTAACTTTCGTTTCCATTCATTGTGTTATGATTCAAGGATTGTTTTTTAAACTTGTTGCTATTTCGGTGTTAGTACTTGGATAGTTATAGTAATATCATATTGAACGTATATAGACCCATTTGCATTGAAGCATTCAATTCTAATTATATTTAACTTGTATAGTCCTAAGAGATTGACGAACTTATGTTTGTTTATGTATACATGGATGAATTTGGCTCCACTTGCAGTTATTTAATCATTTAGAAAATCATAAAGGCTGGATTGCTATTAAATTAGAAGCATTAACATTAACATTTTCCTTTAACAAAGCATCAACTTGAAAGTTTAGTGGCCCAAGATATACAGTTGCCATATGATCATTTTTGGTTCTTAATTGGTTTCAAGACCCTAGGGGTAGAGTGGTAAGGATTAGAACTCAGGATTTGTATTTGTTGATATTGAAATTTCTATTACTAATACAAAGATTTTAGGTCACTGGCCTGAATAGAATCAAGGTAATTGATTTTAGCATAATGTAGAAGATCAATCCATTGACGATGACTTAAAATTTTTAAGTGTGTTGCATGTGATTGAAGGGGGTCAACATTTCTTTAAACACACACACACACTTATTATAATTAAAAAGCTATTTGTATATAATATTATATCGCATAAAACAATAATATCTGAAGTTATTTTCCTCATATATTTAATATATAAATCAGGATATACATAAAAAGAGAAAGGAAAGAGAGTTGTACGGTCACCATATAATTTGAAAGAGTGTAACTTGTCGTAGACAACTAAAATTTTTTGTTGATATGGATGGATCGTACTTGTTGGTTTCTGATAATTTCAATTATATTTTATTTTTTCTTGTATGATTCGATTCATTTTGTATCATAGTTGTTATCAATGTTCAATCTCTAATTTATAGTTACAGAATACTTATATTTCAATCTTTAATTTAATTTAGTATTTGGGTTTAATTGATCATGCGTTCAAAGTTGATTATTTAATATTTACAAATTTATTTTTATCTTTTTCTAATATTATTTAATTATTTAATATTTTTTTGGTTAAATAAAAAGATACTACAATAAAATTTTATATGATTTTTTAATTATATTTGTAAGTTAATTATATTACTCAATTTAAATTAAGAGATCCAATAATTTTAAATTAAGTAATTAATTAAAATATGTCGATGATAAAAAGTATTTATATAATTATTTGTTGGAATAGTCTAATTGTAACCAATTAAAGTAACTCATTAGTGAAACCAATTGCAAACTGATTAACAAGTATATAACCTTTTCTCATCTTGTATGATTAGATGACATCATCTAAAAAAAGAAATAAAGGAGAAAGTCAAGGGGGAATGATATAGGTAGGGTTCATTAGCCAAAAGAAATACTTCTTTTTTGTAACCTTTGTAACCAATATATTCAAAGGAGTAAGGGAAAATGTGATGGAATTATTTGTCAAATGATACCATGGAAGAAGGTGGAGGAAGAGTTTTACAAAGTGACTAACTTACAATGGGATAAAACTAAGCTTAAAATTTGTTTGATTGGATTAAAGCTAGATGAAGTCTTTGTGATTCGGACCTTTGTTCTTACCCTTGGAGATCAAATCAAAAATAATCCAAGGATTGCAATATAGGGTGCAACCTCGGGTCGTTTCACTTAATTGGAATCTAAATGACTGGACCTAAGTTCACCTATATTTCATGTTATGCAAACTAATTGGGAAAAAGGGGGATTTGATCTTGGAAAACATTAATTGAACTAAAATGAATTGTATAAAGTATGTAAAATGTATTTTTGGATTTTTGGGGATAGAAAATGGAAAAATTAAAACAAGTGAGTAAACAAATGATAGAATCCTCTTGAAAATAACCTTTGGCTATCATAGTTTGAAACTAATTTGATGGGAGTGGAAATCACTAAGTTTCAAATGTGTAAACCTTAAAGAACTCTTTAAGTTCAAGATCTTAATCAATGGGACTCTATTTCTTAAAACCTTGTTAAATGCTCTTAGTGTGTGTAGTGGATAAGTCCATGCAATAAGTCACTTTGGAATCTAGAATCAACTCAATATCAAATACAACTATGCAAGATCAAAGAGAATCAACAAGATCACAAATAGAAATATATGAGACTTCATATATTTAAGCTCAAAGTTCTACATAAACAAATCCAAACCACACATTGAATATCCAACACTTGATTAAACTATAACCAAGTATGTTCAACTACAAATCACAAATCCTAAACCTAGGAATTTATAAACTCATAGCTGAACATGGATTAGCGACTCCCCTCTTAAGCTCATGGAACTCCAGCCATTCCTACATCTTCAAAAGGAAGGAAAACGCCTAGCCACGTATTGCAACCGGAAGCCTCACAACTAGGAAAGACTCTAAGCTACCCATGGTGGAAGTCGACGGTGAAAATGTAGGGAAAATGAGAGAAAGACGAGAGCAGATGATGGTGTAAGATGATGATCAATATGATGATGATAATCTATCGGCTCTCTCCAACTTATCCCAAAATAGGTTTCTTTTCAAAACGGGTTGCCAGGTCGAGTTTGCACAGTGAGTAAAACTTTTGAAAATGGTTCAGGTCTTCGAAGATTCGCAGCGGTGAAAGGATAAGTTCGCCGTAGTGAACTTTTCCTGAAAAGTTTCTTCAATAATCTACTGATGTCGTCGTGGTGAAGTATTGTTCTCGCCTCGGCGAATGTTGCCTATTGCCTCTTGCCTCGTTGACTTGTGTTCTTGGTCTTCACTCTTTGGCTCTACTTCTTGAATGTCCTACATTGAAAAATAGTAATTTGTAGTATCAATTGTTCTAAAAATCAATTTAGTGCAATTACTAATTATTTATGACAATTTTACCTTCAAATTACATTTATTCAAAGCAAACACTCATAAGCTAAATTAAGCACAATATTCGATAATAAGAGCAAAAAAGCATAACAAAAGCCATGAAATTGTCACCTCATAATATAGAAAACTTGGGTTCAATCAAATTCCACCACATTTAGACCTTTGTACTCCTGGAAAAAATTTATAAAAGTCAAAGAGACACAAGTGCAAAAGAACATATCGTCCATGCTTAAAAATGAGAGCAGAAAATCAATTAAACCACTGTCTCAGAATTCAACCAAAGTAGCCTGATAGAGCGCTAAAAAAATAAATACTATAAGTATTTAATCCAAGAGATCGAGCAAAAGAGATTTCTCTCAAGGGAAAGTGTTTAAATTTAAACTACTTGTCTTGGGATAATTTCATTCTAAAATCTGCTTAGCCCAATTTCTACCATAAGCTTATCATAATTCTACCTCTCCACTGCAAGAGCTATAATTTCGAGAATTAAGAGGACTTTTAGGGTTGTAATGTATGGAAGGCTAAATGAAATGGATTGAATAGAAGAAGGAAAATGAGTACGTGCATCACAATTATTTTCCACATGATACAAACGCCAACTATACGTAAGAAAATATTTAAACAAACAACGAACAGAATCTAACTTTTTCTTGAAAGCCTTTTTATTATTATTTTTACTTTCTTTTCTTCTTTAGCTTTTCTCAATAACTATTCTACTTTGAGAAAGCTTTCTGAACTTTTATTTTACATACAAATTCTACTATCTGTAAAGATCATCTTAAACTAAGAAACTAGAAATAAAATATTTACATCAATATCAAGACATGCGCATGCACTCAAAAAGATGACTCAAGGGGCTAGCAATGGTTAAGTGCTTAGGGGTTTGTGTTTGGATGAAGGGTTTTGAAATGAACGCCTCTATCATATTAACAAAATTTTAGTTCATCAAGCTTTGATCAAGAATTAAAACCAGTTCTAAAGAGATATGAAATTAAGCAGATACATACAGAAATGAAAGAATTCAGGCCCAAATATCCTTCCAACAAGGTTAGTATCTCAATTAAGCAATCTCAGGAACGCATAGTGTTACTCTCTCAATGTACCCTCACTTGCCTCTTGTGAAAACATTGAAAATGAAATTAACCAAAATCAACTATCATTTAAAAACAAAGATGGTTTTTTTTCCAAAAACACATGGACAACTTTGAAATTTATAAAGTCTTCAAGACACAGGTGTGAGAAGAATCTAATTTGGGAGAAGTATTGAAATGAGGGAATTAAAATAAAAAATGTCTTTTTCTTTTTATGAAAGGAATTGACTTATGTTTCGCCGCGGCGAACTAAGAATTAGCAGCGTCATCGTGCGGCGAAACATAAGTTTGTTGAGGAAAAATAATGCAGAGAAAAAGAAACACTTGAAAATCATGCAATTCACCTCAATTACCAAGTTTAAAAATTTGCAAATGACATACAAATGATTTGTACAGGCAATTAAATGGCCAAAAATGGTGCATAAAGAAAAATTGCCAAAATGGAATAACCTCCCCCACACTTAAACATCATATTGTCCCCAATTATGAAACAATCTAAACACCATGATGCATTGAAAAGTAATAGGAAGGCTATTGAATAATAACACACCGGGAAAAGCATAATGAGAATCATAGAAACAACTGGCTATTAATTTTGTGAATAACAATAAGGTTATTGAGTATCCAGCAGATTGAAAACTAAAAACAGGACTACCTAAGACAAAAAGAACAAATGACTCAAACTACTCCAT
>JANITX010000004.1:56396031-56420726 GCA_027564395.1 Erythroxylum ulei
TATTTCTATATTTTTATGTATACATATTTTTTTGTTTTATTATTATTATCTTTTGTGTGTGTGTGTGTGTGTGTGTGTGTGTATTTGTTTAGTTATTGTTATTTTATTTGAATATGTATGTGCGCACACACACACACACACACACACACACACACATATATATATATATTATATAAATTTATCAAAAACAACCTCTCTATCAGTTAGGGGTAAGGTTACGTACTACTAAACCTCTCCAAACACCGTGTTTTAGTTGGATTTTCATTGAGTTGTTATTGTTATTGTTGTTGTTGCACATTTGAGGTATATGTTAAATTCTATATATGTAATATAAATATAATTGTAAATGTTTTTGTTTTAGGTTTCACTTCTAGTTGGTTATTTTTTCAACATGAATTTTTGTTGTAGATTGCAATACTTAGAGAGTTATGAATATTTTATTATTCATTTTATTTGATGTTTTGAGGTAATATTATTTATTATATGATGAAATTGTAATATTTTAAGTACTTTGTACTATCCTTAATTTTATATTTTTATAATCATTTTTATTTAATTATGATTATTATTTATACGTCAAATATGTAAAAAGTAATATCAATAGAAATTAATACAGGCAGGTTGATGTAAAATTATAAATTACACAGTACAATATATTGAGAGATTAATTTACCATTTAAAAAAAATTAGGGACTGTTTTATAAATTTAAAAATTACTCGAAATGGTACCCAGTATTGATTAGTATTGGTACATTATGATACCAAAACCAAATCCGGTATCGATACTAGTATGGTATTCATAACATTGGTCAATAGTCCTTTAACCTTTTTAATGATCCTCTTATTTTATAGTAAGGATGGAAAGTATGTGCAATAATGAGAGGTGGATGATGGACATTATAAGTTATGGCCTTTTCAAGACATATGTAGGCAATGTCGCCATAAATGTGACATGGTGTAATTCCTTGAAATCATTTAACTAACCTAGTAGTAGGCTTATAATTGACTTAAAATGGGACCTATAAGTGTTGTTAGGTCCTCTAGAACTTTGATGGCCCAAACATTAGGCCACCATGCATCACTTTCTCTTGTAAAACTTAAGGCAAACTTAAGGTCGTCATTTGAAGTTAATGATGATAGGCTATTGTGTATTGACAAAGTGGGAAGGAAACTTCTTTTTTGAAAAAATTATAGCGTGAGGTCATAAAAAGTGCAAATTTCTGGTGATTCTTTTGGAACATTGGTTGTCTTTATATAAATCCCTTGTTTACATTTCACATAATCACCATTTTTAATTTAGTACAATTGTGAAAACAACCTACCTGATCTTTTTTTAGACCTAAAAATCACCGAGAGGTATGTCCAGCTCTAATAACAACAACTTAAGTAACAAGTTAACCAATTTATTAAGGTTTGTCAAAAACTAGATCTCGAGATGTAAGAAGAAAGAGTGATACGCTAACTGAGTGAACGGAAGGACATGACCTACCTTTGGCTTTGGAGGCAATTTCGAGGAGTATCAACAAATATGAGGCCTAGAGGTATATTGAGAGGTTAAGGCCTGTGAATTTCATATAGTTGTTGGCCAATCATTAACCTTCAAACACTAAGAGTACATATTTTCTTAAGCCTAAAGAAATCAGTGCTTACTTTGAAGATTTTCAAGAATAGTATGTAGCTTACCTTTTAAGATAAGGTCCATAGTATGTTTGATGACACAAACTTATGCCTGAGTCATCCGTATCCCCATTCATAAGGAATAATTGCATATTTTATTATGGTTTGTAGCTTTTGGGACATTGAATTGTCTTTAGAGCTATTATAGTTCATCCATCAAGACAAGTTTGCAAGAAAGTATTTCTATTGGTATTATCCTTAATTCTATGCCAAGAATTAAGCTCTCTCTCTTTTAAAGGGGTCCTACTGGTGGAAGAAGAAAATTTTGTTTCTTATCCTAGAGGGTGGTGGTAATTGGTCGTTCATATCTGTATGTGTGATGTTCGTTCATATTTGTATGTGTGATGTTAAGCCCTACTTTAGAAAAGAAATAAAATTCATATAATGTTGTGAGACTAATTACAAATTCTCTTAGATAAAAACTTTTACTTGCCCCCTCAGATATGATGCTGGACAAGGAAGTCCAATTAGAAGTTAGTGTCTTAAATAGAGAAATATGTATATTTTTATCCTTTTTACTTTTTTCCTTTATTTATTTGACTCCTTAATTTTTCCTTCATGGTGTAAAAATGAATTTGTTTAAGTTTATAAACAAAGTTAACAAAAAAAGGAATAAGCAGTGTTGTTGGCAACTTAAAAAAAAAGGAAAAGGGATACTTTAGAAGGCTAAGAGATCATCCCTATAGAATCAACCACTAATGCTTTAATTGAATTCATTGGTGAGGCAGTGCTAGCCATCCCCGATCCCCACCAAATATTTGATGCATCCTGGTAAGAATAGGAAGAAGTTTTTTTAACCTTTTGTGGTATGTAAAAATGATTGAATCTTTTTTACATTGGTACTATTGGGCATAGGTTTGTCACATCTTCCTCTTGATAGATTGGTTATATATGAATATGAGGATATGGGAGAGCCTTATTCTTTAATAGAAGACATGGTGTAACTAAGTCTTTTTTGTGTTGCACGACCTTTTATTCAATATTTATAATGTGATTTTATTATATTCGTTGAGTTTTATAGCCATTTGTACCAAATGAATTATTATAAAGGCAAAGAGGTCTATGTAGATGTAGAACCAACTTATATATGATGTTAAAAATTTGGCTAATGACCTCACAACTCTAAGAAAGGTGAAGGAGAGGGAGATTAAAAAGTTGAGGCGAGACTAAGAAGTGCTCACATTTGAATTTCAAAAGCTTAACACAACCAACAAAATGTTTAAGGAGGTTACACATAAACAAGCTATAACAAAGTATAAGCTCTAAGTCCACCGATACTTCAAGGAGAGTATGACCTTTAAGGCAAAAAGACGACATATTCTTTATAGATGGCTTCGTTGATTTAAAAAATTGTTAAAGAAGAGGGATAAAGACCTCAACATTGATGATCTACTTCCTTAGGACATACCTATCAAATATATATTGTTGAGGGGTCTGTAAAAGATGATAACAATAAGGATGAAAGCTTTATGATTGCAATGAGTCTATCCTTTAATGTTTCCCTTACATTGATGACGAAGCCACTCCCCATGCATAGTTGCCCTTTATAGTGCAAAGGTACATTAGGAAGTAGTAGAATGGATCTTTAAGTACTTATGAGGCATTACAGATGGCGTGGTATGGGCCAAAAAGTCATTTAGAGTTTTCAAAAATAAATCTTATAGGGATGCCTTAAGAGATAGAAATTGGACAGTTCCTTGATACAAACTAGTATGTTATTCCTAATTTATTCCTAAAATAAGTTTTATTTTATGGTTGGCAATCAATAAGACGCTATCAACCAAAGATAGGTTAACTAGTTCCATACCCTCTACATAACACTTCCATATTGTGTTTAATTTTTAGAGCTGGTGAGCCAATTCTAAAAAGGTACACAGATGTGGAAATGGATAGCGATCTTGAAAACAGAAAGTCAATCGTAAGATATTTGTTCAAATTTGTTAGGGAGCTATTTCTTGAGTTGCAAAAGTGTATAGCATTGTCTATTATTAAGGAGGAATATATTGTAGCTGCGGAAGCTAGAAAGGACATGATTAGTTAAAGCGATTCCCAAAAATTAGACATGAAACAAGATGAGTATATAATTTTTTATGACATTCAAAGTGCTATAGCTATAAGCAAAAATTCCCTATATCATTCCCACACTAGGTACATTGATGTGAGGTATCATTAGTTACAGTTTGGTTAAGGAGAAACTAATAAAGTTAAAGATTCATATAGAAAAAAATGGTGTTGACATATTAAGGAAGGTAGTTTTAGAGAGTAAGCTTGTGGAGATGACTTTCAAGTGAACAACATTTCTCCTCCAAAATAGGCTAGAGGGGAGATTATTGTAGCTCTAGCCCCATTCTATAAACATCTGCACTATAAAGTCTTATCATTTTTAGATTTAAAGATAAGTTTGAGAGATAGTTGTATAGGACAGAACAAACGAGATGATAAAAGAGGTTTATAGTCCAAATAGCTTTTATCAACTACAATTGTATTAAAGTTTGAATTTTATAATTTGTTTAGGAGTAATATATTGGTATGTGTGTGTGTTTGTGATTGTATCAATTTGTACTCAATTTTAAAGGAAATTCAGTGCAAACCAAAAGTCTTTTAAGAGAGTTTTAGAGAAAGCTAGAAGAGCTATATTAGTTGTAGTTATCTTCTGAGGTGTTCTTAAGTGAGAGAACTTAAAATCTTTATCATTTGAATTCTACTATTTAACTTAGTGGATTTTATTATCAATTTATCTTGTGATTTTTACGTCAACATTAGTAGGTTTTTCACGTTAAAATCTCATGTTCATAATTTTTAGTCATCTTTATTATGTAAATAGTTTATCATTGATTGAGTGATCTCAGAGATCTAGTGAGTGTTATTACTTGGAGCCTTAATAAATCAATATCTGCTCTATCAGTTAGATGAGCAAGATCTAGCTCTATGGTTCTCCCTATATTCGGGCGATTATAAAGAGCACTGTAGAATTTTTAGTTTTGTACTTTCTGCTTAGGAAGTGAGATTCAAAACGCATCCTGAGCTATGTGAATCCTATGATAGACTTATATGGTAAAAGTTTGCTACAATCCCTTGTAACATATTTCATTATTGACGAGGACTTTTATTTTAATGTGTTTGATGCTGGATGTAGGTTTATGATTTTTTTACAGTAAAATATGTAATTAGAGGATTCCTTCACATCATTTTAGTTTTTTAGGAAGAGGTTCTTAATTGTTTTAAGGCAATTATTTGTTTTCAATGAATAAAAGGAAAAGACTATTATAATCAAGTTCCTGATGACCCTATTGTGACATATTCGAGGGTAAAGAATTGATAGTGTTTTCCCTTCATGTTTTTCTCACTGAATCATTTGTATGTTAGTCTACAAGTGGTTGCTCCTTAGCAGAAGCGTTTTTTTTTATCAACTCAGTTAGACCTCCATACATGCTTTTTGGGCTCTTTGTTCATTCACTTTACTAAAAGTAAGTGAGATGACACAACTTTTCTTTCAATTTTCACATATATGCCAATTGATTTTCCCTCTACATTGATTTATTGGACTAAAATTGATATTTATTTTAAATGCCCTTTACTGGGCTACATCATCTAAAAGAACTACACCATTTGAGATGGCACTGAAATCTCTCCTCTTACTCAATGCTCTTAGCATCCCCTCCTACTTAATGCTCTTAGCATCCCCCTGATTAAATACATCCGAAGCATGGATCAAATTACCTAATTCTCCAGTTAACTCTGGTTCAGCAATATCATCTCTTGAAACCATCCTAGATAAGATAAGAATATATTATCATTTTTTTTTCTAATTCACTCAGTTTATCCCTACAAAATGTAAACTCATTATGATACCATGTGGATGTGATGCTCCAAAATCTTAATTCACAATTTAACAAAAATTTTCACAATTACATCATTAATTATCAAAATCTCTTTATTATAAAGAAATGATATTCATAGTCACAAAAAATTATCTATACAAACATAACCATCCTAAACTATCACATTCAAAAGTATATATAATAAAACAAATGTACTTAATTTGACATATTGGCCCCACGTAGACTTTATAATATCAATCATGTGCAGGGATTATCGATAATATCTATATCTCCTAAAAAAATATAGAAGTAAAAGGTGAGCTGCCTACTTAGTAAAAATACCCTAACTGTACCCTTAAAATCACATAACTTGATATAAATGAAATATATATATATATATATATATATATACACATATATAATACTAAAATTCACAAGCAATATTTAACTCGTCTAAATACTCAGTAAATAACCAGATTTTGATTATTAGTAATTATTAATAGTGATATTATATTATTATTACCATTTTTGTTTTACCTCTTTATTAACTGAATTAACTAGGCCCTGCTTAATTTAGCAGGCTTCCATTCAATAATATGTCAGCTCATGTCTACTCATCATAATCACTGGCTAAGTGAAAATATAATTAAATGTGTAAATATCGACACATGGTACCTCAATCCCTCAATCTAATATGATACCTTGATACCATTCTAGTATCTAACCATCAGCACAAGATATTCCTAAAGCTCAGAATACCTTGATATCACTCTAGTACCTAAGCATCAGCACAAGGCATCTCTTGGACTTAAGATGCCCTACTACCTATTCCACAGACAAGTATCTAGACACAACTTGCTCATATCTTAACAACCTATCAATCTATGACCATCGAATATAGTCTATCCTAGGCAAGCCACAAACTCACAACTTTTATAGTCTATTGTCAAATCATTATAAACCAGTCTCTGTCTAGTTTCATGAAAGTGATTTATCTTAGCCTAAAATTCTTAATTATACACATGCACAATAGAAAATTATAAATATTATATATTTCCCCAAATTATCAGACGATACACATCATAATATATAACAAAATATAAACTGAACATTTAGTACCATATCAATTTTTTTAATAAATAAAATTCTTACAAAATTCATATATTTCATAAATCCACATAGTTAATTATTGATAATTAATTTAATTAATTACTGATTCAAAATATGACTTACCATAAAATAATTCATTCATAACAAAAATTCACAATTTTTACAAATTGTACACAAATATAGGGATATAATTTACGAATATCATTTCTTGATTTTTGAACTCAACTATTTTCATTGGTCTAATCTACTCCCTAATCCATCCTTCGGATTTAGACATTTATAAAATTCTATTATGCAATTTTAAAAAATTTTAAACCTAATTACAATTAATAATCCAAAATTATCTCATTTTTATCACTTTATTCTTAATTATTAAAAATATCTTTACTTTATCTTACCATCATAATTGCCAAAATACCCTTAACTATTAAAATTTTTATTTTACCTAAACATTTTTATTATTACTAAAATACTCTTCTCGGGTTTAAATTTCAATTATACCCTTAAAAATTCACATATTCTATTTTGACCCTTAATAAATCTTAAAATTTTCTCAAATTGTCTTCTTTTTTAGTCTCTCCTCTTCTCTTAACCTCCTCTTTTTTTTTTCTCTTTTTTCTAGCCACTTTTTCTCCATTTTTCTCAATTTCATCAAAATTGTTATCTTAAATAACCACGACATAATTCCAACTATAAACAATTTAGAATGATTGAATATCACTAATAAAAGGAATGAAATTTAGTTGAAAATCTTACCTATAAAAAGTTCTGTCTTTTATAGTAGATTTTAGGTTGTTAATCTCCACAATTTTTCCTCTAATCTACTTTAAAACAAATAAAATGAAGAAATATATGAGAAAAGTTTCAAATGCAGGAAAAAGATGATATTTTTGCACACTTACCACCTAAAAATGTGGAGAAAAAGAAGGAAAATAGAGCATTTTCGTTAGTTTTCTTTCAATCCATCTATTGTATATATATATTAATTACAAAAGAAATCTCAAACTTTGGTTAATTTTGCAATTACAACCCGAATTTTAAAAAGTGACAATGAAATGTTCAAATTTTTAGTTATAACCTGAAGTTAATTTCTCTGTGTGGTTTGTTAAATTGACATGTCACGTGTCTAGAAACTCTTATTATTAATACACGTCAGCACTAGTGAACAGAACAAATCCTGATTAATGAAACAACATCACTTAATCACATAAATAAATGACGTTTTTTTTAAAATGACCTTAAATGACATATTTTCATTAATCAAGATTTGTTATATGAACTATTGCTGACTTGTACTAAGAATAAGGGCTTTTGGACATGTGATATGTTACATCAGTAAATTTAACGGAAAAACTAACGTTGGGTTATAATTAAATTTTTTTGAAAATTTTAATATTTTAGTCACTTTTTTAAGTTCAGGCTATAATTACAAAATTGAAAAAAGTATGAGATGCTTTTTGTAATTAACCCTGCTATAAAAAGTGATTTTTAGATGTTAACTCTTATAAATATTACACTGACTCTTAAATATCTATCACATAAAAATAATAAAATGACTTGAAAATAAGAACACATACTAATGTGACTAATTATAGATTTATCTACTTACCAGATTGCAGGTGCACTACTAGTTACACATGTAACACAAATTATACTTTGATATTAGTCTTGTGGTTGCACTTGAACTGTCGTATTTAAACCTCTCAGATCTTCTGTCCCATTTTTCATATATCAATCCTGTTTTATTTGATATCAACCATTTATTTATGTGAAACTCACCAAAATGGATAGTTAAGATCAAATGGGACATGATTGGTATATGAAAAATGGGACAAACGATCATGTCTTGTATTTATATGCAACTAATTGAAAGATAAAATTATTTACTGTAGCTCTTGTTATACCCATAAAAGAAGACAATGGATTGACATCCGGGAGCATAGATTCACTGCTCCTGAATTATTGTGCTTTGCTGTGCATTTAAGATCCTAGCCATCCAATTTATTATAATGAATGACTGAAATCTATTCAGGCACAGTAAGCATAGCAATTCAGGAACAACAAATATGTTCTCTCGACTTCCTGCCTAACAAACTTTGATCCAGTGAAAGGACAGACGGTCCGGCTAATCCTTTCAGTTCTTTACTTCATTGTTTCTTGTTGAGAAGTATTGAATCAAATTAAGGTTTGTAAGAGGAATAAGCCTGCACTTTAAGGAATTCTCGTATGAACTGTAGATTAGAAATTAAACCATCATCTATTCACCGTGCAAAGATCCTGATTCATTCTGATCCTTAATTTTCTACCTAGATTGTGGTGATTTCACATCTTATGGTGTTATTCTTAATTCACACTATGTTCTAATTATGACAGATCGTCTATTTCCGATCGACAAAACTATCTACAACAAAAGAAAAGAGATGGGTTAGAGTTGGACAGAAGTCTGTGGGTTTCCTTTTCTTTATGGTTCATGGGTCCAACAGCTTTCCCAAGCGCTCGGCATTTTGGTCTATCGGCCTGTTCACTAGAATGGTCAAATCTACGAAGATGGTCTCAACCGATTTGTTCACAACTTCAACCATACCAAATCCAACCCAACTACATAACAATAGTAATAAAGACATACGACTGAATTACTCTGGCAAGGAAGGGATAGAGTAACACTAACTCACAGAAGATTCTAGAATTCACCGTATAATCCATGCGGTTATAGGGCAGATGTAAAGCTTTTATCTTTGGAAACAAGAAACGTAGCTGCACTTCATTTCCAATCTCCTATAAATTGCCCAAATCCAGCACACCCTGGTTTTCGCATCTGTTTTACTCGTATTCTCAATCTCTCGACCATGACTAACCAAGCAGAATCCTCAGACGCGTAAATATCTTTTCTTTTTCTTAGATCTAACATTTTATATGTCTCTTTGATTTCAATTATGTTTGATTTTGTGGTTTTGGATTGATGTTACAGTAAGGGTACGAAGAGGGACTTCAGTACTGCCATCTTGGAGCGGAAGAAGTCGCCGAATCGGCTTATTGTTGATGAGGCTATCAACGATGATAACTCCGTCGTTTCTTTACATCCCGAGACTATGGAGAAGCTCCAACTTTTCCGAGGCGACACCATCTTGATCAAGGTTTGCTTTTCTTTTTCTTGGAATTTAAGTTTCCCGTAATTGGTTATTGTTTGTTACAATTCAGGGTTTGCGTTGGGGTTTGTCGAGATCTTGATAAATCGGTTTCTGTCATGGAATCAAGTGTTCTTTTCTTATGAAATGTTGATGGTGTTTTTCCTTTGAATCGAGGAATTTATGGGTTCCTAATTGCGATTCTTGGTTAATTAGTGAACCAAATGTTCTTTCTCTAATTTATTGCTCTGATCTTTCTGTTCTCGTGGTTTATTGCCCTGTAAAGATATACAAACTCATATGGGATCAAAACCTTTTTTTTCTGTTTGATGCTTCCGATCTTTAGGGAAAGAAAAGAAAGGATACAATCTGCATTGCCCTCGCTGACGATACTTGCGATGAACCAAAAATCAGGATGAATAAGGTTGTCAGGTCCAACCTCAGGGTTAGGCTTGGAGACGTTGTTTCTGTGCACCAATGTCCCGATGTCAAGTATGGAAAGCGTGTTCACATACTGCCCATAGATGATACAATAGAGGGAGTCACAGGAAATCTTTTTGAACCCCCCCCCCCCCCCCCCCCAATTCTTTTACATGATACTGGTGTTTTAAGGCTGATGGGTTTTGAACCAATTTGGAATTGTATCGCTCTGCTTATGTTATGAAAAGCATCTGGAATCACATGCCTTGATTTGTAAGATTGTTTTAACAAAGCCTTCTTCTTTGACAATATTACTATGGACATCTGTGTTACCGACTCTGGAAATATTGAATCTCACTTGCCATGATATTTATTTTTCTCCAATTTTTTGAATTGCTTAAAACAGTTATGCATGAGAAACTCATTGATTATTTGATGTTGAATTGATTTTTTGATCTTAATACATGGAAAATATATAATGTTCTGACATTTTTTGGTTGAAACAGCTGATAGGTGCCACCGTTGGTAATCTTTTGATGAATTAGATACCTAACTCTCTCATATATCTCTCATGATTAATCTTTATACTGGTTGTAATTTACAGCTTATTTCCTGGAAGCGTATCGCCCAGTTAGGAAGGGTGACCTCTTTCTTGTAAGAGGTGGCATGAGAAGCATAGAATTCAAGGTTATTGAGACTGACCCACCAGAGTACTGTGTGGTTGCCCCAGACACTGAGATTTTCTGCGAGGGAGAACCTATAAAGAGGGAAGATGAAAATAGGTTGGATGAAGTTGGCTATGATGATGTTGGTGGTGTTAGAAAACAGATGGCTCAGATTCGTGAGTTGGTGGAGCTTCCCTTGAGACATCCACAGTTGTTCAAATCGATTGGAGTGAAACCACCAAAAGGAATTCTGCTTTACGGACCCCCTGGTTCTGGAAAGACTCTTATTGCCCGTGCTGTTGCTAATGAAACTGGTGCTTTCTTCTTCTGTATAAATGGGCCAGAGATCATGTCAAAATTGGCTGGGGAGAGCGAAAGCAATCTAAGAAAAGCATTTGAGGAAGCAGAAAAGAATGCACCATCTATCATCTTCATTGATGAGCTTGACTCAATTGCTCCGAAGCGAGAGAAGACACATGGAGAAGTTGAGAGGAGGATTGTCTCCCAGCTATTGACCCTAATGGATGGACTGAAATCTCGGGCACATGTTATCGTGATTGGAGCTACAAATCGTCCCAACAGCATTGATCCAGCTCTAAGAAGGTTTGGAAGGTTTGATAGGGAAATTGATATTGGGGTTCCTGATGAAGTTGGGCGTCTTGAAGTTCTTCGTATCCATACAAAGAATATGAAGCTTGCTGAGGATGTGAGTAGCAGGAAGGTTTTTCCTGGCTCTGTGTGTTGGAGAATTTTATAGTTACCTAATCTTATTTAGTTAACAGCCTATGCCAATGTAACCTGTTGAATTGTCATGTGGTTTCCGTAGGTTGATTTGGAAAGGATTGCAAAGGACACTCATGGTTATGTTGGTGCTGACTTAGCTGCACTTTGCACTGAAGCCGCACTTCAGTGCATTAGAGAGAAGATGGATGTCATTGACTTGGAAGATGAGACAATAGATGCTGAAATTCTCAACTCCATGGCAGTGACTAACGAACACTTCAAAACTGCTCTTGGAACAAGCAACCCATCTGCTCTGCGTGAGACGGTTAGTATGGATAATTGTCTGCGATAATTGAGCGACTTTATCTTGTTGTCTTTCGGATTCTAACTAAAAATTGTGGATCAGGTTGTTGAAGTGCCTAACGTTAGCTGGGATGATATTGGAGGTCTTGAGAATGTTAAGAGGGAGCTTCAGGAGGTAGTTATTGTTGTACTATTGTGCACGATTTCTTACCTGATTGTGATTTGGATTTGTGCCTTTCTGCCCTTTAATTAACTTGTTTGGATGTTTTTGTGCGGCAGACTGTTCAATACCCAGTGGAGCATCCTGAAAAATTTGAGAAGTTTGGAATGTCACCCTCTAAAGGAGTTCTTTTCTATGGACCTCCTGGATGTGGAAAAACCCTCTTGGCTAAAGCCATCGCGAATGAGTGCCAGGCAAACTTCATCAGTGTGAAGGGTCCAGAATTGCTTACAATGTGGTTTGGTGAAAGTGAGGCCAATGTACGAGAAATTTTTGACAAGGCTCGCCAGTCTGCTCCTTGCGTTTTATTTTTTGATGAATTAGACTCAATTGCTACTCAGGTTTGTTTAGTTCTCAGATATCTTTTTGGCTATATTGCAATCATCTGGATCATCTGAAATCCCACTTCTGAAATATCTATCTGTTGCGAAATTGGTGGCAACTTATTATACTTGTATTCTTTATACTTTCTAATGGCTTATATTGCAGAGAGGAAGCAGTGTTGGCGATGCTGGGGGTGCTGCTGACAGAGTTCTTAACCAACTTCTAACTGAAATGGATGGGATGTCTGCTAAGAAAACAGTTTTCATAATTGGGGCTACTAACAGACCTGATATCATAGATCCTGCCCTTCTGCGACCTGGTCGTTTGGATCAGTTGATCTATATTCCTCTTCCTGATGAGGATTCTCGCCACCAAATCTTCAAGGCCTGCTTGAGGAAATCACCGCTGTCCAAAGATGTTGATCTCAGAGCACTTGCCAAGTATACCCAGGGTTTCAGTGGTGCTGATATCACTGAAATATGTCAGCGAGCTTGCAAATATGCCATAAGGGAAAACATAGAGAAAGTGTGTTCCTACTTATTGTTATTCCAAGTTATTCTCGTTATAGCATTATGTTTAAGGAGTTATTTGTTTATCTTGCAGGATATTGAGAGGGAGAGAAGACGGAGTGAGAACCCTGAGGCAATGGAGGAAGATGCTGATGATGATGTGGCAGAGATCAAGCCGGCACATTTTGAAGAATCAATGAAGTACGCTCGAAGAAGTGTGAGTGATGCTGATATTCGCAAATACCAGGCATTTGCTCAAACGCTGCAGCAGTCGAGGGGATTTGGATCTGATTTCAGGTTTGCTGAAACGAGTGGTGGAGCTACTGGGTCTGATCCCTTTACTACTCCAGGCGGGGCTGACGAAGACGACCTTTATAGTTAGATTACGGTAGATGAGTGTCGTTTATGCTGGCCTTGTACGTGTATTTGCGTAGTTTTATGTATTTTCCAAGTTGGCTTATGCCTTTGGCTGGCCACCTCCCCAATCATGAAACTGGTTCTGTTATTTTGGAGGTTAGAGTGTACAACTTCAAAGTTTGAACTGCAGTCTGTTGACTTGCAACTATTTATCAGTGGCTTAACATTTCCTTTATCAGCACGATTTGCGTAGTGCTTTTCTTCCGAGTTCTTATATGACTGTTTTGAATGTATTTTGATGCAAACTTAAATTTATTATGATCGAACTCATTTCTTATGGTATAGCAGAAGAGCTTTTTTTAAAAACTAATTGAATGTTTGATTACTAATTAAAAAAATAGTTTTTTTTGACAGAGTTTTATATAGCTAACTGTTTAGTAAGATAAAAATAAAAAGTGCTTTTATTAAGATCAGTGGTTACTTTTTCTCTTGTGAAGATCGGTATGCAAAATAACTGCAGAAGATTTGCGATAAACGTAAACGTCGGATATATTATAAACGTAAATGACGGAAAAAAAAAGTCTACTCGAAAAAGCTAAAATGAGGGGTTTTTCTGAAAAGCTCCAAATTTGAGCTTCTTAAAAAAATTATATTTTAGTTTTTTTAAAAAATCATTTCTATTAAAAAAGTGTTTTTAAATTTTACGGCTAAGTACTCATTTTTTTAAAAAATAACTTTTGCGGTGGAAAAAAGTTTTTTTTTTTTTTTACTTTTCAAAAGCTCAACCAAACAGATGCTAAATCTACTTAAGTATATTAAATTTAACTTTTTTCCACTTTTCAAAAGCTCAACCAAACAGATGCTAAATCTACTTAAGTATACTAAATTTAATTAAGGATTGATTCAATAGTTGAGATGTCCTATATTCTTAACATATGTATAATATGAGAATTGCAAAATTTCAATCAAACACATTCATCACATGTGAATATGAGATAATAAATATATCTATAAATGGTTTTATGAATGAGAGTTGAATTTCTTCTAATTGCAAGCACTTAATAGTTTTGAATTTAAATATATAAAATATGATTTCAAATTAAAAAAATAAGATCATTATATTAAGATTAGAACAAAGAAAATCTTTTCAACAAAGTTCATTAAATTGGTGGAAATAAAGATTAATCCATGTAATTGATTTAATCAATGATACATACAACTTAATATTATAATCTTAAGAACAATCTAATCACAACTTACAAGCGAGTAAGGATGTCAATAGGTCGGCTCATGACCTAACTCTGTTAATTGTTTTAAATAAGTTTTTAAAAAATTAAAAATATAAAATAATATTTTTAATTAAATTTAGACT
This sequence comes from Erythroxylum ulei, assembly GCA_027564395.1. Classification (NCBI taxonomy): domain Eukaryota; kingdom Viridiplantae; phylum Streptophyta; class Magnoliopsida; order Malpighiales; family Erythroxylaceae; genus Erythroxylum; species Erythroxylum ulei. Next base: position 56,410,658 of record JANITX010000004.1, read on the forward strand.
TAAATTATTCAGACTTATTTGTGGCTTATTTTTTTAAATAAAATGATATTATTTTATTTAAAATAGTTGAATATTTAGCCAAATTGAGACTCCTTTGAAAACATTTGAATATAGATTTGTATAAGCCGCCCATTGCTATCCTACGAGGCCAAAGCCCAGCTGGTCCATATAATCTTTGCTTTATGTTAGGTGTGTTGGAATTCAAGTGAATTTGAGTAAAAGGACTTAAAAGAAGGGTCGTTTTACAGAGGACAGACAGTAAAGTTGGTCAACAGACCAGAGGACGGACCACAAAATGTCAAGCTCAAGAAGAGCATTCTGCCTATACTGACTGGACTGCTACTAATTGAGACACGTTTACAGCCAATCTTAACACACTTTGCATTGCATTTTTATTTGAAGGCAAATAATAATGATAACTTCCGATAAAGTTATTTATTTGTGACTATAACATTATGATTATAAGTTTAAGTATATGATAACTCTCTTCAATTTTTCGCGGAGGTAAAAAACTTTGTATACTGAACACATTGAGTTAAAAAAAAGGTATAAGTTAAACTCTATTAACCTAAGGGGTGTGGATGAGTGGAAAGGACTCATCCACCTTTAACCAAAAATCAGGGGTTCAATTTTTAACTTTGAGTATAGAGCAGCCTTAAATCTTTGAACCGGCTATCCCACCTTGTGATGCATCTACAAACTAATGAAAAAATTAGTCGCTGGATCCACGCCTTAAAAAAAAAGTTAAACCCTATCATGTTACTCCTAATAATCCTTCAAGATATGCAAGTCATGCACATATACATATATGCAAGTCATGCACATACATTACACATAACCATCTTACCAAAACTAGCAATTTCCCAAGATTTTAGTGGTCCCAAATTATAATCCAACATTTATGAATTTTCACGTGAGAAGCTCTCAGCGGGATCACTCACGTAGAAACATATGGGACCCTGCAAGCCACGTCAGCAAAAACCACACCTATGACCTAACATCGTACACACACCTTAAGTAAAAAACTCATCTTAGGAATCAAACTACAATCAACAAGCTACAATCTACATACCCAACAAAACAAAACTACTTTCTTTCTTTGCACAGAATCCTAGGACTGTTAAATCAACCTTTTGGTGGGGTCAATAGAATCCCTCCAAACCCAGTTCTATTCTTTGTCTCCTCCCCACCTTCGCTTACTATCACCTTTCCAAACCCTAAAAGATCCTCCTTTTGCCTCAGGAATGGGCTCTGAAATGACACTCCCTGGCTTCTCCACTTCAGGTCAACAACAAGATGCTGATAAGCCTAACCTCAACTTGTTGGCTCAATCCCAAGTCGACCCAACCAAACGTACTCGAAGACCCAGCTCTTCCATGTCCAAAGACCGGCATACAAAGGTTAACGGCAGAGGCCGGAGGGTACGGATGCCGGCTATGTGCGCTGCCCGGATCTTTCAGCTGACCCGAGAACTGGGCCTGCGCTCCGACGGAGAAACGATTGAATGGCTTCTCACTCAGGCGGAGCCCGCCATCATCGCCGTCACCGGGACTGGCACCGTCCCCACCGGCCCCATATCCACCGCTTCCGGGTCCATTCCGATCTCCGTTTCTCCACCTTCAATGCCGTGTATGGTGTCAACCACCGGTCAAGCGAGTTTTTCTCTCACAGCGCCACCAATTTGTCGGCTGGATTTGGACTACCGTCACATGCCCTTTACGGCTTTGTTGCTACAGCCTACGGCGGCAGCTGCGGCAGCGGTGGGGGAGGAGCCGCAGCAACGGAACGAAGGTGTAGATTCAGAACAGCAGAATCGGCAAAATAGCGTATAGGGTACATATTGGAGGTTTTAAGCTGATATAGACGATTATGTCTTTTGCGGGTTCAGAGACTTGGAGAGCGGGGCCTGTTTTGCTTGTCATTTTTAGTGTTCTTCTCCTACTTCAAGTAAGGTTTTGGCTATTTTAGGTAGAAGAGGGTTGAAGTGTTCAGGTGTGTGTAAATTGTTGACTGTTCCTTTTAGCGATGGAATGGAGAGGGAGACATAACATATTAAGAAAATTTTAGAAATATGAGTTTGTGGGGCATTACAAGCTGTCGGAAGAATAAAGCTTGGACCACCAACAGAGGATGTTTTTTCGAACTTGTAATTATCTTTCAGTTCCTTCTCGCTGCCTCTCCATACATGCAACATGTACGAAATGTTCAAGAAGCCATTTCAATGAACGCAATAGGCATATTGTATTTAAAGAAACTAATCATTTCCAGAAATAGAACAAGACGGCAGGTCTTGCTGTTGCTTTTCTTCTATGAAAATAGGAACAAACAGTTGCTTTAGCTGAGGAAGGTACCTAAATTGAAATATATAACTTTTAACGTAACATAATAACAAAGATAGTTTTAACAATTACCTACCTGAAAAAGTAAAGCATGATTTCCTTCTTATGATTTATGCTTCTTTCCAAGGAATTCAAGCATTCCTAACCTACGGTTTGGATTTCTAATGCACTGAAGAATGGACCTTTGAGCTTGTCAGGAACAGGCAAGTCTCAGGAAAATTATCCATCTCATAAAATTATTATGAGACACGATTTAATAAAATTGAGCTTAAGATTCGATTTCACTTTCATCTTAAAAGATCTGTATGCAATTCCATACTGTGCGCTTGCCAAAAATTATGACACGAATGATAACAACGTGCATATGAAACAACTGATCTAGACAAGATGTAGCCACTAGGACTCAAATTTATGGAAAGATAAAGAACAGTAAGAATGTCCAGCACCGGAGGGACTGCATGTGTGTCACACAGCAGGCTCGGCTACAAAAGAATATGGGGAACTTCATTCCAAAATAGCCAACTTGTCTAGTGCTTGTTCCCAAAATTCCACCACTTTTTCTTCCTTCTAATCTCACCAGATGACGTATCTGTATAAAAGGAAACCTAATAGAGATCAGGAATTATAATTTAGAAAATTTCCTCAATTACGTAATTTACCTTCAAGAAAGTTTCTCCATAACATGTGGAACAGAAACTAATGTAAAGTTTATCAAAAGCTAAAGACCCGATGGACTTGCAATATATTATATAGAAGTTTTATTGTCAGTAGTCAAGACCAGGCAATCACCTGGTCTAAGCAGTCCCTAACTTGCCCTTATAGTCAAATAGCAAAAGCAAATCAAAGCAAAGAAAACAACAGTACCTCCTTGAAAATAGATTGAATTGTAATGAACTTCTGCCCAAAAACTCAAGAAAATGACTGCACGAGAGACACAAGTCCATCAAATAATGTAGAAATAAGATAAAAATAGTGATGAAATAAGAGACAAGCTACGAAGTACCTGAATTGCATGAGTTGGAAGCAAAATAAGATGATGGTTGTGACCAAAAAATGTGATAAATTTGTGCCTAACTTCACCCTAAAAGGCACCTTATAAGAGGAGGTTTATCATATATTTATAAACCATTTTAACATTCTTTACTTGCTCAATGTGAGATTCCTAGCGCAACCCCCTCAATTTAGAGCAAGGGTGGAAATCTGATGGGCATATTGGACAAAGAGCTACAACAGGTCAGGCACCGCCTCAAACCATTGAGACAAGTTTTAAGCTCTAATACCATGATAAATTTGAGTCTAACTCCACCTCAAAAGGCATCTTATATGGGGAAATTTGCCATACATTTATAAATCATTTTAACATTGTTTACTTGCTCAATGTGGGATTCCTGACAAAATGGACAAGTCAGATGTTTGTCTACAATTATTGATGAGATGATATGCTAGTTTGGATTACATGGAATGCCACAATAACTTCAACGGTAGCATAACATCAATAGTTTTATAGTTATAAAATCAATCGTCAACATCAACATCCTAGTACAAGTCCCGTTAAGATGCAAAGTCTAGGAAGGTCCAAAAGTTCGTAAGCAACTTTATCCCTAACTGGTAGAGGAGCTATTTACAATTTTATAATTCTAAAACTACTATGAAATAATGCTATTTGAAAATGAAAAATAAAAGATATGCAAAAAAATCTAAAACTTGAGCATTTCTGACCTAAAAACAAAATAGATTGACCAGCAAGCAAATCCAAAGGAAAAAGTCTTGCAGTAACTAGTAAATTCTAACTGGAAGAGAAACTGTAAGTTGAAGCTATCACCTTCTTTAGTCTTTTGGTTTTCAGGAAGAATCTCTATGTAGCAGGTGTCCTTAAAGGAAGTCATAACGAGTATTTTTGCGCCATACTGCAGTAACTTATTAAGTTTTATTAAAAATGGACAAAATGCACCTTTTAGAAGGTTTTGTGAGCAAATGATAAACGTAAACATGCATGAGATCTATGAGAAAGTCCATTGGAGTTAGAAACGGAGATGCATATCATACCATTAATTAATAATTTCACTTATAAATCAAATGGATGGCTGGATTTAATTTCCAACAATCAAGTTGTCGCATTGAAAGTTTGCAACAGTCACCAACAATAAACTTTGTTAAATATAGAGCTGAACAAAGTGCTGAGCTGATAATGTAAAATACCATGCCACGACTCTCTTAATCTCACAAAATGATGTTAAGAGGATGGTGACATAGTAACAAATAATACAAGAACATTTCTCAATTTTTAGAAATTGAAATTTAGAGAACCCCATGAAATTAACCAGCAAGTGCAGGAACAAGCAGTAATTTTTAGCTTGACAAATTAATTTAAACAAGGAAAAAATAGAGCTAGTAGTGGCAGTGAAGGAGTTGTGAAATATATACCAAGTCAGCAGCTGCTTGCAATGTAACATGATCACCCCACTCGCCACTCCTGGATAAAAAGGCATGAAATAAACATAATTTTCCCAATGAAAATGTTACCGAACTGGGAAAAAGGAAAGAATCTGTTCACACTTTGACATCTTCTTCAAATAGTCACCATACTCCATGGGGACATATCCCTCGTAGATATCCGGGTGAGATCTAAGCTGATTATGCAAACCATTAATATGGAAAATGCATCAGGTCTCATAAAATATAAACTGCAAATAACTAACCAACATTAACAGAAAAGGATCAACCAAAAAACCTGATTAACAACATGCCGTCTCACAGTTTTATGACGATCAGGGGTGTGAAATATTTGATCTGACAAAGCACGAAACTGGAAAAAGAAAGGAAGTTGATCATCAAATACCAAGAAAGAAGCTAGGTTGTTCTTTTCTTAATCAAGGCTTCCAAACAACAACGACAACAAAAAATGACTGGTTGTAGAAAGGAGAGATGAAATTTGTTCTAACCTGACAATTGCCATCCCCTTCAACCTTGAGCTCTACAAAGCCATATAACTGCAATCTAAAATTAGATACAACAGTGAAATACCTAGTGCAGACATTTAACTCAACTAGAACCAAATCTTTTAAAAAACGGAGATAGGGTAAATATGTACTTTCCAAATTATTGGACTTGGTCTATGCTTCTTAGTAGTTGTCATACAGCATGATATGCCTAAAGGAGACATTTTTAACTCAACTACAACCAAATCTTTTTAAAAACGGAGATTGGGTAAATATATACTTTCCAAATTATTGGACTTGGTCTATAACGACAATCTGTCTGAGGAAATCAGCAAAGATAGCACAACATAAATGAGACACAAAGACAGAGCTCCTCCAGGAGAAATCCCCTAGGATAATCACAATTGTGACGAAAGTGTCAAATATTCAATACCTGTTTAAAAGCCTATCATGATCTGATGTTGCTTCATCGATGGAAGGTATTTCTCCATTTATTCTGGGAACATGCTGCAGAGTACAGACAATAAATTTATGCACGAAAACGGAAAGATAATGGATTGAGGAGTTAATGTAAATATCCACATGCATGTTGATAAACATGCACTCTGACTTGCACTCAACAAATAGCACTTAAATGATATAATCCAAAATATTGGCTCAACAAGACTGTAATACAAGACTGCATGACATATATGCTTGTCTAGACGGGCACACGTGACAACAATCTATCCATCAAAATCTTCAAGTTAAAGTAGATAAAGGAGATATCCATTAAAGAATAACTTTAGGCCATAAGCATCTCAATTGACAAACAAAGGAAATTCAATGTTAGACAAGATTCGAGTTGCCACAGAAATCAACAGCATTCGAATCCATTTGAATGAACAGGAAATCCAGAGAGAACTATCCTAGACTTGAGTGCTTCAACACAACTTAAGGCAAACTTAACTTGGAAGCAATGCTATCCATGCATGGAGTCAATCTGTAACTGCTAAATTGTTACTATCCTGAACCTGTACGTGTCATGAATGAAACCCATAAATTTCTAGCCCAGCCCAATATCATAAGATTTAATTATAAGTATCTGCATTCGATTTTGCGATACCTCTAGACTGATCCAACCTGGCTTATGTATACATTGCACATACAATATTTTGAACATTTTATGCAGTATTAATTATTAAAAGCGAAACAAAATGAAGTCAAGATGCAGGTGATCAATCAACTCCTAGATATCCATGATCAAACCAGCATAACAATTCAAAACAGATAAACTTACGGGAATAGGAATCATTTGATTCAGCGTCTTGCCTACTTCTTCATCCAGTTCATTGTCATCAGAATATTCTGGAGAATAGAGATATTCTTCTGAAATCCCAGGACTAGAGGATGAAGTGGAGGGGACTGTGTCATCTGATTCTTCGACGCTATACTCATGGTCTACACATTAAAACACTAAAACGTCAACAAATTCACTACCACAAGAACAAATCAGATACAGCCAGCAGTTCTCTACTACCTGAGTAGTGGTTCATAGTCGGTGGGCAATGCCAATCATGTAGTTGAACCGATGGCTGCATATATTCTTCAGCTGCCACCGAGTATCCAGAGGCTTCAGAAACTGCTAGCTGTGAGAAATCTTCTTGCAGAGTACGAGCAATTATTTCATCATTCTCTACATGATTACAGTCGGTGATGTCATACTGATCTTCCACATACTGTTGTTCAAGGTAGCTGTTACCGTTTTGTATTGCCTCATCATAATACCCAGGATAGAACGGCGGGTCCCCGTCTAGAATACGAAGACCCCACTGAATAACATCTGAATCTTGCTCGTAAATAGCCATTTCCTTTCACCCTTTTCTCCACCTAAAAACCTGAATCACTGAGTTAAACATTGAATAATCAGTTTCTTTACTTTCCAAGCTCATAATCTTGACTGCATCAACAGCCTTAGACCTCCATCATAACTCAACATTTCTCTACAATCGAGAACTACCACTTTAATCTATACAAGCTTAAGTTTCGGAAGGGATAAGTTGCTTAGATCATACTATTTCACCAAAATAACAACTGTTGACGTACGGCTAATGGGTGTTTTAAGAATATGAACGCAATCTGTCTAATTCATTCCCTCAGCCTCTTTTTCCACATCGTGTCTAAAACAAAAACAATCAACAAAGCAATGAACTTCGGAACAGACAATCCTAATCGGACCATAAAACATCGTAGAAATCATCAAACTAAAAGCACACAAACTCAGACAGCCCAAACAGACAGCGAACCTTTTCGCAGCGAACACCAAATACAATCGAACATAAACAAAAACAATGAATAACAGCACTAGATTAACAACTCACCCAAAATTTGCTTCTAACTTTAACCAAAACTTACTAGAAAGAAGCTAAAAATTGAAACAGAGAACGGTGAACAGTTTTTAGACATTTAAGCACTAGAAAATAAATTATGAACTTTTTGGGTGTGAAAAAGAAACAGAAGGCAAGAGGGGACACCATTTCGGAGCATCTTATATAGTAATCTGTGCTCCCCGCGCCGTTAAAGGTCGAACGCGTTTGGACGGTCCCGATTAGCTTCCAGAGGCGGCGAGTTGGCTTCGATTTAAGCCGTCTGGAGCGGACTTTTGCGTAGGGACCGTTGATGTGGACGAGAGGTTCCCGTGGCAGTAGGGAGATTTCAGATTTCTGCGAGCGTTTTAGATCGGACGGTCGTAATTGGTCTGTGATTAAGAAAGTTGGAGATTTCAACGGGCCTGATTGGTATAAATTGGCTGCTACGAACGAACGCTTCGTAGTTGAATATCATGTATTAATTGAAAATTTAGATCCGTTCCTAGTTCCTGATTTCATTTAGTTAAGCCTAAGATTCAATTAACGACTAAAGGGCCCCACCTAGGCCTAGGTGTCAAATTCAATTACACTGTTCCTAAGCATGAAGAGGAATATTTAACAAGAAAAATCAAACACTAGCACGTGTAGTGCACTCATGGTGCTAATTTATTATTTTTATGACGGTGGTATGTATCACGTACTTCTTTAAATACTTGATATTATCTCCATAATAAAAATGAATACATATATTTTTATCAAATTTTATATATTTAATAATTAAATATATCAATTTTCTTTTGTTTCAATATATTTTAAAATTGACATACAATATTTAAAATGTTATATTTAACTTCAAGGTATTATTTTATGGTAAAAATAACCAAAAATATTTATCAATATCACTTTATTTTATATTTTAAATAAATATTAGATATAAGGGTATGAAACTCCTTTTCGTAATTTGTGATCCACTCTATATGCATCAATTGTTCTGATGACAACTGTCGTCGAATTTGTACAATAATGGTCTCATTTTAAGACCTATCAACTACCATATGAAGACAATCTTGTGTGGAGTTTGAAAAGTTTAGATCTAAAGCATGATTTTGCAATCTATAGATGATTTGATGGTGGAGTGTGGCTATGATGAAGGTAGTGTCTTGCTCTGCTCCAACAATTTGGATATGAACTTTTAGTCTTGTGGTTAGTGTCAGATTATTAAGTTTGATGTTAAAATCTGGAACAATGGTTATAATGACACTTCCATTGTTGGGCGTTGTTAAGAGGTGTCAATCAAAGCATTCTGGTAGGATATGTACATCATAACGAGGAGAGAAATTCTAGTTGTTGTTAGAATTCTTTTTTATTTTGATCTGGTATCTTTGGAAAGGACGTATTGTTCAATTCTACTCTAAAGAGATAAGGACTAAGGTGGAAGTTAAACTTTTCTATAAATTTCTTTGTAGATTGCTTAATAATGTCTTTCCGAGGGTTTAAATTGTCTGCTAGCATTCCCACAAAAGGACGTTTTCCCTTATATCTCCTCTATTAAAATTGCTCCCTAGAAATCTTCATTAACATCAGCCTGCAAGATTCGTTTTCCTTTGTTAGGAATCTTTAGTAGAGGTAGATGTTGATTGATAAAACTGCTACTAGAGAGCCAATTACTTCGATGGAAAGATTGGTTCTCCGACTATAAATTCATATTCCACCACATCAAAGGCCACCAAAACATCATAGTTGATTTCCTCTCTCAAACTCAAAAGCGTATCAACCTTATCACTTCCTCCAAAAAATCTCTCTCCTCCTCTCAATAGCCTACCACAAAGAAGTTCTTACCTTCTAGCACAAGTACACCCACTACTGTTGATAAGAAAGTCTCTCTTGCCCGGCTAAGCTTGTTGTATTATCTCCACCTCTTCCCTCAACTAATCAAAACTACATTATTGTCCGTCCTTGTTCAATATATAAGCTCCATATCTCACTATGTTTTTCATCAATGATCCGCTTTTAGACAATGCATTATGGTATCTATGAACACTCTCTACCCTCTATGCATGTGTTATTGCCCTTCCTCCCTTACAAGTTTATCAATACTTAAGAGCCTAGTAGAAAGTCAAAATCTTCATGCCAACCACCAAGGAAGACCCAACTCAGACATGATGAAGATGATGAATCGAGGCCTTGGATTGGTCAAGTCTAGACTAAACGATCTCTCTGAACTACTGAGAGTAGTTGGAAAAAAGTATTAGATCCAACCAAGATGCTCTTTGCCTTTAATTCCTAAAGAAAGCCCCAAACTAGTACCTTGTATAATGATGGGATCATATGAGGAAGATTTTTCACCTTTGGAAGCTTAGACTAATAAAACCACTGAAATATCTGTAAGGTCGTATTTAAGATCCATAGGTATTAGTCCACATAGTAATCATGTACTTGTTTC
>JANITX010000004.1:56420736-56432527 GCA_027564395.1 Erythroxylum ulei
AGAAGTTCTCAATTGGCAAACACAAAATGTTATGTCTTAAAACAATGTCCTTCGAAGAATCAATTTAAAGCTCGATGGTCTATCTCAACAAACACAAGGACTAAATTCAAAAGTTGATGTTATATCTCTTCAAGTACGACAATTACATCAAGAAATACTTAATCAAGCTGCCAAACTTGATTTGAAACTAAGAAGATATAGTAACTAGCATTATCGTGGACCAGAGTTCTCTAAGAAAGAAAGAGAACTTCAAAAAGTTATAGAAGAGCATAAAATAATTGAGTTAGATGTGGATAAAGAGCATTCCAGAATTATATATGATCCATATCCATTAATATTTCCAACCACACGACCCACTTATGACACCCCATCATATCCTGATGCTACTGGCTATGGAAAAATCTTTAAAATATCTTATTCTTTATTCAGACAAACTCTTGCAAAATCATCAAAACCTTCCAAAGCAAAACTTCCAGCACGAGACATTCTATTAGCCTCTAAACCCCCACATACACTGCCACCTTCTCTATCAAAAGAAAGGTCTTCCTCAGTCACACCAAAAAAACCAATACCCAATCAAGAATTTTTAACTACCCTTCAACCAATACTAGATAGCTCTAATAGCCAAATTGATAGCCAAGATTTTGACTTTTGTATAGAAAACTCAAAAATCTCAAAACAACTTGCAGATATCAGTCAGATATCTCAAATGATGATGGTCATTCCACACTCTTCACACATAGAAGTCGAACTTAAGATTGATGACTGAACCAGTCAAACTTCCTATAACTCCTTTCTATAAACCTACTTCAAGTCTATGGTTAACTTTTGATGATGACAAAATGGAGAGATCTACTATGTGAATTCAGTTCCTGGATAGATCTTCAAATGACAAGGTTAGATATGTCTCTTAAAGATATCTTAGCAGAATCTCAAGAATGACAAGAACTTTAAGAGAATGGTTCCAAAGCCTTGGCGAATACAGGAACATGCAAATCTTACAATTAACTGAAGCCAGCTCCTTATTAGGAATGATCCATAAAGAGTTTATTGTTGATTTCCAACTTATTTATTGATAAAACAAATATGAGTATTTTGAATTGAAATTTTGCTCTGTAAACTAAAACGATTTACAAAAGCATTTCCAAAGGATTTCTGAAAAGTATTACATGCTTAATGACTTCAATGATGTCAATCTTTGGTACATGTTCATTGCTTCTCTACCTGATGAGTTACAGCCTAAACTAAAAAAGGACAATCAATTCTCTTTATAGAGACATATCTGAAATCTCTCTTAAAGAAATCTACCAATTAGCTTTGGTGACACTTCTTCAAAGCAATGCTCAAAGGTGGACTTGAACTCAAACAAGAATGCAAGAAGTCGTACTTAAAGATCAAATACAAAGACACAGAGAAATGTACATGCAATACAAAGAAGGAGAAACACTTCCAAAGAAAGACGTTAAGAGTTCATCCTTTTAATAAAAGGAAGAAAAAGAGGATAAGATTCTTTAAACAACTTGTTTTTGATGCTAAAAAGTCATACCGGTGTTATTTTTATGGAAAACCAAGTCATCATGCAAAAAGTTGCCCAAAAAAGTCCAAAAAGGATATGAAAATCGTATAGTCCATGGAAGACATAATGCTTATTAGAGATTATAAGGACATCGAGTATTTTTTTTTAAGAACAATCTAGTGAAGATGAAGAGACTCTATTTGCAATTCCTAATGGTAAATCTTCTGATGACGACGTCTCTTCCATTAAAGGAGAAGATGAAGAGCCATATATGATGAAACAGTCTTATTTCAAGCTAGAGCCTAAGAAGTCAATAGTCACACGACCTTATGTCAAGCTTCAGTTGCTTCTGGAAAAGTATCACAAACCAATCCCAGTTATTGGTTACATGGATATAGGCTATTGTGGAAGTTTAATGAAACCATATATTCTTCCTACAGAAGAATGGCAACCCTATAAAGAATACTTTACTGCAGTTGACAAAAAATCCTTTAGGATTGATCTTATCACGAAGAAAAGGATTGTGATAAAGTTCTTTATAAGATTTATTAACTGGACAAAAATATTAGAAGGTACTCTTCTTGGTCCTGACATACTTATTGAGATGGATGTTTATTACCAAGCAGAAAAGTTACAAAACTTGCCAAAAGAGATTCGTTGCAAATAAGATTTTTGTGAGTACACTGAAGATCGCAACATGTTCGAACTACAAGATGCTCCTTCTGTGTATGAAGATACTAGAGACGAACTCCTACAATATTGCTTAGAAAGTCATGATCAATTCAATCATCCAAAACCATTATGGAAAAATTCAAAATTATATGTCCATTTACCATTCAAGAAGAATAAGGACATTAATCCAACAAAGGCTACATATCCGAGGATGAATCCAAATGACCTAAAATTGGCACAAGAAGAATGTTCAATACTTCTAAAAAAAGGATTGATTGAGCCATGTCAAGCTTTTTATGTTGATAAAAGAACATAAAAGAACAAAGGGAAAAACATGTTAGTTATTGAATACAAGCCTCTAAATCATTTTCTTCAAGATGACAAGTTTCTGCTGCCCTATATCAATACAACGATACTATTTCTGAAATAAGCCAATATATTTTCAAAGTTTTACTTAAAAGTTTGATTTTGGCAATTGGATACTGAACCTAAAAGATCGACATAAGACATCGTTTTATATTCCTAATGCCTATTACTAGTGGAAAGGCATGTCTTTTGGGTTAAAAGTCTCTTCATCATTGTTTCAAAGAGCTATGAAAGAATCTATGATGGTATCTTATCAAGCGCTCTAATTTATATTAATGATATCCTACTTTACTTTCAGACCTAGCAAGAGCACCAAGCCCTATTGTGATAATTTTTGGATCTTACAAGGAAATATGAGATCATGCTCTCAACCTGCAAAAGCCAAATTGTTTCAACTTATATCAAATTTTTGTGTATGACGTTTCATGATGGCTTCTACCAGCGTGGCCTATACGTAGTTGCTGAACTGCTAAACTTTCTAGATATGAACCTCACCGTTAAACAGATCCACCAATTTCTAGGAATCATGAATTATATTGGGGATTTTATCCCTCATGTGTTAAAACATGTTAACCAATTATCAAAACTAGTGAAGAAAAAACCACCTTCGTAGGGCCTAGACTAGACAAAAGCAATCAAGCAATTAAAGAAGATCAGTTAGCATCCACTTCCACTGAAGATTCCTAGTAAAGGAAAATGAATCTTGCAGATTGATGCTAGCGAAGATTTTTAAGGAGAAATTTTTATAGAGGAGATAGAAGGGAAAACGTTCTACTGTTAACATGCTAGCGGTTAGAAAGGAAAACGTTTTACTGTTGACATGCTAGCAGACAATTTAACACTTGGAAAGATATTATCACGTAATCTACAAAGAGATTCTGACACTCAAAAGAGGTATAGAAAAAGTTTAATTTCCACCTCAGCCCTTATCTCTTTACAGTATAAATGGACAATATGTCATTTCCAAAGATACTAGATCAAAACAAAAAAATGCTATTAGAGAGCTAATTGCTTCATTGGAAAGACTAGTTATCCCACTATAAATTCATAATCCACCACATTAAAGGTCACTAGAACATCCTAGCTAATTTCCTCTCTCGACCTCAAAAAGATATCCCTCTAGAAATATCTCTCTCCTCCTCTTAATGGCTGACCTGCCTACCATGGCAAAATCAAAGAAGTTCTTACCTCCTATCATAACTACACCTACTACTGTTGATGAGATAGCCTCTCTTGCTTGGCTAAGCTTATTCTATTATCTCCACCTTTTCCTCAACCAATCAAAACGACATTGTTAACCGTCTTTGTTCAATATACAAGCTCCATATCTCACTATGTTTTTCATCAACGACCCGTTCTTAAAAAATGCATTTTGGTACCTATGGGCACTCTTTACCTTTTATGCATGTATTATCTCCCTTCCTCTCTTATAAGTTTATCAGCATTTGTGATAGAGAGAATGAAAGTTCCCTTATGTGGACTTTCCTTAAGTGGTACCAACCATTGGTGTAATAGAGAACGCAAATCTAACAGATTAATGAGGATTTTAGATTATGGGAGACTCCATTAGAGAAGCAATCCACCCAATGCTTCTTTGTTCTTCATCGTCCGTATAGTATAGCACATAATGGATCCATCTACCCTGAGGATCAAGTGTACTTTTGGCATACGTCCTACCAATGGCCAAGATATAGGGAATATGTTTTTGAATCTCTTCAACTTTTCCCTAAGGATCGAAACCATTTTCCTAAGTATGCGCTACCAGCTGCCTGCACGTCTATTGGACCTTGCCTGGGAGAATTCGTTTCTAGCGAACCTAAAATGCCAGACTTTGACATTCTAGATAGCCCAATAAACTTGGAGATCAACGTTGCGGGACCATCTTCAACTCAAGTTTCCTCTTTCCAAGATGCCCAAAATCTCGTTGATGAGATTCCCATGACAAAGAGGAGCTAAGCAAGAATTTGAAGAATTTATGCATAGGAAGCGAGTCCCAGTAAATGATGAAGAATAACCAGTGATAATATTGATAGCACGAGTAGAGTGGATTTACCATCAAATCTGCAATTGTGGCGGTGGTAAGAACCTATCTGACAAGGATGATGATTAAAATTTCACTTTTTATTGTGGGACCTTTATTTAAAATTGTTTGTTTTTACGTTTAAGTGTCTTTTGAGATGTGATATTGTTTTTATTAGTTTACTATGTGATGTGACATCGTTCTTATCTAAAATAGTTGATAAGGCATTGTTCTTATCTAGAATAGTTGATGTTATGTTATTCTTATTTGTTTAGAGTAATAAGACTTTGTTCTTATCTATAGATGTTTGTTTTTATTGTGATCTCCTTTGTCTATATAAGTAAGGGATCTCTTTCATTATAACCACAAGTATTACTATTGATACTAGTTGTGTGTTCCATATAGCTTTTGTCTAAACATCTCTCCCTCCCTTGAAAGCTTGAGTCTTCAATAAGTTTACTTCTGTCACACAAAGATACAAGTATACTCTATACTTGCCTTTTTATAAGGACCTTATGCATTAGAAAGTATCAGACTTTTGATCTTGTTTGCGTTTTAAGTTATAAGGGGAGATTGATTAGCTTAGATCCCTAATAGGCAGGCCTTGAGAGTTGACATCCGTTGAGAAAAAAGAGCTCGTGTCTTGACTAGCATACTTAGGGTCTTAGCTACAGTTTTCATTGTGTATCTTAGAATTCTCATAGAGGTTTACTCTATAATATGCTCGTTGGATTGTTGTTATCCTTGTTACCCTCCTGACTGGTATTAGGTTCGACTTCTGTATATGAAGAGTGTGAAACAACTATCATCATTTGAGACATATTTGAGTAAAATTTATAAGCTGTTTGGAATTTTCTGTAAAAGAGTCAAAATCTTGGTTATCAATTTGGTTTTTAGAGCTATTTGCTATTGGTTGAAGGATAGCTATGAATTCTTGATTAGGTGTAGGTTTTTTTAGTATGAAGAGGAAAACCTTTCTTTTGGTGGAGAAAGTGGTGGAGTATGTGGAGGTTTAGAGGTTGACCAAATGTCTGGAGGGTTTA
The DNA here is from genome assembly GCA_027564395.1 of Erythroxylum ulei. Taxonomy (NCBI): domain Eukaryota; kingdom Viridiplantae; phylum Streptophyta; class Magnoliopsida; order Malpighiales; family Erythroxylaceae; genus Erythroxylum; species Erythroxylum ulei. The sequence continues at coordinate 56,426,354 of JANITX010000004.1, forward strand.
ATTTTGAAGGTTTTAATGATTTTGCAAGAGTTTGCCTGAATAAATATAAAGGATAAAACAATTTAAAGACTTTTTTGGTAAATTATAACAATATTTTAAAATTTAATATACAAATTATAATATTTTAAATAAATCAATTAAAGAATTAAAGAAATCACCTAATAAGGACATTTCTTGCATTCGAATACACTCGGACCAAAACAAAATGTTATGCGGCTATCACTCCATCACCACGCCAATTTAATTTGACACCATGACTATGGTCATTCCCATGTTATTGTCGCTTGGTGCAATAAACCTGTTCCCTTTTAGTTCTTCTGGTTGATGAGAAGATACACTTTTTCTTTTGATCTTACCCTACAAGTCCACCAAAACACTCACAAGCTCCAATTAGAACAGCTAGACACCGTTGCAGAAACAAGCATTAACCTTTTTGAGACCGCACTTTAAGGGCGGCGACATGGGGCGGCATCTTTCTTCTCAACTTTGTCCATGTTTTTGGGTAAAAGACCCTCTTTTTCTTCTTGTGAAGAATCACCAAGCTTGCTTGCTTCAGTTCATCTTCTTTTTAGCTGTTGATAGCGTATGTAAAGTCAATGTTGGCCACGAGACGTACCCCTTCCTAACAAAGATTGAAACCTGGAAATCAGTCACAGGACAATATGGCTTTTCTCCATACTGGGAAAGATCCAACTTGTACAACACGTATTTTGTTGCCCCAAGCAAAACGTTACTCAACTTTTGTAGCTTCCGAGTTGGATAATACTCTTGTCCAAATGACTGGCGAACCATGGAATTGTGTCTTAGGTTGGAAGAAATGGTATTTTGGCCATGAACACCGTCATCACAACTTCTTCCACAAGTTTGTCTTTTTAAAATCAATTTCATTGCTTTTTAACTCCTAAACTAGGTAACAAGTTACGTGTAACCCTAGGACAGCCCAAGTAGTCACAAACTCCAAGGAAGTAACTTCTTACGGAAGTAAATTTCCATTACCGTCAACATATACGACAAACACTGGCGTGTCTACTGACATTAATATTATTATGTTCAAGGAACTTTAGAAAATGGTTGACGAGACAATTACATTACAGTCAGGACGTTATCTTTCATGATAAACAACTCTAAACTGTCTGCAAAGGTTCAGTTACAAATCTTCTCCACGTCTTCCGGTGAAGGTCAATCCGCGGCGCCAAACTTCGCTAACAGTACTACGTAACCTGTAGTGATATAAAACTGACTAGGCACTTCCTGACAACTCGAAAATCTATCCTCTTCCACGCTTCTTTTGGTGGATTAACAACTAGACAATTTTGGTGTCAACTCCGGACCTCACTCAAAAAATTCATCCAAAGCAGTCCAAGATCCCAGTTTTTTGAGGCTTACTGCTGTCAGCTTGTTCTTACAAGTTTTGTTGTCCACATCCGAGCAGACCCGCCACTCTCCCCAGTTTTCGGATCCAGATTCCTTCTTTTATTTTTAGTTGTTGAATCCCGTGAAGTTTCCACTGATGCTAAACTTCTAAATGGATTTCCTGTCTCAGTTGATGTATCTAAAACCTTATTTACCATCTCTAACACCTCACTCATCTTCGGGCGTGATTTTGGGTTCTTGACCAAGCACTTGTTGGCTATATTTGCAAGCTTTTGGGCTGACTTAAGATGATATTTCCCCTGAAGCCTAGGGTCTAATATCAGACGGAATTTCTTGGCATCCGATAGATATGGCCTCACCCACTCCAACATCTTTTGTTCATTTCTTGGTTGGTTCCGATCTAAAGGGCGCCTACCAGTGATTAGTTCATACAGGAATACCCCATAGCTCCATACATCAATCTTTGAAGTTAGACGTCCAGTTTGGATATATTCAGGAGCCGCATATCCCCAGGTTCCCACAACCTGAAATAAGATACCAGTTGTATGAACATTAACAACTTTGATCATACATGGATTGGTTATGCCAGTTTTTGCAGTCCTTTGGAGAGCATAAATAGCATATTAGAAGGGCAAACCAATGGCGAAGTGACAAATTTTATGTCTTTCACATTTTGTAAGATAAAAATACAGTATTCCAACTCATCGTAATTCAAAGATCAACAACATACAATAATTCCATATAGTTTGATACCAAAAACACAAACAAGGACACACAAATGTTCCATTCTTCCCATCCTTACCTCAATCCCCACTTCCACTTCCAGGTCCAGAATGTCTTATATATGGTTAGTCCAAAAGTTCTTGGGCTTACAATATTTACATGTTCAGATATGCTGGGATGATTATCATGTCCATTGAAAGTTCTAAAATAAGTTCATCCTGTCACTATGCTAATTAGGTGGAGAGCAAGATACTCGAAACTATATTGCCCATGTCTTGCATCACTATGATAATTAGGTAGAAGGGAAAGAAGGGATGGGAGTTGGGAGCATCTACAAACGGAAAGTGGGAATCCTTCTTTTTGACATATTTTCACTCAACGTTTCAATTAAATGCTCACAATATGTTGATATACAAAATTACAGAATAGAGATTCTCAAAAACCAATCAGCTGAGGAAACTTTCAGAAAATCATGGAGGAAAATATTTGTATCCAATTCAAGTTCTATATAATCTATCATGAATTCATTGATAACAAGTGTCACAAGCAGTTCTGTTTCTATGTTAATCATTTCATGTAAGGTGTCTAAAGTGGGATTTTATTTGATGTATTCTATGAACATACCGCAGTTGAGACATGAGTTGAACCATCTTCAGGACCCAATCTAGCCAATCCAAAGTCTGATAGCTTTGCATTCCACTGCTCATCTAGAAGGATGTTCGAGGACTTGAAATCTCTGAATATGATCTACATCAAATAGTAAGCACAGAAAAGGAGAAGGAAACATCAATACCTGGACTGTAAGATGTTTTGCCAAATATGAACCATAGAAAATGTGAAGGGGCATAATTACATACCTGAAAATCCATTTCTTCATGTAAGTATGTCAAGCCACGAGCAGTATCTTGGGCTATTTTCAATCTCCTAGCCCATGACAGAGGTGTCTCTAATTGAGTATGCAAATGGTCCTCCACGCTTCGATTTGGCATAAATTCATATATGAGGAGCCGCTGAATCCCCCTTTCATCATCTTCAGCACAATAACCAACCAACTTAACCAGGTTAGGATGCTCAACCACCCCAAGGAGATTTACTTCAGTGATCCACTCTTTGTGCCCCTGCCAAACCCAAGGTGATATCTAACATTAAGCAGTTTAAAAAAAAGGAGAACAGAGGAGAAAATAATCTGGTATTGTTCATGTGTGATGTTCATTAACATAGTTTGCATGATTGAAAAAGAAAAATATAGAAAAAAAGTTAACAGATAAACCAGATTTTCATAATGTATCACAACTACTGAGTAATGCAGCATAATATGAGTGGGTGGTCACAACTAAAATAAGATTTTATCAAACCTACCCAATGAGTAGGCTATAAAGCTCAAGGCTTTTAAGGCATTTAGAATCACTCTAAACTGCTACTTTTCAATAACCTTTGTTTCATATCTTATATCCAAAATCAATTCATGTATTTACAAGTCCAACAACATAATCAGCCAAGCCTCCCTGAATATTGGTTTATAACTACACAATATATTGGAGACATGATACTTCCAAATCCCAAATCTTAAGAAACACATAAGCCAAATTCTCTTCCACTGGAAATGATAACGAAATAATTTCTAACAAATTGAGATGCAAAATAACAGAAAACAGTTGCTCCTAATGGATAAAAAGAGATGTGAAAAACAGCCATAAGGAAGAAGACTTGCCTGCATTCCTCTCTTACCAAGCTGTTTCACAGCAACATCAATCTTTATACTTGGATCATCTCTACTCTTTACGGACCCTTTATAGACATGGCCAAATCCACCCTCTCCAACCATGAAGGAGCGGCTAAAATTCTTAGTGGCTAACTTGAGCTCAGCAATAGTAAAAACTCTGAGATTGCTCTTACTGGATGACCTAACGGGAAACAAAGGCCTCCTCACGGATTCTGCGCTAGACCCCGAGACATTTTGAGAATTCACTTCAGAACCAGATCTCCCTACATCATGATCAGCGCGTTTAGAATTCGAGGAATGAGCTGAAACTGACTTCACGATCTTTGATTCTTCCTTCTTGTCACAACCATAGAATAAGAAACACATCATAGTCACAATAATTCGATTGCTGTAGATCCAGGGCCTGAAAACAGTGCCAATTTCAATGAGCTTACAATTTGTTACCAAGAGCAGATTGTAAGCTCCCTAGACGCATATTTGATAAACTAAACTGTACATATTACATAAGAAACTATAAAGCCAAAAGTGATTCTATAAGAATTTGTCAGGTCTCGAGGAAGTAACATAGAAATTACTAAGCAAAAATTAGAAAGTAACGTAGGAATCAAGACGAACTTAACGGAACCTATCAAATTTTGTTTTAACCAGATTCAGTTCTCCTAAATTATGCAATTTGACTCAACAGGAAACAATACCACAACGAGGAAGAAACACAGAAAGCCATCCAATAATTTCGCTAAAAATGTTTTCTCAGAACCCAGTTCCCAGATTTTGCTTCTTTAGCTCCAAATCAAGAAACAAAAGCAAGGATTCCAAATTTATCTGCAATCACACAAAAGTTTCTTTCCTTCCAGAAATTCTGCGTCACAAGTACATAACTAATATTTCTACAGCTAAAGAAAGAAACAAGTGAAAATCACGATGAAATTAGCAAGCTCACCTTCAAATTTCGTTTTCCGTTTTCCTGCAACTTAGTTTCTCAAGGGAAAATATGCAACACTTGAATGTCAAGCAAGAGTGGTCATCCGATACAAAAAGAAAGAGAAGGACTAGCTTTGCATTAACAGCTGAAAGTCCACGCACGGCAAGTGGAGGTGGAAGTCAACTTAACAAAAGTACCTAAACCCAGAAGACCTTTGGTCTGCAGAATCCCAGATACATCAATTCCTTACTTTACGTAGTGGTGTGAATGTGACCTTTGAAAATGAGCCATAGAAGCAACGAGGAAAAGTCTTGGGAGTCTTCGACGAGTTGTTGGAAGATATCATTCAAGTCAAGCTGGTCCTTTAAGGAATTCTGCATCCACTAAACAAAATCTTATCTCGGATCCTTCATTACTTTTCAAAGGTCAAAACCCATTTTTTTTTTCCACAAAAAGGTATTAATTTGCTGTCGTATACATTGAACGAAAAACTTAGTTTGGGTCCTTCGTTGCATTTAATTTTGAAGTTCACCTTTTTCATACATCGTACAAAGGCCCACCATGTTTCGCTTTCAGTTTGTATTGGGGTGGCAATTGTGTTTTCTTTCTTGCAAAAGAATGGTAAAGCTCCAAACAGGATGGACCAATCGTGCGCAAAAATTTGGCGGTGAGAATGAAAATCCATCTTTAATGAGCGGAATTGGTCCATCGTTGATGAGCAGTTCTTTTAGCCGTCATCACCTATTTTTGTTATTTTATCTTATACAGGTTAATTATGAAGGAAAACAAAAAGAACAAGAGGTAGTAGGTAAAGAAAGATATTTCTTTCATACTGTGTAATGAACATTGGAACGAAATATATACAATTGTCCTCCTACTGCTATTGGCTAGCTGTCCTAGAATAAAGCTGACACTAACAAAATTTTGGCTAGGCTATGGTACCCGAATGCACCATACACAGAGACACCAAATGCACTATGTACAGAGACAGGAGAAGCATATGTACAGGGACAAAAAAGAGGAGAAAGGACAAAATAAAATAGGGCCTGTTTTGTGAAGCCCAATCAGCATTTACTTGGGTTTTTCCAACAACGGGCAGGTAGGAAAAGCCCATGACAAGTGCACTTGACTCACTTAAGGGACCACCACAAACCCATATAAGCATGCATTTCACATTTTTTACAAATATTGACCAAAATAGCACTTTTCCGAGAAGCAATCTTATAATATTGCATTCTTTCTAAAATCACTTTCTTTTACAATCATCGAAACAATCTAAAAACATTCTCAAAATTCATTCCTAAGAAAAAGAAACATGGCATATTCTCAAATTTTCCAAAAGAGTAATAAATACATATTTTTAAAGTTGTTGGAAAGCATTTAATTCCATTTATTACAAGTAACTATACTAGCTCATTTTCTCAACTATAAA
>JANITX010000004.1:56528994-56543434 GCA_027564395.1 Erythroxylum ulei
TTATATATGGGATAATTGCCAGGTTTAGGTCTTTACGTAGGTCTTGGTGTTTGCATGGGAGATGAACACCTACGACTAGGCCGTTGACGTCTGGGCCTGAAATAGGGCCTTGTATGGCCGACCCAACCAAAAATGAACATGTTTAATGGTACGAAAATGGTACTTTTGATCTCACAGTCACAAAATGATATGTAAATACAAGTATTAGGAAGACATTATTGGCAATCATAACTATTTATGTATAAAGGCAACGTTATCCTAGACAGGATAGAGGAATTAAACCCCTAACTTATGGCTGTACCATAACAATATTTTATTTTGGAAATCTTAAACCATTTCATAATAAATTATGAAATAAAATTAATATTAATATTAATATTAAACATAGTCCACTCCTGGTCATCAAGGATTCATCTTTATCAGGATAACTTCTATCTAATTTGTGAAAACGCACGTATATATGCCAGATTCTTCAAGTTCTTGACTGCCAGTAAATATTGCAAAAAGAGATGTTTTTGTTTTCCTAATAATGGAAAAGAAAAAGAAATTTCACATTGTGTACACCTTGGCTTACATTCGTACACAAATTGACTCCGAACTTATGTATCTAAATAGTTAAGGTGACATGCATACGCATGTTTCCTACAATGTAGGCACTTGTTTCTCCCCTCCATTTCTTGCTCCCTAACACAAGGACTTCCTTCAAAGATCCAAGTTCATCCATTTTCCATTTACCTACACATTTCCGTCACCTTGTCTCTCCTTTCCATTGTTGTTTCAAGTGCTTTTAGCATTTTCCTAGCTTCCTTCACCGAGTTTTTGGTCCTTGGTCCATCAAGATTTTGTAATTTCTTTTGAAGCTTTTCGTTGGCGAGGATGCCATGGTTAATCCGCATTGGATTTTTCTATGCGGGTTCATCGTAATTAGTTTGCTGCAGCTTCAAATTGAGAGAGGTTCAAGTTTTGGAAATGAGTGGAGTGAAGATAAGCATATGTCGGGTGCCTCATGTTTTGTTGCTTCTTCTTCTTGCTTTATATTCATTCCCATACTCAAGCTGTGTGGATGGGGACGATTACAGCAAGACAGGCAATCCAGCAGTGCTTCCCCTTATCACAGACATGATTTATAAGCAGCTTTCAAACCTCAGTCAAGCGTTTCATGATGACATATTGGATAGCCTGGGATTTTGCGTTAAGGATGTGTGAGTAGCTTCTGCATAAGTTTTTCCAACCTGTCCCACCCCTTTACTTTAATACGACTTTTTGATATTTTAACAGGAAAGCAGATTGGGACGGTGCCTTCGATTTCAAAGGCAAACAAGATTTCATTACCAATTGTGTCAAGAAAGTTAAAGGTAACGAGTGTTTGTTCCAGTGTTTATAGGTGACTTTCTTGTCGAGAGAAAAAAAAAACTTTTTTCACCGTTCTGATTTGCAGGAGACGTTACACAGAGATTATGCACAGCAGCAGAAATCAAATTCTATATACAAAGTCTGGCCGAAAAGGCAACCACCACTTACTTGAGACCTAACAAAAACTGCAATTTGAGTTCTTGGGCTGCTGGATGTGAGCCAGGATGGGGTTGTAGTGCGAGCCTAAAACTGAAAGTTGATATCAGAACTTCAAATGACATGCCTTTAAGGACTAAAGACTGTCAGCCTTGTTGTGAAGGATTTTTCTGCCCACAGGGCCTCACTTGCATGATACGTAAGTAGTATATCACCAGGACAGACCAAAAAAATATTATGTTGTGTTACAATTGAAGTTCTAGTGGATGAGGAGGCTTTAAGTTTTCTTTACTATTGAATCAGAAGGCTTTTTCGGATCATTGTAGATAAGCTTTATGTTTCCTATCATGAGGTCATTCAATAGAACAGATTTTCAGAGCACTCGAGTTTTTGACTCATGATAGGAAACATAAAGCAGGTGGATTCTATAGACTGGTGGAATTTGACAGGAAAATGCACTTTGGTGCATATGTGATTGATGCTAGAAATATTCCAAATGTTGAATCTGATCTCCCTCTTTTTTTTTTCCCTCAATGAAGCTTGTCCATTAGGTTCATATTGTCCTCTTGCAAAGCTGAATAAAACAACTGGAGTCTGTGAACCGTAAGTTCATATTCTAGTATTTTGAATTCCTGTGCCTTTGATGGTTTATCACTAAACATTAATATTTATCACTAGCGAAAATTTTGCAGATACGCATACCAAATTCCTCCTGGACATCCAGAGCATAGCTGTGGTGGTGCGGATGCATGGGTTGATATTGGGAGAGGCAGTGAACTCTTCTGTTCTCCAGGATCATACTGTCCTACTATCACATCTAATATCTCTTGCACTAAAGGGTATTATTTTTATCCCATATCTCACTGCAGTTGCCTGATCAGTTGCAGCTAGTTATTGGCAGATAGTAATGTGTCGGAACCTGAACTTGCCTCAACAACATTTCTTGGTCACCTTTGCATTTGATTGTATGATTTTAGTGCATTGATTTGTTCCTTGGCATCTATTTCTACTAACTTTACGTTTTTGTGGATACAGACACTATTGTCAGATGGGTTCTACTTATCAGAAATGTAAGTCTTCTCTGACAATGCCATGTTTTCTTTTCTTTAATTCTCTGACTATGGCATGGCTCACGTTAAAGAGTTCTAAGCCTTAGCAGTTCACCATACACACAAAATTCTATATTCTATCTTTTAATAAAGTATCTTAATCTAGAAAAAAGATGAATATGCCATCAGGCAGGATTGTTACAAGGATCAGGGATACTAAAAACACAAGATAGCTTCGTTACATTCTTAACATATGATGCCATTAAGTCAACCATAATGGAAAACCAAAATCAAAGGAGTGCTCAATTGGTTAAGATATGCTTTTCTTAGCGTCTAACTTGGAAGATTCATTTGCCGTCGTGCATCAGATAACTTTCAGGCAATCAATCCTCACTAGAAAGAAGAAACTATAAAGGGTTAATGCCAAGAAAAATGTCGATTTTCTTAGTTTTATTGAAAATTCGGATGATCTATTAGTACTTTGACCAGTGATTGCTAGATCATTTATAATTGAAATAAAATGATTACATGCGACATGTCCTGTATCAGTAGCTGCGTGGAATTGCTTTTGGATACTTGATTCAGCTTTTTAACATATTACAATAGGCTCTATCCTTGGGGCACGGGTTTGTTTGTCATATGCTCTTTTCTCGTATGGATATGTGACCATAGTGTGGTTTTGCAGCGTGCTTCAAGTTATCTACCTGCAATCCAAACACAGCAAATCAAAATCTTCACGCTTATGGAGTCATGCTTATTGTAAGTAATTAAATTTCTAGTGTTGGAACAGAAAATTCAGTGGAACACCAAGAATTTCTGCAATAGTGGCTTTCAATCTCATAATTCTTCATCAGTTGTAACTTCTGGCTGTTCCTTTCTGATTTTGAAGGGCACTTGTTTTGGGTTTCTGGACCTGAAAATTAGAAAAATTTGCCGTCTTTCTGTGTTTTGTTAACTGCAGTGCAATTTCACATTGGTCTATTACACAGGTTGCATTGGCATTGCTGCTGCTTATTATTGTGAATTGCTCCGACCAAGCTCTCTCCACGCGAGAAAAAAAAGCAGCAAAGTCGAGGGAGGCTGCAGCGAGGCACGCAAGAGAGACTGCACAGGCACGTGAAAGGTGGAAAACTGCAAAAGATGTGGCCAAGAAGCGTGGATTTGGGTTGCAGCAACAGTTGTCCAGAACATTTTCTCGGGCAAAATCGACAGCAAGGAGAGAGGATCAGTTGCCACCTGTGGCTCCAGGTCCCTCAAGTGCATCAACCGCAGGAGCAAAAGGCAAAAAAGAACCAAGCAACCTTACAAAAATGATGCATGCTATTGAAGATGATCCAAATAGTCAAGAAGGTTTTAACTTTGAGATTGGGGATAAACACGCCAAGAAGCAAATGCCCAAGGGAAAGCAGCTGCATAGCCACAGCCAAATTTTTAAGTATGCATATGGTCAACTTGAGAAGGAGAAAGCAATGCAGGAGAAACAAGCGAACTTGACCTTCTCAGGAGTAATTTCGATGGCAACGGATGGTGAAGTACGGACTAGGCCTGTGATTGAGGTGGCCTTTAAAGACCTAACATTGACTTTGAAAGGAAAGAAGAAGCACTTGCTGAGATGTGTTAGCGGGAAAATAATGCCAGGTCGAGTATCTGCTGTCATGGGTCCGTCAGGAGCCGGCAAGACAACCTTTCTTAGTGCTTTGGCAGGAAAAGCAACTGGATGCACCGTTTCAGGTTCAATTCTGATAAATGGAAAAAATGAATCGATACATTCTTATAAAAGAATTATTGGTTTTGTGCCGCAAGATGATATTGTGCATGGAAATTTGACTGTGGAAGAGAATCTCCGGTTCAGTGCAAGGTGCAGGTAAGCAATTGCGTCCCTCCCAGTTTCAGCCATTTTCCTCAGTTTCTGAGCTTTATTTTCAATTTTACAGCTTTTAGTCTATTTTGATCTTTTGTTGGTTTTGTTGATACTTTAAGATTGTCAGATGACATGCCTAAGGCAGACAAGGTTCTTGTTATTGAAAGAGTCATAGATTGCCTAGGACTACAGGCCGTGAGGAATTCACTGGTCGGGACAGTGGAGAAGCGAGGAATCTCTGGAGGGCAGAGAAAGCGTGTGAATGTTGGGCTTGAAATGGTGATGGAACCTTCTCTACTGATTTTGGATGAGCCTACAACTGGTTTAGACAGTGCGTCATCGCAGTTACTCTTGAAAGCACTTCGGCGTGAAGCTCTTGAGGGAGTGAACATCTGCATGGTGCTCCACCAGCCAAGGTAGTATCCTCCTTATCTTTCTGTCTGACTTTTAACATGGAAAAAGAAACATCAAAAGGTACATATGACGTTTAATCCACTCCTTCTGATCCAGCCATGCCCTGTTCAAGATGTTTGATGATTTAATACTTCTGGCCAAAGGTGGGCTTACAGCGTATCATGGATCAACAAAAAAGATAGAAGAGTACTTTAGCAGCATTGGAATCACAATACCAGATCGTGTAGTACCTCCAGACCACTTAATTGACATTTTGGAGGGTATAATCAAACCAGAAAATGTGACACGTGAACAGCTTCCTATCAGATGGATGCTACATAATCAATATCCAGTGCCCGCAGATTTGCTGCATTTGGTTGATGGACTGCCTGTAACCTCAGGAGACGCAAATCCTGGTGATCCATTGAAGTCAAGTTCTGGGGCACCATCTCAGTCTTTTGCTGGGGAATTCTGGGAGGATATCAAGTTTAATGTTGGGCTGCAGCGAGCTCATATAGAGCACAACTTTGTCAGGTCTAAGGATTTATCCAACCGAAGAACTCCTAGCATAAGCCGTCAGTATAGATACTTCCTAGGGAGGTATGCTGTTCATCTTCCTTTCCTATGTTAGAACATATAGTTGTAGCCTTTGAAGCAATCCCAGATTACTGAACACTTGTTTTGTTCCTCTATAATTCCAGATTTTGTATGTCTTGGTCGTTTTCTTATTTTCCTGGTTTAGCAATCATAGCATAGGAAACAAAGTATTTATTGTTTTTTCTTATCTTTCTCATTTAATGGAGGTGGTTGCAAATCGAAGTTGGGTAATTTCAGTTGGGAGAACTCTTTTGGTCTTACGAGTTACTTCTTTTCAGGGTTGGCAAACAAAGACTAAGAGAAGCTAGACTACAAGCAGCTGATTATGTGATTCTATTGCTCGCTGGAGCCTGTTTAGGAACTCTGGCCAAAGTGGATGATGCCACGTTTGGATCCACAGGCTATACCTACACCGTCATTGCTATTTGTAAGTTGACCAAAAGCAAAACCAGAAAACAGTCTATATATCATATGTCAGGACTGAAATGCTGACACAGTATCTTATTTACATAGTGTCAATTGTAAATTGAATTTGGTTTTGTGATTCACACCAGATTCCTTTCTTGATGCAGCATTACTATGCATGATTGCAGCTTTGAGATCATTCTCTCTGGATAAGCTACACTACTGGAGAGAAAGTGCATCAGGAATCAGCAGTCTAGCTTATTTTCTGTCGAAAGATACACTTGACCATTTCAATACTCTAATCAAGCCCTTGGTTTATTTGTCTATGTTTTATTTCTTCAACAATCCTAGATCAACCTTTCAAGATAATTATGTCGTTTTGCTTTGCCTTGTCTACTGTGTGACCGGCATAGCTTACGTGTTTGCCATCTATCTTGCACCCAGTCCTGCCCAACTGGTAAGCTGAATCAATAGCTCATACCAAGTCCAAAACCGATATAATTGCTAATTATTTTCATCCACATTCTGCACTTGTGCAGTGGTCTGTACTCCTTCCTGTTGTCATGACTCTGGTTGCAACTCAGGCGCAAGACAACATGCTAGCTAAGCACCTTGGATATTTCTGCTTCCCAAGATGGGCTATGGAAGCTTTTGTTGTTGCCAATGCTGAAAGGTTTTGCTTGTATTATTAATCATTATGTTCTTTTCTCAATAATCTGTCCTTGTCTGAATAAACCATATGACAGAGAACTGGTACCTCTTATGTTTTGCAGGTATTCTGGAGTCTGGTTGATTACTCGTTGTCATTCTTTAAAGGAAAGCAGCTATGACATTGGTCGTTGGTCCCTTTGCCTGGAACTTCTTGTTCTGACTGGCATACTTAGCCGTTTTGTAGCTTACTTCTTGCTAGTAACCTTCCAAAAGAAGTGAGTTTGGGACCTTACTGCTCTTCTTTTTCTGTTGAAATTTTGGGTACAGAACCAGAGAGGAAAATCCCAGATATGATACCATTGTATTATAGCAACCCAAACCCATTATGGGAACATACCAATTCCTGAAGAGGTGACGGAGGAAATGTCTAACCAAGCACTTCAGTTTTTGTATAGATCAGATGTAATGACGACTTAGGTTTTTGTCATCAATGTAAATCTTGCCCAAGTGGTATTTCCGACTCTTTGAGCCTAGTGTAAAGCTTATACATTCAAACTCTTATGATGGAACAAATGGAAACCATTCATTTTTCTCTTTTTGTAATTTATTTAGTTTTTCAAAATTTTGACAATAACCGAAAAGCATTTTGTAATTACATCAAATTTATTATTGGAAATAGTAACGTCTTTAATTAAAACTAATTACAAATTATTTTTTGGGTTGATAAAGTAATTAATTGTATTTTAATCTCCTATATGATATTTATTGATAATTTTTTTATATTTATTGAAAATAAATAATTTAAGAATGAATTTGTAAACATCATTTGTAATTTAATATTTATTTGTTACAATAAATTTTAATTTTTATTATCTAGACTTAAAGAATGTATAAACTTGTTATTTAATAAAAAAATTATTATAAGAATTGAGATTTATTTGCTTTAAAAGTATTTTAAAGTCAAATTTTATTAGTAGTCAATATTGAATAATTAAATAATCAGTAATTAATTAATAATAATAAAATAAGATTATATCAAGAATACAAAATAGGGCACTAATAGTATTCTTTTATAATTGTTATAAATTAAAAAAATCATTTTTAAAAACTTAAAAATGAAACCCAAAGTCTTGAACTAGTCCGAGAGCAAGCAACCAAAAGGTTACTCTTTCATGATCAAAATGTCACGGGTTTAATTATAAAAATATCTTCTTCTTCTTTTTTACAACAACAACAACAATAATATTAAACAAAATTTTTCCTAAAGTGCAACTTTTAAAGAGGTATAATAAAGTAGACTCTTTTCTTTAGTTAAACCACCTAGTATTCGGCGTCACATGGGCAATCGACTGTGTAGGATCCTTTTAAGTGACAAAGCTCTTCCTCACAAATTTTTAAAACGACTCCATTCTCGAGACTCGAACTCGAGAGTTTGGTTAAGGATAGAAGAGCCCGTGCCACTTCACCACAACCCTCGTGAGTGTTTTTTTTTTAATTAGAATGAAGAAAACCATATTACAATACAAGTTTAGGGAAGCACATTCTCAATTTATCATCTAAGAGGAGAATATACCCAATGGGTGTATCGGCTAAATAAGTGTTTCCTAAGGCAAAATTCTCAGCATAAGATACTAGCCAATCAGTATTACGCTCGCGATATATATGCCGAGACATCACAGTCCAGTTCCACGTAAATAATTTATGGATCCCCTGAATGATGGAATTAGGAGTCGTAGCCCGCCTGGTTGAGAAGAGGAGGTTGAGTGCCACTTTCAAGTCCATTTTTGTTACAATTGAAAAAAAGAGAGCCGTTTCTTAATTGTAATTTTGTTAATTTATCTCAAAACTCGTGAATACCTAATGGTCGCTATTAGTGTTTTGAAACTCGGATCGGCCATTGAATCGGAGGTCTTATTGGTCACCAGTTTGACCAGTTAGACCGATTCAACTATTGGTCGAACCAGTGTGACGTTATAATTATGCAATAATTATATTTAATTATATATAATATTAATAATATTAAAATATACAAAAAATACAAAATTATTGAACTAGTGGTCGGACCGATCGAACCGGACCAATCCAACCGATCAATTAACCGGTTTTGACCAATTCTTACTAGTTCAATTGAAAACTAATTTTTAAAAGTGAACCAGACCTAATAATCAATCAGTCACCAATTAAAATCGATCCGACCCGATTTTTAAAATAGTGGTCGCCATATGATCATAAACGCCTATAATAATTTGTATGCAATAATAGTAGCGTTAGGAATCTGTATGACGTGGACAAAGAGGAAGCCAACAACTCACCACTGAAAATTCCGTTAACGTTATCCAGCTGTTCGAAACCCGCAGCAGCGGACGTGAAACGCTCATTACAACATAAAACCCGTTTCGATTCCGTCGCAAAAATAAAAAAATGGGGCCCACTGTCTCTCTCTTCACTCACTCATGCTCACTCTCCTTCATTAGTCATTACTCTCTCAACAGCACACCCATAATTTCCTGCTCTCTCTCCTCTATATTGGCGGTTCGGACATTCGCTCGATTCTTCTCTTACATGCACCACTGTCTGCTCTGGTCCGATCCTTCTCTTTACTTGCTTACCTAGATCTTTTTCACTTAAGATTTTCTTTTTCATCTTATGACTGTTCTCTTTTCTTGCTGGAGATTCTGTGATCAGAGTCTGTAAGCTCGTTGATGGATGAGGTTTGCTTTCTTTCTTCTTTCTGCATTTTAGTGTTTGCTTCCCGAGAAAACAACGGAATATTGCTATCTTTTTCTTTGTTCTTTTTTGGGTTTTGGCAAATTTTCCTTTTTTTTTTTCGATTACTTAGCTTCTTTTTAATTTAATGTGAAGACTTATCAAATTGAGATGTTGTGATTATCATCTGGTGGACCCCTCTTTACAGAAAATCTATACTTACTCCATTATCTTGTTTATTTTCACCTCTTTCTAATTGTAGCTAATTGCTGCATCTTTATTTATGAAATGGTCTATTTCCTTGCTTTACTCTTTTGGATTGTGGGGTTTGGTTACTTCATTTTCTACTGTTTAGGGATAATAGATTAAGAAAGTGAGTTTGGATTAAGTGTAACGTGCATTGATGCTAGGCAAAGGGCTTTTCTAAGTTGCGAGTGATTTGATGTTTTGTCGTAATAGAGATACTGAAATCCGCAATTATGATGATAAGAGACCCTTTTTAATGAAAGAATGGTGAGAATGCATTCAGGTTATGAATGCACATATGCTTGGATTAATAGATTACAAAGTTAGTGGGAATGGTCCACCTATATCCTGCAAGAACAAGTTTTTGTTACCTTCGGTCATCTTGCATGTTGAAATGGTAACTGGGAACTGTTGGTTGAATAATATATAGTAAAAATGTTTTTCTTAGCTGTTTGAGCAAATTATTTAGATGGTCTCGTGGCATTTAATTTCTGATGGAGACTAAGGTAGGGGCTACATTCTTAAAAAATAGAAAAGAAACAAGATTTAGTCAGTAGGCAAGAGGGGAAATAAGTCCCTTGCGTTTGCTGTGAAATGCAATACAAGAATGCTGCTTGGATTACAAAAATGCCACTTTTACAGCCTCCCTTGCACATAATCTTTATAATGCAAGAATTCTGCAGGCATTATTGGTGAATGATATGGAATTTGTGTGCTACTTTTGTGTCTGGTTATGTTATTAAGTTGCTTTTCTGGTCAAAGAAAACATTTTTTTACTTTGGATGTTCATTTCTTCTCTGTAACTGAATGATAGGGTTGGAGGTGCTTGGATTTGTGATTTCAATATTGGGGGCATCGATGAAATGGATCATGAAGAACATCTGCATAAGAAGTTTGCCAGTATGAATCGCCAAAGGGTAAATAATCTTAGTTTTTATATATATATTTCCTATTTTCTGGTCTTATCATGTCTTGATTTCAAATGATGGCCTTCGCATTCTGTTAGGTCAGGATCTATATGATTGTTCTGTAATTTATTGTTGAAGCAGCTGCTCGTAGTCTGGAATCTTTTAATCTTTTCCAATATTCTATTGTCTTTTTCTGATCTTTTCCTTATATATCATCTATTAATCACTTTCCTTATTGTTAACTAGGAGGCCCAAACAACTGAAAATTTTTAATAACATCATCTGATATGTCCTATTTTCATTCTTTTTCTTCATTTCTCTGGTCTCTCCTCTCTTCCTAGTCAGCTATATTGCACTTTGTTGTTTTCTTCAGCGTATCTAATTCCATGATCACAGCCAGTAGTGACTTTTGTGATTTAGAGATTCTCATTCATCATGGGAATGTGATGTGGTTGAGATTATGCTCCCAGCCAGGGCATGCGGAATGTATAGTGTAAACATTAAATATCTACTTTTCCTCTTTCCATCCTTCTTCTGATCCTTTTTTGGTTCCGGTACTTATTAAGTGTTCCAATATTTGATATTATTTTGGACAGCGGTGCTATATGAGAAGTTGATCTTAATATTTTTCTTTTGATAAAAAGTTGATCTTAATATTACAGTGTGTGTGATGCATTATTTGGTAGTTTTTAAGCGCTTTTAAGCTTAAGTTTTGTTATTGCTTTGTGAAGTGAAAGCTATTGCTGTATTTAGTTTTTTAAGGATTTCATTCTATATAAGTTTGTATGAGATCAACGATTTGAAAACAAACTCAAGTTGTCGGTTGTGATTTTTTTCTTTAGGAAAAGGTGGAGGAATCTTCTATATCTGCATCAGAAGAAGCAACTGAGGTTCAGCACCTGCTTGCAGAACCTAAAACTGAAAGTGTCTCAGTGGATGGTGTATTATGTTTGGGCAAGGAAAATTCCTGGAAATTTTCAGGAATTGAGGATTTTTCTCTTACATTTGGGTATGGCCCAAAAAGAAATTGTGGTAAGTCTCTGAACATCTATTCTTATGTCTCCTAGTATCCTTCATGATCTGATAATAAATTGTTAAAGAAACGAAACAACTTACTGATGTTTTATGAGATTGTATCTACATCTTTGACACAATTTCCATGTAAAATTGAGCAATAGGTGGGTTGTCAGTAAAGAGTAAATGGCATCAATTCAGTCTCTGCATGTGCTTGCTTTACTTTAGAAGATATATCTAAAAGAATAACTTGTCTCTAGACTGGCTTAGACAAAACAATTGTAACATATTTAACTAAAAAAAATAACATTTGTATTTAACCAGACATTATCTGGGAATGCTTGACTTTGTAAAAAGTTTACGTGAAAGAATGCAATATGGGTAGGAAACTGCTAATTTTTCCAAATTTTTTTCTCACCTAGTTGATATTTTCTGGGTATTTCTTCTATGTGATAATGAGATACTTGTCTTTCTTTTCATAAGGTGGCTTGGATTCCAATTATGCTCAAGGACCAGATGAAATGGAGCTTGGAGTATGTAGTTTTTGTTCAACTCTCACATGTTTAACTTCTCAGTATCTTAACTTCTTTTAGCTCTTAGTTTATTTTTCTAATTTTGGATCAAGTTAATTGCATTTTTTCCCATTCTGTCCTTACAACTTACCTGTTTGTGTTATCTTTAAGTTGCGTTTCTCTCTGTTTGGCAATTATGTGGAGCGATTATTTTTTATTAAGCTGATGAAGCTATGATTTAGTAGGTTCTTGATGGATTGCTAGATGATGTTGATGAAGTAGATGATCTCCATGCTACAGATGACATCTCTGGGGCGTGTGAAGATTTTCTTTTGGGTAAACTTGTTATTGTATGTTGTAGTCAGTCTGTTTCGTTCTGGTTTTAGGTGCCCTCGTGTGGTCTAACTTTTCCTTTTGTGTTCGGGCACAGATATTGAGTTAGCTGAGAAGGTTTCTTACCTGGATTGCACTCCGTTTGGACAACCCAATTTGGTAAATTCAAGTTCAGAAAGTCAATCGCCAGGATTTAGTGGAAGCAGTAACGGTGTTCCTGGACTTACAGAATCGTCTACAGCAACTATACTTGAAGCTGAGTGTAGAAATGCTTCACTTGATAAGGAAGACACTTATAAGTTGCATGACTCATCTGGGATCAGATGCAAGCATGAATCACCTGAGCATAGTGGATTGCACAATTCACAAGATCTAGAGAACCTTGATGACTTGAAACCTTTAGGATGTGGCACGTCATCTGATGAGAATGAAAAGGAAGTCATTCAAGCTATTCAAGGTGGTACACTTCTCCGACAAAAAAGAATGAGAAAACCTACTAAAAGGTACATTGAAGAATATTTTAGTTCAAATTCAAAGGATGCAATGGAAATGCCAAAATGTCCTTTAGCCATTTCAAAGGATAAGCGTCAGAAGATCAGATCTAGTGTCGAACCACTTCATGTGGAAGGTTTATCATGTTCTCCCAAGGAGTTGTCTCCAAGTGAGGCTAGAATTGAGGGAACCTCTGAAGATGATGAAAAGCTCTCAGATCTTGTGTCAAAATGTAAAAGAAGTTCAACTGCAATTGAAAGACGAAGAGGCTCCCTGGTTATTTCAAGTGATCAACATTTGAAGGTCAAGCCAAGAATTGATTTTCATCATGTGAGAGCTTCGAGGTCTGCTCATAGTGAGGAATCTCTTATCACTGATATCCAAACACCACCTGGCTCTCGCCCACGGAGGAGACGACCAAAGAAATATGATACTTTGGTATGGAAATTGGTAGTGAACACATCAATATATTCTGTTGTTTCACTTTCCAAATGGAAGATTGAATATTATTCTCTTTTTGGCATTTCACATGGACAAAACCTTTTTTGCAAGTGTCCTGCACATACAACAATTTGAACCCTAAAAGTCATATGATCTTTTTAGTTTATCATTTGAATGCATATGTGTTGTTTTCTCATTATGGCCTCTGTCTGGACTCGGGAAGATATTATTTTTAGTGAATAAGTGTCAGCAAACTGAATGAAAATAATTGTGGTGTTAACATTCCTGATTGTTACTGCAGAACTTGGTTGTGGCTATAAAATCATCTTTCCTGTTTCTTGTGTCAGGACCTTTTTGTAACTGATGTTGTAGTTTCAAGGCAGTTACTGATTTCAAATATTCATTTTGAGCTGTGTTTTCATTCCTGGAAATAGGCCCCGTCATCAGGTGATGAGCTTACTGCATCTGAGTCTGAAGATGACCTTATAAAGAGAAGATCTAAAAAAGGTGACGATCGAAGGAAGCATCAAAGAATGTGGACTCTTTCTGAGGTGACAAATTTGATTGATGGTATTGCTCAGTGTGGAACTGGAAGATGGACAGACATAAAGAACCTTCTGTTTTCATCATCTGCTTACAGGACACCTGTGGATCTGAGGGTACTTCATAGCATTTAGTGCAATCTCCTGGATTGTTTTTTCAGTTTTCAAATGTGTTAATTTTCAACTGTACAGGATAAATGGCGAAATCTTCTAAAAGCAAGCTGTGTGCAGAGTCAGAAACAAAAACAAAACAAGAAAGAGGTTAGGTTTCTTATAGTTACTGTGTCACATGTGATCTTGGCAGAGTATCCATTGCTCTTGATGTTAATAGAAATTTCTGTTGTTTGTAGAACAATATATAGCTGTCACTCCAAGTTATAAAGTAGTACTAGACTTGGTTGATGTTAATGCAGAATGTTAATTATTTCGAAACTTATCACCAGTTCTAAATGTTGGGCCTCCTAATGATTACAGTAATTTGAGTATAGCACTTGGCATTCTTAAATCGTAATTAGTGTATTACATGTGAGGGGTAAGAGCCTTGTTTTCTTCTGAATGCTTAGACTTTGGCCATTTATATACTGCATAATTTGCGTAGCTGCTGCTGGAGCATGGAGGAACAACTTACAGCTTTGTTTTCTCTTTCCACTATGAATGAAGTGCATTTATGTGAATGATAGAGCCAAAGCCAACTCAAGTATATGTTAGGAGGCATAAGAAGTGAGCAGAGGGGCAGAAATGAATAAAGCATATATAGTAAATATATAGATATAGATATATG
>JANITX010000004.1:56543534-56555113 GCA_027564395.1 Erythroxylum ulei
CAGATTATCTTGTATTCACTTTACAGAAATCAATAGCAAATACATATTTCTCCTTACCTGTTTTCTGGAACCTATCAGTGAATTTCACATTTCTTAAGTTATGGAACTGAAATAGATGAAACACTTTTTGGAGGGTTTCTTGGGTACTTTTTTCAGTTCTGACTGCTGAACTTGTATATTTTACGTATGTATTGTGTTACCAAAGTGTGGAAATGAAGTCGTAATAAGTTAAAATCTTGATGATTTTTGGGACAAATTTGCAGTCAGGTTTTGCATCACCGGAACTAGGAGCAAGTGTGTGAACTTTCTTTTCTGACTGTGCCTGTGAAACCTCTCCTTGACATAAATGACGATTCGGTTTCTTGCATAAGATTTAATTTATATGGTGTTATGTGCATATTGCCAAGTTATGTATAATGACGGCATGGTACATACGGTGAAGGACCCTTGGTAGTCAAAGTTTCATTGATCTTATTAACATGTGTAAATGCATTTTGGTGTTGTCTGAAAATTTTCTAGCTATAGTGTATATCTCAGTATGCATCAAAAAGACATTATGGGTATGGGAAATGCAGGTGGAGCAAAAATTGAAGCATGGCATGTGTCCTTTACCGAAGTCTGTCATACAGCGAATTCGTGAATTGGCGTCTATTCATCCATATCCAAGATTTACTCCTGGTGGTAGATACGTACGCAGGAAGAATTGAACGTACGCAGGAAGAATTGAACATGAATAAACCATTTACCAGGTGGCAATGAATTATGTTATAGTACTCAAAAAACTGTAAAAAGGGTGAACAAAAAGCTTTGTCTGGTAATCTTTTTACCTCCTGTACACCTAAACATCATGTTCTTAGATCTTCGAAGTTACTTGGTCACAGAATATGGTGAATGTTGTGCAATGTGATATTGGGTCCAAATTTTCAATTGTAAGAGCCAGGGATATAGCTGACTGATACATTTTATTTTATAGCATCTCGTTAAATTGGCCTTAAAAGCATTGCTGTTTGAAGTAGCAATTACAGGAATTTATTATTGTAATGGTGAGTCAAGCATTGTGGTTGGCCAGAATTGCTGGCTATAGCTTGAATGGTTGACAAAAATCCGCATAAACTAAGCAATTGACAGTCTCAACATCTAGTGGTACTTGATGCATTTAATAGCAATAGAATAGACAGCCTAGTTTCAAAGAAGAGGGTAAATGTGATGTTGGCCCACACTAGTGACCAAAGTGGATTCTTACATCATGTTTTACCAGTTGACGGGTCTTTTCAGAAGGATTTTAGGATGAGTGGGGTGTTGGGGCCTGAATTCGGGAGCAATACCAAACCCCTTGTTTGATTATGATATTTAGGTCTAACTTCAGTTATCAAAACTAGGCCTGAGATAATTTTTCTTAGTATTTAGCCTCTAACTATTAAATTAACAAAAATAAAAAGGAACTGCAATATTTATTGAGATACAGAGTGAACAAATGACCTCATTCCTCGAACAAGTGAGTGCTTATAATGATTTGATTGTGCATCAGATGACATAATGTGAGAGTGTTCAAATGAAGTGTGTTTCATGTCTATCAGTGTGCATGACAGAAGAAAGCGAAAAGCTGAAGACTTTCTCCATGGACACATTTATACTTGGAGCTCTATCCTAAGGGTACAGGATGGCTATTCCCCGCTGCACATTTAATGGATAGATGGGAAGGAGAGAGCACAGGGTGGTACTGAAAATTAGGATAAGTGATTTGATCCTTTACCAATTGCCAATACTAGTCTCTTCCCAAGTAAAACGGGAACTACTGCTTGTACATATTTAAACTAAACCAGACAATGCTGATAGAAAACAGAAAAGGAACAAACAAATAATATAAAAACCAATTCGTATGAAAACAAATACATTTGTCAACTGTGAACCACGAGAGCAAAAATGTGTCATTGCTTCCCAAGAAGAGGCATGGGAGGGAGTTGGAGGAAGTTATGGAGGGTGGGGTCATATTATTACTTAACTAGTTTTGTGAATCACTACTTGCCAGCTAATTACAACTGAGAACTGCACGTGCAACTGCTGCTATAGATTGATAGAGGAGAGTCCAATCATCTTCTTGTGGCACACCCTGTTTTGGTTTCTTCCCAGTTCCAACTGCCCTGTCAAACCACTCTATCATCACACTATCCATTTTAATATGTTGTTAAGAGGCATAGTCCAATGTGACTTGCAGTTCTAACCCTTTGGTTGAGGGTTGGAGTGAGAAATAAAACTTATATATAAGATGAAACATATGGTAATTTAGTGAACTTGTCATTGTTTCTTAGTACATTGTTTATTCTTACATTAAAATTCATAAAACACAAATTTTTAAAAGCATCGCTATCTCTTAATCTTGTGAAGTTAGAAGAAAAGAACTGAAATTTTAAATTTGTATTGTAGAGAACAAAATAACAGCAACAATACTCAGTATGAATTCAGTTGATATGTAGAGTTTGAAGAGATATAATAGTATATAATCTTACCCCTAACTAATAGAAACGTTGTTTCAATCCTACCTAAGATTAAGAGTTTTCAATCCTATGGCTTCTACTAATAGTGACTCCCAAGTCCTGACCTCAAATAAATATCCCACCCACCAATGAGGTCCGAGTTTACCAAATCATGTGCTTCTCTTCCCTTCTATAAATCCTACCACCTTCCTAACTGTTTTCTATGAGTTGGAGCATTACGTTTTTGTTAGGGTATTCCAATCTTGTGCCACTTAATCTTATCCATTTATTTGTGTGGACTCTATATAAACATATGAATAAAATTTAATAAATAAGGTAAGAATTGATTCATCAAAATAGAGAATATTATCTTGTTTTCTAATGCTATTTTCTATTCCAAGCAACAACTTTTCCGTATACAGTAAATTCTTGAATGTTGTATGTGTACTAATTAATAGGACATAGGGTGGTTGTTCCCATTTTCGTATACCACCTTATGCTGGATGGATAGATAGAGAGGGCACAGGGTGGCACACGAAAACGTGTACAAGATAACACACAAAAACAGACACAAATAAATTGATCCCTAATTAATATATGAAAATTTCACATCGTTTATAACATTCAGCACAAAGTGGCACACGAAATCAGGCACTGGTAAATTGATCCTTAACTAGTATATGAAAATTTCACATCGTTTACAACATATAAAGTAGTCAGCGGTAGAAAGTTTCCTTCTTTACTTGAAAAATCATAAAGCTGGCGTAGTCCATATCACATTGTCGTGGAAACGTGTGTCATTTCATGCACCTGTGACTAGTGGCCGAGGCCTAAATAACGGTAGACTCCTCAATCCTGAAAATGCCAATTTGTGATAGATGAGGACGATCCCTGAATAGTGAATACCCTTTTGAGTCAAAGTTTACAGCTTAAGAGTTATGAGTTCCCAATTAAATTCACTGTCTTGGTGGCTTTTGCATCAAATACAAGTCACTGGCCAAAGCCAGATGGAACCGAGTGTTCACAGCTAAGAAACTGCAGGTGAACATGACACAGTTCCCAACACGTTTTAGCAAAACCATTGAAAATGGACTAGTCCAATATGTTTAAGACTCTGTCCACTTCTAGTGAACAGAAATGCAAGAAGTAACTAAGATATGATGTATACCATTGAGGGTCTCTAGTTTCCCATGTACCCCACCTGGTGGTACAGCAAACCGTGTCTTCAGGGGATGAACCAACGTGCTGCCTTTGCAAAGATCACCGCAACTAATGATCCCACCATCTGAAAGGAGAATAGTGCGAGTCACTGTTTTGATCAATTCCCACAAGAACTAGCAACCATATTACTTCTTCCACTTAGTTGAGCATTTGACCATGTTAAGGAAATTTAACAAATTTCTAAGAAATAGTTAGTTGAAACAGATACATTGTTCAGTTTGTTTTTTTAGCTAGGAATAGAAGGAACATAAAGCGTACGATTTGATTGGTGTGCAAATTTAGTCGAAGTCGTATATCACATATACACATTTTGGAATGCTGTCGGGGCTATGCACATTAAGATTCTGTTTAAGATTCAAAGCGTGGATTTCCATACTGTTTCTCGCCTTTGGCTCTGCAACCGAAGATCAAAAAGATATTCTTTTCCATTCAATTTGCAGTACATCGTCCACAGACCATCTCCTGCATTCATGGTCAGATTGCAGAGATGCGCTTCACTTCATCACGTATCCATCTGTAGGACAAAGGTCATATAACTCCGTAAAGAACACCAGAGTACGGACAACATACAATCTTTGATTCCACAAATTGAGAGATTTAAGGTATGTTTAGAGAAAAATACCGTTGACCCTTTTAAGATAAGCAGCAGAAAAAGGCAAGTGCCCTTCCTATCAGCAAAGATACTGGCAAAATGTTCATGCCAGTGGTCAATTGCCTACGTTGCAAGAATGTGATCTAGTCAGCTGATTAGTTGGATGATTATGAAATTCATTACAGCAAAATAATGCTCAAGGAAATCCCATTTCCTTGCACAGAACCCGTAAGGATGAACAAACAATTGCAGTTAAATGTTTTGCGTAGAATGACATTTTACATGACTGAAGTCTCCCTCTCTCTCTCTCTCCCTCTGTACACGTATTACTATATTTTACCATATCCATTAGTGCACACAACAAATAAGTGGGATCGATCGCACTTTGCCCAAGAAGCTTATCCCATGCCTCCTTTCATATCTTATCTTTTCCACTCTCAACTTGTGGGGTCTTAACTTCGAGAACTTCGAAAGATCGCCGATCAAGCACCATATCCTCACTTAAAGAGCTGCGAGAAAGAGAGGGAGACACAAATAAGTACGTCTCTTTGTATGAATACTACTAGTATAGAATCATATCTATATAGATAATGACATGCATGTTCGTACACATTCCAATCAAGGCGCAATGCTTCCAAGTGTAAACAAAGGTGCCGCACTAGAGTTAAGGAACCATCGTATAAACCATATTTTTATACAACACCAAGTACATAAACACTTCAAGACATTTAATCATAGCTCAAGCTCGCCACCCCTGTCATGTCAACGATTTAATGCTTCCAAAAGAGCGGTTTTGCCATTTCAACACTTATATAAACCATTCTTTCACCACCGTACCACCCCGCATCATAACTTCTTCCTTTCTTCGACAACTGAAGCAACTTAACTCTCCTCTGTCTCTCTCTATCTTCTTCTTTACTGTCCCATGATGAACATGAAGAGTAAGTTCCAAAGAGCATGCCTTAAAAACTGGAGAGCTATGGGGAGTAGTGTCATGCCTTGTGGAGGCAGTGAGTACTGTAACCAGTGGGGCTTGAGGACTTCGTCGAATGAAGAGAAGTCAATCCCAAAGGATGTGCCAAAGGGTCATTTAGTAGTGTATGTGGGAGAAAACCAGAAGAGGTTCGTAATTAAAATCACGTTACTAAAGCATCCACTATTCCAGGCATTGTTGGATCAAGCTCAAGATGTATATGACTTCACTGCAGACAACAAACTCTGCATCCCGTGCGATGAGAGCATTTTCCTTGATGTTGTTCGCTGTGCTACTTCTCCGGAGGATCTAAGAACTTGTCTGTATCTTTAGTCATCCAGACTCCAGAGAGATACGTTCTGAGACAACTGATTGATTGATCGTGAGGATTATGCTAATATGCTAATTGTATTCATAACCTTAAATTGCTTGTATACTGTGTAGAATTAAATGTAACATAAAGATTTTGAAGTTCACCAATGTAATTTAGTTCACGAATTTGCAGATTTTCTTCTACTCTTTTGCATGACTGTTTTTTTTCTTCAAAACCTTCCAGGGAAAAGACAACAAATGTTTCTGCAACCAGATAAAAGGCATACCTAAGGCTCCGCAGACAGGATTTTGTTCTTGATGCATGATGAAAGTATTGCATGAAGGTTAAAGCTGCAGTTCCTATTGCAAGAACATCAGGAATATTGTTGTTATACTTCAGTTTCGAGAAAGCTGGTAAAGCAATTAAATGTTATTTTCTTCGATAGTGATTCTGTAGCTTCCTTCTTCTTCTTTTTTCGAAAAGCTTAAAGACTGTAAAAATTGGAATAGAAGCAGATATTTCAAACCATACAATATAAGAATAACGTTCTATAAACCATTTATTCTCCTAGCTAGCAAGCAGTAAGGCTTAAGACAACTCTGACAACTTAATGGCTGGGACAAGTGTTGTATGACACCAGAACCAAGTGAGCTGGGCATGTCCTCGTCGATAGGATTAATTAAGAACCGGGCTCAGCTAGGTGCATCACAGGCAGAGACGGTTTTGCTGAGGACAGACACTTAAAGCTCTGTATATGGATACTACAGTTTGTTTAAACAAGACGGAAAAAGAACCCTTAATGAAAAGTCGAAAGTCACAACCAGTAACCTTTGTTGGTGTCTTAGACATCTTAAAAATCAAGAACAAGAAGAAGTTAGAAGCAGTTAGAAGCTAGTCTTTGTAAAGTCTGTTAACGATGTTGACAGCCAAGTGTATAAATACAGAAAAGAGAGTAAATGAAAAATACTTCATTCTTCTCGTATACCACGGTCCTCTACGATTTGCAAATTCGTACATACATATTCATAAAATAAGAGTGGTATCAGAGCGTCTATTGAAAGGTCTTAAGGGATCTGTGGAGCATTTCGTCGAACAGGGAAGCGGCGTCTCGAAGAAATGGTCACCACACACAAATGGAAGGACTACCCAACGTGTAAGCACCTTTGTTCGATGGGGAGTTGTATCAAATATGGGCAGTGAAGATGCAGACGTACCTTGAAGGGCTAGATCTGTGGGAACCGGTCGAAGAGGACTGTCACGTGGATCCATTGGCAGACAACGCAACAGTAAACCAAATGAAGTATCAGAGGGAGAGACTTACCAAAAAAGCTAGAGCCAAGTCTTGTCTATACGCTGCGGTAAGTCCCTCTTTATTTACAAGAATCATGCACCTGAAATCTGCCAAGGAGATATGGGATTATTTGAAGGCTGAGTATGAAGGAGATGAGAGAGTGCAGAGTATGAAGGTAATTAACCTAATAAGGGAGTTCGATAGGCTCCAAATGACAGAGGATGAATCAGTCAAGACGTACGCCGGAAAACTACAGGACCTTGCAGACAAGATCTGACTTCTTGGAAGTCGTTTTGAAGATGAAAAGATTGTTCAGAAGATGCCGATCTCTCTTCCAGAAAAATTCGAAGCAACCATCATTTCTTTGGAGAATACCAGAGATATGGCAGACCTGAAGTTGTCGGAGTTGTTAAGTTTTCTGCAAGCCCAAGAACAGAAGAGAGCGATGAGGTCGGTAGAGGTGACTGAGGGTGCACTAAGGGCGAGTCAGAAAACTAGTGGAGGAGGGAAGAAGAAGCATTGGAACAAAGGGGGCGCAGAAGGCAAGAAGCAAGAAAAGCAAGAAGCGACAGAAACTTCAGCCCAGTCCCAAAAAGAGCCTTGCAAACATTGTGGTAAGACCAATCACCCTCACTATAAATGTTGGAGAAGACCCGATGTCAAGTGCAGGAAATGTAGGAAGCTAGGGCATATTGACAAGTTCTGCAGAAGCAAGGAGCAAGTGCAGACTTCTGAAGAGGCTCGGATTGCAGACAAGAAGGATGAGGATCACCTGTTTGTTGCTTCCTGCCACAACACCAGTGTCTCAGCAGATAACTGGCTAGTTGATAGTGGTTGCTCCAACCACATGACCAGCAACCTGAGCATATTCAAAACCCTGAACAAGAAGCATACGTGTAGAGTAAAGATTGGTAATGGACAACTAATTTTTGCCAAGGGAAGAGGAGATGTTGTGATCGAAAGCATAAAGGGTCCAAGAACACTTGAAAATGTGTTATATGTTCCAGACCTCGAACAGAATCTTTTGAGTGTTTCACAATTGATTGAAAAGGGCTATTCAGTCCTCTTCAAAGATGGTTTCTGCAAGATTACAACCTCAGATGGGAGATCTCTCTTCAAAATTCCAGCCAAAGACAGAAGCTTTGTGTTGAATTTAGTTGAACAGCATCAGGTGGCACTTGAGGCAAGAGTTTGTCAAGCAAGTCTCTGGCATAAGAGGCTTGGACATCTTCATTGGAAGGGTCTTTTAAGGCTGAGCAAATCAGATTTGGTACAAGGCATGCCAATACTCCAAGAAGCTCAGCAGGTGTGCACAACATGCATTAAAGGGAAGAAGGCTAGAGAACCGTTCCAAGACAGCACATGGAGGGCAGCTGAGTTGCTTGAGCTAGTTCACACTGATGTGTGTGGACCTCTACCAGTTGATTCACTGAATGGAAGTCGACTGTTTGTCACCTTTATTGATGACAAATCTAGATACTTCTGGATTTACTTCATGAAGTCCAAAGGAGAAGTAGCAGAAATATTCCAAAAGTTCAAGCATATGGCAGAAAATCAGAGTGGGCAGAAGATCAAGAAGTTGAGGAGTGACAATGGGACCGAATACAAAAATCAGAAGACGGAGAAAGTTTGTCAAGGAAGTGGCATTCTGCATCAGTTGACAGTTCCTTACTCACCCCAACAGAATGGGGTAAGTGAAAGGAAAAATAGAACCATCATGGAAATGGTTAGATGCTTGCTTCAGGAAAAATCCTTACCAAAGTTCCTTTGGGCTGAGGTAGCAGCTACAGCCGTGTTTCTCCTCAATAGATTACCCTCTAGAGCTTTGGAGAAGGTGACAGCCTATGAAGCCTGGCATATGAGGAAGCCAAATCTGAAGAATGTGAAGGTTTTTGGCTCTCCATGTTACATTTATGTACCACAGCAGAAAAGAAATAAGTTGGACTCCAAGACAATTGCTGGTGTCTTCATTGGGTACTCTGAAATCACCAAAGGGTACAGAGTTCTGATTCCTAACAAGAAGGAGGTCCAAATCAGCAGAGATGTGACTTTCCTAGAGGATGATGTTTGGGATTGGACAAAGCTTGATGAAGACAATATGCAAATGGAGAGGATGCTGCTACGGGGAGTTAAATTGACTGAACTCACATCAGAAGAAGAATCTGAAGGTGAGGACAGACCACAACCAGGAGGAGAACCTGAAGAAGCACATGAAGATGAAGAGGAGCCAGAACCAGAAACACTCACTGACAGTGACCTTGAAGATCATGTGGATCACATCCCCAAAAGAGGTACACGACTTCTTTCTGATATTTACCAAAATTGTAATCTCACCCTCTGTGAACCAGTAAGCTTCAAGGAAGCAAAAGACAACAAAGAATGGCTAGCTGCAATGAGGGAGGAGATCCGTATGATTGAAAACAATAAGACATGGGAGCTAGTGGAGAAACCAGTTGATAGGAAGATCATTAGCGTCAAATGGGTTTACAAAACCAAGGTAAACCCGGATGGTACTCTGAACAAGTTCAAGGCAAGATTAGTCGTTAAAGGGTATTCTCAAGTGAATGGTGTGGATTACTCAGACACGTTTGCCCCAGTAGCAAGGCTAGAGACCATCAGACTTATCCTCAACTTATCTGCCGAGAGAGGATGGTTAGTGCATCAGCTAGACGTCAAGTCAGCTTTCCTAAATGGAGAGCTGAAGGAGGAGATCTATGTAGAGCAACCAGAGGGCTTCATGGTTGAAGGAAAACAGGAGCACATATACAGACTGAGGAAGGTGCTATATGGGCTTAAACAAGTTCCAAGAGCTTGGTATGATAAGCTCGACACTTACCTACAGCAGATTGGATTCAGAAGAAGTGAAAATGAATTTACCCTGTAAGTGAGGAAGCTTGGAGACAAAGTCCTTTACATGTCAGTTTACGTTGATGATTTACTGCTAACGGGAAATGATGCCAAAGAAATCGAAGGTGTTAAACATAAGTTGAGAGAGCCGTTTGATATGACAGATCTGCAGTTAATGACATATTTCTTGGGGATGGAAGTCAACCAAAATCAGCAGGGGATCTCTATTTGTCAAAGAAAGTATTTTCGAGAGGTACTCAAGAGGTTTCATATGCTGGAATGTAAACCAACAAAATCACCCATGAATTGTAAAGAAAAATTACAGAAGGAAGATGGAAGCAAAGCCACCTATGAGAGTAGATACAGAAGCCTTATAGGAAGCTTGATGTATATAACCTCCACAAGACCTGACATTCAGTTTTCTGTGAGTATGCTATCGAGGTTCATGGCATCACCAACTGAAGTCCACATGACAGCAGCAAAAAGGGTTCTAAGATACCTAAAAGGAACCTATAATTTCAGCCTGAAATACAGACGGATGGGTATCTTGGAGATGAAAGGTTACACGGATAGCGATTGGGGAGGTTCCTTAGACGACATGAGAAGCACTTCTAGTTACTGCTTCAAGCTAGGATCAGGGTGTTTTTCATGGGGTTCAAAGAAACAGAGTGTGGTTGCGCAGTCCACGGCAGAAGCAGAGCTAATCGCAGCCACCGCTACAGTAAATCAAAGCATCTGGTTAAGGAAGATGATGGCAGAGTTGTGTATCCCACAAGAGACGAGTACGGAGATTTTGATAGATAACAAGGCTGCACTAACAATTTCACAAAATCCGGTGTTTCATGGAAGAACCAAACACTTCAAAATGAAGTGTTGTTTTCTTCGTGACATCCAGCAAGAAGGTGAGATAAAGCTAACGTATTGTAAAATAGAGGAACAGCTAGCTGATCTATTCACTAAAACGTTACAAGGGAGAAGGTTTGATTTTTTGCGGAACAAAGTAGGGGTATCTCAAGACTGCTAAAACAGGAGGAGTATGTTGGTGTCTTAGATATCTTGTAAATCAAGAACAAGAAAAAGTTAGAAGCAGTTAGAAGCTAGTCTTTGTAAAGTCTGTTAACGATGTTGACAACCAAGTGTATAAATACAGAAAAGAGAGTAAATGAAAAATACTTCATTCTTCTCGTATACCACAATCCTCTAAGATTTGCAAATTTGTATATACGTATTCATAAAATAAGAACCTTATAAGATAAATTTGCTCTTGTGGAGCAGCTTTTTCCTCGAAAAGATCAATGATATGTTGAATCAGACGTGTGATAAAAAGTCGACGAGAGGTAGATATTAGGCATTGTCCAGCTGCAGACTCCCAGAGATTGCTTTCTACAAGAGGCCTAAAAGTCAAAAATAGAGATTTAAAGCACCGAGTTCCCATGATAAGCCCGAGAGAAAAGAAACAGAGCATAGCATACTAACTATGAAAAATGACGATGATGAGACAGGAAGCAATCCAGAGGTCAAGATAACGTGAATATCCTAGTTAATATCAAGTAATTTTGTGATATATTCTCGTACATCCGAGGTAAAAGTTAATGTTATGAATACCGTATCGAATTCAGTATCGAATTGAATTTTGAAACGAAATTATACCGGTATCAGGTACCATTTTAGAAAATTTTTTAAATTTATAAAATAGTCTTTAAAATTTTTAAAAATTGCAAAATAGTTCATATTGGTATATTACGCAGTTGTACTGTATACTTTACTAGTTTACTGTTTACATCAACCATACTTTCATAAATCTTAATAATAAATAATAATGACAATTATTCATTTTATTTTATATATATCTTTATTATATTTTAATT
>JANITX010000004.1:56557001-56567097 GCA_027564395.1 Erythroxylum ulei
CATCTAACAGCTGACCCACAAACTATAGCTTCAATGCATTTTAGTTGAACAGCCTGATTAATCATTGTCGATATCAAATAACAACCTTCCCTCATAATCTCCCTCCCAGTCCTCCTCGAATCAACAATTGTAACCCACGCATCCACCGCAAATATAAACCCCACAAATGTATCCAACAAAAACCAAGTAAACAAAAACCCAGAAATCTCTTTCTCAAACCCTCTAACCCAAGGAGACATAATCGAAAAAGGCATCAGTTTCAACCTCACAAACAGCTTAAAAAACGAATATTGATCTTCAATTTCACCGAAATACCACAATCCCAAAAGCTGAGTCACAGCATCCCTAACAGCCCATTTCATGAGAATAAACCCAGTGAGTCTTTTAAGCCCCAATCTTGAACCGTCCCAAACACCCAAAATCGAACTACCCCTCCCTAACAAATCATTCACAACAGCAACAAACACAATTCCCAAAATCCAAGAATATATAATAGTAAACCCTAGAATCACCCACCCATAAGCAGCAGACAAGAAACTGACTAAATAGAACAACGCAGCTGCGTCACGTCTCCCGAATTCCAATTCCTTGACGAAGAACTGCAAATCAACAATATTCTCCATATCTCTCCTCTTTTCCAATCCAGTCTCCTCACTCTCATTCTCATTCCCATTCATATTCATATCCTCAGCTTTAAACTGAACACCATAACGCACAATCTCCGGCACATTGATACCATTATCAGCGATAAAACCAGAGAAGCCAAGCCTAGCATCGAAGTTAGAGAGAATTAACGCACTACCATTGGGAGGGGTTTTGCGATGGAGAGAGCGATCGTCTTCGTCACCGGACAAGAAATCGTCATTTAGGGTTCCGACCCGGGAGACGTGGAGGAAGGGACGGCGTCGGCGGCGGTGGTGGTGATGGTCACTCGGTAAGCGATGACCGGCGAGTTCGAGGCGGGAGAGGAGAGACTTAAGGGAAGGGTCGCCGTCAACGAAGGCGGTGAGGTGGTTGGTCCCATTTTCGACGAGAGCGCGAAAGGAGAAGAGGAGGAGCGAGAGGAAGAGGAAGGTGAGGAGGGCGGACGAGAAGCTGGCGGTGGTCAGTTTGAGCAACGCGGCAGTGCCTCTCAGATTGGCGACGACGCCTAGCCTGCTCCGATCGCTCATCGCAAATAAGCGATCGATAAGAGAAAACGGTTTCTTTGTCTTACACCTATCGCTGCTGGGTTTCGCGATTTGCAGTGTTCGTACTTCGCAGGCCGTAGCAAAAGTCGTTTTTGTAAATTCTAGTTTTTGGATTTATTCTGAATTTTGAAATTGATAACATAATTACATCATGTAAGTCTATGTCAAATTGGACTTAAGGGCCACTAATGGGTTATCTTAAGGCCCAATCTGCTGGACATGACATTGTATGATTTCTTCGTTTTATGCAATCAAAAAACCTAAATTTCTCTTTTTTAACTTATTTATCTTAAATTTAATAAAAATTATTATATGAAGATTTAAATTAGTCTCGTCACATTTATAGTAAAAATGAACAAAATTATAATAAAATTTGAATCTTCTATCTAAGTTTTAAGATAAGTTAAATGTTAAATCAATAAGACAAGAGATTTAAGGTTCAACCGGTATTAAACCATCATAAAATCATCTAAATATTAAATATAATTAAAGAATTTAAAATATGATTAAAAAAGATTGAAAATTTTAAGATTTAATTAAAAAAATATATTATTAAATAAAAATTAATTGATTTATTTTATTAATAAAAACGTATTAATTACAAAAATTAACTTATTAATTAATAAACTGATTAGCTTTCAACAACAAAAGTTATTAAAGTACATTAAATCAAAAAGTTAAAAACCGAACCGAAAAATTAAACGGTTCAAGGTTTTAACGATTAAATCCACCAAATTGGTTGGATTTTTTCCGGTTTGATCAACCAACCGATAGAAGGAAACACTTTATTTCCAGTTTGAACAACCAACTGATAAAAATTATATTGCACTTTCAACAGATGAAAATCATTTGATGCCAGCTCAGGCCCATTAACCTTTCTCTGAATGGGTGTGCATTCCAAGAGCAGCTCATGGAATACTCTATAAAACATGGGATTCTGATGTTGAAATATACCAAAACCAGATCCAAGAACGCCATCGTATAAGCATCAACATGAAAACTAAAACTCCTCTTATGCCAAGCTTCAAAGATGATCACAAATTGCCTTGGTAAAATCGGATGTTGTGGTGCTGCCCCCAAGGTCAGCAGTTCGGTATTTTCCTTCAGCTATTGTGTTGAGTATAGCATTCTGGATCCGGTCAGCTTTGTCATGGAGCTCTAAATGTCGTAACATTGTCACACCACTTAATAGCAAAGCAGTTGGATTTGCCAAATTCTGCAGAATAATGAAAGAAGAATCACATTTCCTAATAAAAACAAAACTGTGTGAGAAATAACTTATCCTCCAATGCCAGCAAATAATCTTTAGAACTAGGTCCCGATTTCTAATCACGGAAACCACAGAGTAAGAAACGAAAATGGCCATGATCAATGAAGTTAATCATGAAAATACCATCATAAAGATGTTCAAGATTAAATCAAGAATAATGCATCATGGGACCTTTCATATACAAATGATGAATGTTAAAGCTCTGGCATGGCGATTTACAGGAAGAAATACAAGGTTCCCAAAACTGTCTACAGCATTTCAATTCAGAAAGTATGATGGAAAGAAATACCATCAGAATAAAGTTTCATCATAAATAAGTTTGTCAACGTCATGATTCATGTGCTCATGCGACGTCTGCAAACCAGTGTAGAGTATGTAACCTCTCCATCAACTTCCAGGTACCTCTAGTTTTGTCAACTTATAAGACACCAAGTCTAACAGTTATGCAAAATTAGATACAAGAGAAAGTGGAATCCCTTTGAATCGCCATCCAACAGAATTACAGAATGAGTAACAAAGGCTATTGCAGAATTGTGTGGAAGCTGCAGTTAAAATGAACAAATAAATCAACACTAGAGGCTAACCTTCCCAGCAATATCAGGAGCTGACCCATGCACAGCTTCGGCAAGGGCAATTCCTCCTTCACCAATATTGCAGCTGTGTTGGAATCGAATCAAATACCGTCAGATTAAGTAAATGTGACTTATGTAAAGGAAAAAAATCATTAGGTACCTTGGTGTTAAGCCTAGACCACCGATCAACCCTGCGCAAAGGTCACTGATTATATCACCATAGAGGTTGGGCATCACTAGTACATCGAAAAGTGCTGGATTCTTCACAAGCTGTATATAGATACACCAATAATCAGAGATGTTCCTTGGTTTTGTTACCAATACAAGAAAGCAGTTTGACCATCAAGAAGGAAAAATCCATCGATTGAATTTTTCTGGTCAATGAGAGAGGATAGAAGATGGGAAGAAATCATGTCCTTCATCCAGTCTAAAATTAAAAATCCAAAAAGGAAGTGACAGTACCATCATACAGCAGTTGTCAATAACAACTTCCTCATATACAATCTCTGGATACTTCTCAGCAACCTCACGACAGCACTGCAAAAGAACTACATGAACTTAATTTGGCGAATACTTAGTTAAAAATAATAGTATTTGAGGAACATATAGATTTTGCAAATACCATACCTTAAGAAAAAGGCCATCAGTTTTCTGCATAATATTTGCCTTGTGTATCGCAGACACTCTCTCTCGTCCATGGGCCTTTGCATAATGAAAAGCATATTCAGCAACTCTTAAACTTGCCTGACGAGTAATGATTTTGAGACTTTCAACAACGCCTCTGACCACCTGGCACCAAGGAATACATCATGTATTTATTATTATATTCATGTATTTGTTTCCTTAGGTCAATGCAACAATTATTAAAGGGTCTTACCTGGTGTTCTAGTCCACTATATTCCCCCTCAGTATTCTCACGGATGGTGATAAGATTTACATCATCATACCTCGTTTTGTAACCGGGAAGGCTGTAGCAAGGTCTTACATTTGCATACAAATTAAGTTCCTTTCTAAGAGTAAGGTTCAAAGAGCGGTGGCCTTTCCCAATTGGTGTTGCCATCGGTCCTTTCAAACCTACCTTATTCCGTCGCACAGACTCCAAACTTTCCCATGTTAGGAAACTCTGGGTTCTAGGATCTATTTGATCACCCACATAGTGCTCTTCCCACTCAATTGGCACCTCAGCAGCTTTAAATATCTGCAATGATGGGACAAATAAGCATACAAATAATCACCAAGAACAACATATATTTAGCTAACAAAATTAGTCATAATGAAAAGATAAGAGATAACTGCAGGGCAAAGAATTACAATATAACAAGTTCCAAACAAAATGGTCCACAGTGAACAAGAGCATACTATACTCTGGCATTTCAACAGAATTTTGATCCCTTAATCCCAGGCATACACAGAAACTGCAAACAATAGCTCTAAATATTTGCAGATAATGTATAGCTTTCTCAATTTCAAAAGGTAAAACTATAAAAAACCCGACCCATTGCTCAAGGATGATTCCCAGATGAAAATGATAACACTATCACAAAAGAAACTTGTATAACCTATCTGAGGTCTTGGATGACAGAACCTTGCACCATGAAAGTCCAATATGAACGTTATTTCAAGCTTATGGAGGGCATCACATGGAGCTGGCACGCAAATCTATTCCCAAAAATCCTCTGAAACACACTTAGTCTATATCAAGGCATTCTTAACAGATCAATTTCTAGCAATCATGTCTGTTGCATGATGAATCAAATATCATGCTGGAGCATATATTACACATTGAAAACGAGCAGTGTCATCAAAATACAAAATATTAAGCTCCAAAGTCCAAACTCCCAGAATATTGTTCATCCCACAAACCCAACACCACAACTAAGAACCGAAACGCTTCTTATTACTAGAGGTACGATCTTTCGCAAAGAGAAATGAAAATATAGAAAACCGAAATCCAAAAGAACAAATCTTTATAATAGAACCTGTTAAATA
This sequence comes from Erythroxylum ulei, assembly GCA_027564395.1. Taxonomy (NCBI): domain Eukaryota; kingdom Viridiplantae; phylum Streptophyta; class Magnoliopsida; order Malpighiales; family Erythroxylaceae; genus Erythroxylum; species Erythroxylum ulei. The sequence goes on from JANITX010000004.1 coordinate 56,562,023, forward strand.
GCAAAACTATATCCAAGAAAAAGGAGAGTGAGACCCCATACAATCAAAAAAGAAATTCAGCAAAACCACGAAATCAAGAACCAATAATAACCTGTTTGACGGACTGCGCGATCTCGGGGCCGATACCATCTCCGGGAAAGAGAGTGGCGGTGATCGGAGTTGCAGAAGAAGAGAAAGCCCTAGCAACTGATGTCAATAGCAAACGGGCAGAGCTCCGATTTGCTACTGCTGCAGAAGAAGAAAGGATTTTTGTGCGTCTGAGGAGCTTCGAAGCCACCATTCTTCGTCGAATCTGATTGAATCGGACAATCACTTTTTGTATGCGTTTACTCTCATTATTATTATTATTCACGTTGACTTTTTCTTTTTCTTTTACCGGTTCGGGTCGGGTTTGTGGGTACTAGGCTTAAAATTGGATCAAGAATTGGCTAATTGGATATGGGTTTCTTCAGTTTTAGACAATCGTCTAGTTCTCTACCGATTTGTTGTCCTTGTGGTATATGCGCACGAAACGTGTCTTCTTGTCAGTCCTTTGTCCTTTTCTGGCTCCCAATCTCAGCCCTTTTAATATGGCCAACCCACTTCTGCTCTTGATTTCTGAAATTTGTGAAGCTTCTGGGTGTAGATCATTGCACCATATAACAGTGTCCATTTCCTAAATTTATATGGAGCATCTTCTTGCCCTTTGGGGCTTCTATGGTCAGCTTAAATGTTGGGCGGTGCTGCAATAGGATTATACAAACAAAAGTTCAAGCAGTGCTAGTTAGTATGGTCCCATAATCCCATTGTTGTGCGAGTAGGAATCAGAAACTGAAGACAAGTAAGCCTTTAATGGCCTTTATGGTTCATAAATCATAATCTGATGTTTTGGGGCGGAAAACAACAGAACAACTGCCTATTCTGCCAACAACCGAATGGAAAATCAATCAAAGAAGACATTTTATTGGAAACATAAGTGTTTTGACAGTCTAATGATGCAAACTATGGATATAGACAATCCCCATCAAATTGCAAGAAGGGGTTTGAAAACAAATTTCAAATGACAAATAAAATTTGAGTACAGATCAACAGATAGGAAGAGGAGCACCGTTCCATTCCTTAAGACAATCTAGCATAGGATCAATGATCCTTCCCTGGCACATGGCTGTGAACACCTTGTCGAAGTCCTCTCCAGGCGACTTAACCTTCTCGCCGGTGAGTAGTCCTGTGCCAAGCTCCTCTCTCACAAATTTGTACAATGGATAAGACCTGCATTCCTTTATTCTGTTGGGAATGGCTGCATTGCCACTCTCATACGCTGCTCTTGCGCTCTCTACTTCTTTTGGAAGAAAGGCTTTCAACTCTGCCTCGAATGGACCAATCTTCTGGAAGACCGAAGTGTTGACATTCTTCTCATTCTCACCATTAGCCAATGCATGATCTACCAGAACTTGTCTTAGCTTTTGCATTAATGGGTATGTGGCACTGCAGGGGTCATCAACATAGGCAAAGACTTGTTCGCGATCAACCACTTTGAACAAGTCCTTCTCGCAAAATCTGGACGGATGAAGTTCTCCATTGGCACCTGTGGTTAAGACCCTCTTAGCTACTTGGCTAACAGTGTTTTTGACAGTATGCTTCAAATTCTCCTCCAGATGCCTCAAGTCAACAGCTTGACAAAGTGCTACTAGAAAAGTTGAGGACATAAGCTTCAGGATGTCAACAGCCTCTTCTGTCTTTCGTGAGGAAATTAATCCTAACGAATTCACATCTTGATTGTGTTGTTCAGCACTCTGCACATGGCTAGTGACTGGATTGGCAAGGTATTGCAGCTCAGAGCAGTAAGATGCCATTGCTATTTCAGCTCCTTTGAAGCCATAATCCAAGCTTGGATTCTTACCACCGGTGAGATTTGAAGGCAACCCATTGTTGTAGAAATCGTTCACAAGCTCACTAAACTGAGCAAACATGAGCTTTCCAATCGCTGCAATAGCCAAACGTGCATTGTCCATTGAAACTCCAATTGGGGTTCCCTGGAAGTTACCACCATGTAAGGCTTTGTTCCTTGAAACATCAATCAAAGGGTTGTCATTGACTGAATTGATCTCCCTCTCAATTGATTTGGTCGAGAATCTAATGACTTCAACTTGGGGCCCTAGCCACTGTGGAGAAGTTCTCAAAGCATAACGATCCTGCTTTGGTTTCTGCAGAGGATCCATCTCATGCAACTTCTTAGCTTCCTTCATGTAAGAGCTACCATCTAAAATGTGCTCCATAATAGCAGCAGCCTCAATTTGGCCAGGATGGTGCTTTAACTTGTGTGTCAAATAATCTGTAAATTCTGGTTTGCCACTCATAACTTCAGCGAAAATTGCGGACAAGACTTCTGACAAGACAGCGAGAATGTTTGCCTCAAAAAGAACCATAGAAGCTAAACCAGAACCAACTGCTGTGCCATTGACAAGGGCAAGGCCTTCCTTAGGCTGTAGCTCAAAGTGACCAGATTCAATACCAGCTACACGAAAAGCTTCCTGGGCATCAAGTACTTCACCGTTAGGACCAATGGCCTTGGAATTTGGCCTACCAGTCAACAAACCAGCAATGTAAGATAGTGGTACTAAATCTCCTGAGGCGGAGATTGTGCCACGCAGTGGCAAACATGGCGTGATGTTGCGATTAAGAAGTTTGGTTATAGCTTCCAGGATCTCGAATCTAATGCCAGAGTAACCCTGGAGAAGAGTGTTGATCCTCACAAGCATAGCTGCTCTGGTTGCTGCGTGAGGCAGGGTGTGGCACGACTCTGTTCCATTGCCGAAGATACCAGCATTCAAGAATCTAAGCAGAACAGAGTACCGATACATCAGATTACTCGAATTATAACAATTGGTAAATAAGAAAAAGGACTGGCTAGAATATGGACTCTTCTTGATTCGACTGGAAAAGAATTTCAAGTTTTTTTTTTTGGGAGAAAGTAAAACAATGGCCTGAGTTGAAGATAAGACCAATTCTACCAGTAACCATTGTCAGACGACATAATCAACCTACTATTACACTCTTGTTTAGAGTGTAAAGTTGTAGTTAGGAATTAGGAATTGAAGTTCCAATGCTCAGCCCATGACTTCTATTCTGAAGTTTTTTTCTCCAACCAGAAACATATCCTACTAGAAAAATATCCTAAAATTTCAATGCTCAGCCCATGACTTCTTGTCAAACTTTGAAGTTTTTCTCTCCAACCAGAAACATATCTAACAAGAGTGTGTAAAGTTAATCTTTATCCACAATTCTTGTAGTTAGGAATTAGGAATTGAAGTTCCAATGCTCAGCCCATGACTTCTAAACAAGAGTGTAATATAACACCTAAAGCTGACAGTTTCTTGGACAATTACTAAGACAGTTCATCCAAGTTGTCTTATTTCATGAAAAATATATTTAAAAGTTAAGATTTTGTCAAGACCTATTTGAACCCTTCCAAGCTCTGAGGGTCAGCCTATCTAAGGCTGCCAGCATCAACCGAGCCAACTCAGTATCATCACCCAACAACTCAGATAACAAAACGATCAAATGCCATCGATACTACCCAACAACCACTGGCATTTAAACTCGCCAATCTAACGTACTGATTCTACTCATTCAAGTTAAAGGAAATGATTAATCATCGCTGTTGTGTAATAATGAAAAATTGTTGTCTCACCTAATGAGTTCCTTCTGCAAGGCAGCACCTTGCTTGGTTCTTCTATGAGAAGTGGCTCCAAACCCAGTGGTCACACCATAGCTATCGGTACCTTTGATCATGCCATCCATAACCCAGTCACTGCTTGCCTTAACACCCGCTCTCGCAGACTCGGCGAGCTCGACTTTGATGCCGGAGTCATTGCCGGCAACAGCCGCCACCTGAGCAATGGTCAAGGTCTCTCCTCCAAGTTTAACCACCGGCTTCCTGTACTCTGCCACCATGCGTTTGACTTCATCCAAGTGGCTCCCTTTCAACGACTCTGCAGCCACACCCCAGTTCAAAGGATCAGTATGGCTCGTGCACAAACTGTCCAAAGACCCGTTTTGATGACCGTTTTGCGTGATCTTCTCCATGTTTACAAACAACCCAGGAAATGAAAATGAGAACTTGGGAGAAAGCGAGAGAGAGAGAGAGCAGAGAAAGAAGTTACAGAGAGAGGAAGCCTTTGGAGTTGGGACACAGAGACGTGTGTTTCCTGTCAGCGAAAGGAGTTTTGAAGTGGTTTAAATAGACAAGGAGTTTGTGTCTTAACTCTCAAGTGCATCGATTTGGTAGGTAAGCATAAGGGCAGCAAACAAGGTGGGTTGGTTGTAAGACAACGGTGACCGTTGACATTCGATGATCTAAGGGTGGAGATTTAAGAAGCGTGGAGTCTTTGTGGTTCATCGTTGGGAGAAGGGTAAATTTAACTCGTGGTGGGAGTGCATGGTAGTGAGGTGAAGGTTGGGGTTGGTGGGAGTGCGAGGTTTTTCTTGTATTTAATTACGAATTATTGTTAATATTTTAAAAATTAGATCGAAAATTAAATTAATAAATTTAAAATTTTTAATAATTATTAAATAAAATTAAAAGATTTAAAATATAATTAAAAATTATTCTTATTTATTGAAAAGTTTAGAATTTAATTGAAAAAAATTATTAAATAAAAATTAATTAATTAATTTTAGTTTATAACAAGTTATTAATTTACAAAAATACACTTATTAGTTAATAAATTAATTAGTTTTTAACAACAAAAATTATTTAAGTAAATCGAACTGAAAAGTTGAAAATCGAACTAAAAAATTAGACGATACAAAAATTTTAAAGTTAAACTGTCAAACCAATTAAATTTTTATTCATTGGTTTGTTCTTTACATTTTTCCAACAAATATAAATATGATAACTTTTATGTGTATAATTCAATGTTATGAATACCGTACCGGGTTCGGTACCGGATTGAGTTCTAGAACGGAACTGTACCGGTACCGGGTATCGTTTCGAGAAATTTTTTAAATTTATAAAACAGCCCCTAAAATTTTTAAAAATTGCAAAATAGTCCATATTATACAGTTGTACTGTATACTTTACTAGTTTACTGTTT
>JANITX010000004.1:56596129-56607011 GCA_027564395.1 Erythroxylum ulei
TGACTGAAAATATTTCCAAATTCAAGCGGGCCCAAAGTGCCTACTGATTTCCGCGCATATGTTTGTATTAAAAAAAAGTTATACTGAGTTTTGACTGAGTGATGTAGCACGCCACCCTCGCAGGGCTAGGGCTCGGATATCACCATCGATGTCGGGTTCGGGTCATGCGAGAGTGGGGTGTTACAGCACGTCTACCAGCTTCTTCCTACTTTGGTAGCAAAATCACCAAGATCAAGCAGTTGCACAATCAACATTTTTAGTACATAAGGCGAATACTCTCGTTCCAATCACCAATCCACCACAATGCTTCTCCTCTAGCAACAAGAAAAAAACAACTTCAAGATAACAAACGACAACTCATTGAAACCCATTACAATCTCAAATTCTTATTAATCACCGGTAACCATAACACTAGAATATAATATATGGAGAATCAACAAAGTCAATGTATTCCTCCACTTTAAGAGTAGTAATAATTTTTGGGGAAATTGCAACTTTCAAAGCTTGGGTGCTAACCATACAACTACTTTACTAAAACCCTAGTGCATTAACCATTTCTCTTTGAGGTTGTGAGTGTTTCTATGACATATTGAATATGTTGGCTTTACAAATCTTAAATAATCTTAATGAGTTTCTAAAGACTTCAGGTTGAGACATTATTATAAATTTTTCATGTTTTAAGAATAATCAAATTCAAATATGATTTATGGGTTGCGACATTCATTTTTAAAATTTGATATAAAAAACAACTAAATAATCATTAAGTTATATTATTAAATATGACTATGATACTATTATTGAAAAAATAGGTTAGGATCCAATTCTACGCGCAGTAAAAAAGAAACTTTAAATTTTTTAAAAGTCAAAACCACTTTAAGTTTTATATCATGATTGATGTATGAACATAATAAAATGTATACGTAAATTATCCCTTGTTGTGTAGTTTGATCATTTATCTTACAATTTCTTTTAAACTATTTTTAAAATTGGTTTATCGCACACTGTAGCCACACATGTGTTTGACCTCTAATTGTATTCATATAAACTGGTTAAGAGAACTCTCAAGAAAGAAGTGTTAGCCTATTTATATGGTTTAGACCTTTATATTAAAAGGAATATAATTCTAAATTTAATTAGAATTACAATTAATTCTAATTAAATACTAATTAAAGTATAATAAAATCCAATATGCCACTTTCCAAAAAAAAGATTTAATATGCCATATTAGTCTTTATTTGTTAAATATCTTATATTTAATCCTAAAGCTTTTCAAACTTTAACATCAAAATTTCCTTGATTAAAACTACCCTTTCCTCTTAACAATTGTTTGTATATGACTCATTAGTTTACTAAATATATTGGTAATGAATATATATTATAACTGTAAATCATATTTAGGCATTAGATAAACAAAAAAATTTTATTTATCTTTAATTCTTTTAATAAATAATTTATAACAATAAATTAAAATTGATGTTTAACAACATGTAATTATCACCTAAATATTAGAAATGTCAAAATGATTTTGACTAACCTTTCCATGTATAACTTTTTTCATAATTCAATCCTTTCATCGTACAATATTTTGATTAGACATAAAATATGACATTAATATATGCTCTATTTGAGTCTGATCATATTATTTATCCGCTACTATTAATTAATTCTATTAATAACATTTCAAGATTAATTTAAAAATGTCATTCCACCTTAACCAAAAATTTCTTGAATAAATCCTAATTGAGAATAATAAAATATTTTTCTAATCACTTTAGGGTGATGAGTCCTATACTATTTTCACATAATTAATATTATATTTAATAACTACCAATTGAGTTATACTATATCCAATAACTACCAATTGAGTTATCCTTTACAACAATAGATCATACACAGTATAAAAATATAACAATCCCTATATGTGATACTTTAAAGATCTCAAAGTCAAATTATGACTTATAAAATAATCACAATGAAAATTTTCGTAAATATACAATTAATATTTTAAATGAATTTCTCATGGTAGATAAGTTCAATGGACTTATTTTCTAATAAATCATCATACATTTGTTTAAGTATATCGATATTTTAATCTATGAAATCAGGAAAAATAAAATAAAATGTGCTAGTATTTTACACTCTATTAACGTTTAATCCCAATAAAATAATAACTAGAAATAATAGATAAATATAACATGAATCTTGTATTATATATTTATCTGTGGCATCGAGTCCTTAAAGAGTAACAAAGAGGTTGAGTTCTGATTAGACCTAAACTCTATTTTTGTTGAGAACTGCTATCTTTGACGGACCAATCATAAGGCAACTCCACTCTCCACTCTTTTCAAGGCGAACACATCCCAAATTAAGTGATGGAAGTGGAACGGAATTTTATGTTCTTACCCTTCTGTTTTTATACCGAGCAAATGTAAGAGGAAAAACTAGCTCAAAGACTACTTGCTTAAAAAGGCTGGGATTGCAAGTTGCACATGTTTTCGTACCGATATTGAAGCAGGTAACAGAACAGTTAGTAGAGGCTCTCCTGGCTCAAGTAAAGTTTCGGATTCGAACCGTCCTCATGTATACAGCTGTTTAAAATTTGGGGTCAAAATTTTATCTCCCGCAAAGGACCTACCCTATTCGAACGGAGATTAGTTTAAGTGTGAATTGCTTAAAAGTATCTTCTCATAATTAGAACCCTCCTAAAATATTTCGTGAGAAAAAAAAGAAGAAAAACAGCAGGTAACAGAACGACAACAAATCAACTTCATTGGCTCTCAAGGAAAACTACACAGCTCTGTTTGTTTTGCACTGAAGCAGAATAACCAATCCATTCTGACAACGACTTTAGATTTGGGTAAAGCTGAAGAGGTTAATGGGGAGAGGACAAAGCAGAAGAAGCAGAGGGCTGTGAAATATCCTCTTGCCAAAACTCATGTCACATGAATTACGTGGCTTTGTTTGTTTTCATCTAAGAACACCAATTGCTTGTGTCACTTGGCTACTTCAATGAAATGCGTGTCAAACTTCGCAGGTTCTATGAAATTGATACTCGTAGTGAATATTTAGTCTGAAGCGTAGGATACCTGACTAGATATACGTTTATGTATTGTTTTATGTCTTCCAACAATATTAACAATTTTATACAGCAAAATCAGTAGATTGGTCAGGAGGGATAGCCAGTTCGAAGCATCTGCGGTTTCCCAGATAATCAACAGACATGATGTTGCTACAATTACAAGATTTAAGGCGCTGGAGATGACGACGTTAAGACCAAAAGAAAAGGGAGAAAAAAAAAAAAGAAACCGTAATGCTGAAATGGATACTACTCACTATACCGATCAAGAAGTATCTGCCTATCCTAGGCAAGTTTCAATGATTGAATCAATTTTCATGGCTTGCCAGTATGTGGAGAGAACTGCCAACTCAATTCCATATAAAAAGGTTCGAACTTCCTCCTGTCAAATGAGACTTTTCTTTCCATGAAACTTCATGATAAAGGGGATATATATGTACAGGAGTTGTAGAAACAACAGTTGCATCTGATCAACTTTTACCCTTTCTACCGATTTTCTTCAATTCTGCTGCAATCCAGTAATTTTATCCTATGTAACATAAACACACAATGACATAATTTGCAGCACATTTCTTTTAGTACAGGAGTATAAGCCAGCTATGATGTACTAAGCACCCTGATCTAGACACTAAGCTGCTTACAGAAATCAAAGAACTCAGTATCCCCACTTGAACCAAGCTGATGATAAGCTTTGAGGCATTAACAGCTTATGTAAGAGCCAAAATTGATCAGTCACTCAGTTACCACTTGGCGTGTTAGATAATCGGCGCTTGTAGCGTTTTAGTACAGATGCTATATTCTCTTTTCCCATTGGGAAAGCTACATCTCCTGCAGTAGTTCCTGATCGACCCTTACGACAAGATATGGCAAACTCAACATCCTTAATCAAATCCAAGAGCATTCCTGAAGTAGTGCATTTTCCTCTGCCCGGTTTTGCTGTAGGGGGTAACATTCCATTTGAAACAGGAAGTGCTGACCTGTTTTGGTAGGCAGGGGGGACTTGGAGACAGAAACATGGGGAAAGAGGGCGGCGTGACTTTGAAAATGCCGGATCTATGATCCCCTGTTACCAGAACATATTGCTTTAGTTTGTGTTTGTGTGAGAGAGAGAAACATAGGCAAAAGTAGATTACACTGACAACTCAATATCATCCATAGGTAACATTCACTAGGAAAAGTGATGCTGAAAATTGAAAAACATGATGCAAGAGATGGGAATTACTGGCCAACTATAGACATCAGCCTTTCTTGCAGTTGAAAAATGTAGAAATTCACAAGGTGCACTAAAGAAATATACAGAAAAAATACCTGGAGACGGTTTAGCACATAAGTATATTTGCCCCACAGTTCTGGTCGGCTTTCCATGATGGACAAATCTAGAATTCGATGAATGCACCAAACCCCAAAGCTTACTATCAAGTCTACTCCCCAGACACAGTCCTCCCCGCAATTAGGAACTGAGGTTACTGATATAATTCCTGAACCTGTGTCATCATTCTTCGAAGAACCAGAGAGGTTCATATCTCTCATTTCAGCTTCATAGAAATACTTCTCCCTTGTTGCCACATGATCAATGAGATCTTCATCAGCACCATCATTTTGCCTAAACAAACAATCAGATCCTTCCAATTTCAAAAGCTTTATGATGCAATCTCTGAAGGAACAAAGCAGCTGGGCCTCTGAATCCATAAGACAAGTACCTTCTCGAGCAGCTGAATTTGACCACCTTCCAACACCCCTCCCAACATCACAAGTTTTGTCACCCACACCAAACTGCTCAAACGGCTGCTTGGACCAGAGAGATCCATCTCCATAACCTCTTGATAGGCCATCAAAAGCCAAAGGATCCATTCCTGATCCAGTATTAGCATACAAGGACAGCTCATAACTTGTTCTACCAACAGAACTCTCCCATTTTGTACTCTTTTCAGGCATATATAAGCCAGCATATGGCCCATATAATCCAGGAATGTCAGGCAAGCTATGGTACTTCTTTGTATTCACTGGCAAACATCCATTATCAGCAAATCCAGATAAGCAAGGATCATAATATGCTCTTTCAGGTTGTAGCAGGCTATTTCTAGAAGCTGTAAATTGCGAGGCTTGCAGAGAGTTCGATCCATTTTGCAACTTCAACGCCAAGGCAGTTGCATATGGGTCCTTATAATTTTGAGGCCCCAAAAATGGAGATAATGGTGCTGCTGATTCCAATTGATCATTTAAGCAATTGGAACCCCTGTCCTTAGCAATCTGATTTGCAGATGATGCTATCTGATAACCATGAATTGTAGCAGGCTGGGTACCCCAGATATCACTTGATGGTTGAGTTCGCATACTAGAATATCTCTTCTCAGTAGAGTCCAAGACATTGTGAATGGAACCACCAGCCATAGCTGGTGGGATGTCCCAGCCATTAGTTGATGCCAGAGTTCGCACACTAGAATATCTCTTCTCAAAAGAGTCCAAGACATTGTGGCCAGAACCATGCACATATGGATCCAGTAATTGCATGTGCTTGGACCACATAGAGGAAGATCCACATTGAATTCCATATGATGAGTCGAAATGATTTTGCATCCTTGGCTGCCTGGCACGGTCGCATAAACTTGAACTTACCATAGAATCAGATCCTCTATCACCTACAGATGGGAAACATCCACCAACATCCTTACCAATTGTCTCCACTTTTAGCAAGAAAGATGCAAACTTTGAATCAACCATCAAGACATCCCACTTTTTAGCCTTAGCATCTGGAGTTGATTGTCCATGGAAGTTATACAACTGCCCCCAAAATGCTTCCAGAATTGCAGCAAATTGCCGTCTTGCAGCTCGACCCAACCCACCCAATCTTGAGAGACTTCCAGCACCATTACCACCCTCGTCACTTTTTCCGCTGAGACTCCTCAGTGATGCGGGACCATCAACGGTCAAAGATGAGGTGCTTCCAGGAACTCCTTTTGGAAATTCATCAGGCTCCCAAGCATTTGCCTCATCATCCTTCTTTTCAACATGTAAATCGCCCTCCACAACGACAGTCTTTTCAACCGTGTCAATTGGTTCAATCTTTAATTTTTTGGGATCTACCAAATCAGCATCAGAAGCATCATTACCTACAGTTGACACAGACAAAGACTCTTCAGCAGGTGCATGATCCTCTTGGTAGCATATCTGGGCACTGGAAAATGTACCGTGGGAATAATTATCCTCAGTAGTTGTCGGATGAAGCTCCTGACCAGACTCCATGCTTGCTTCAGGTAAATCAGGACCAGGTTTTGTGATAGTTTCATCTGGGCAACTGTCAATAGATTTTTCTGATATCAAAAACTGATCCTGCTTGGAAAAATGTTCCTTTCCATCATATCTAGTATCACCCAAAATAATTCCCTCTCTGTGTAAAGATGGCTCATGAATGGGAATTTGTGCATTCCAATTCCAAACCTGAGCGTCTACACAGGTTGCAGATTTCAATGGGGTAGCTGCTAACCAGAGCATCATAAAAAACGATGAGAAGGCGGTCATGAGAAGAATAATGTAAGGGACAGATGAGCTCATGCCCATATTCCACCTCAAATTGCCTACCCAATCACTACGCCCAAATATCATCTCTGTAACAAAAATAATCTGCAAACTGAGCAAGCCCATGAATGTAATAACAGCAACGAATTCCAAAAGTTGACAAATTTTATAGACACCCATTATTTTTCTTGATGAGGCTACTCGGAAAAGCGGAATTACAGAAGAAGGAAGTTGCAGAGCTATAACAACTTGTGTAAATATAAGCAATTGATATACCCCTTCAACTCCACATGTCCATAGACAATAAAGGGCCGGGATAATGGCAATGATTCTAACAGTAGTGCGTTGAAGCCAATTGGGCATACCCATTCTGACAAAATCATACAAGACTACTTGGCCACCAAGATTCCAGGTCAATGTAGTGATTTGATTGGTAAGATACAAAACTAGTACAAAAGCAATTTGTGCTACTGGACTCCTGAGAACCTGAATCAATTATTTGAGAAAAAATCAAATGTAAATATCACATCAAAATTCATGCGTATTCTTACATAGCAAGTTTAGAAGTATCATCAGTCATCATTAGCAAGGACTAAAGACAAGAATTACCAGTTCCAGTAGTGACAATGCCTCGGAAAATGTAAGCGGAATCAGGCCACTACTGTAGAACACATTTGCAGCTGAATTCATGAGCACAAGATTCACCATGAAAATGAAACAGAAGATGGACCATATGGCCCAAAAATGGCTATGACACAAGGCATTCTTAGAGACAGCCGACGATCCCTGATGTTGCTGTAAGATGTAAAAATACAATGTTTCAGATATTTGTCTAACCAAAAATGAGAATGTCAGATGTGTGGAGGGCAAAAATCTCAATATACTATATCCAAAGTCTAGTAAGAATGTGCAAAAAATAAATTAAGATTCGCAGATACAAAGAAAATAAGATAACTACCAAAACCAATATTCCAAGAAGCCATTTAAAATATTACAAGTCAGGCATTCATAATCCTTCAAATCAGACCACTTACAGTACCACATTGTGCAGAGCAACCTTTAACTGAAGAACTATGCACATGCATGTGCTTGCATTTATGCAGCATTTTAGACACACATACACACAGAAATGAAAGGGAAAAAAAAAAACTCACGTATAGCTAATAGGCTTGAGAAAAAGGTAGGAGGGATGGAGAAATACCAGCACCATAGAAGAATGGAGGTAAAAGTTATGTGGCATGATATTTGCTCCAAGAAGACTCATCAGTGCAAACAAACTTTCATCGCTTAACTTAGGATGCATCCAGTTCATCGTTAGTGAGATTTCTGGTTGACTAACAAGCACTCCAAGAACATAAAGAAAAAATAAAGCAAAAGAGACACGTGTGAAGAAGAAATTTGCCTTGCATTTCTCCTGAAAAAAAGTAGTACAAATTATAGGTAAAATTTCTAGAAAAAGAGAGTAAAAAGAAGAACTCCCACTGATCTAACATACCAGGAAGGTGGAAAAAAGTGGTGAGACAACTGCATCGAGGGCAGTCAACAAAACACAAGTGGACAAGTCCACCCCAAAGAGAAGATTAAGGCCATGTGCAATGCCAAGAATCTAACACAATCAGCAAATTCACCAGTTAGGAACATATTGACAAGTTGTACTACCTAAAAGTAGCCATAGTTGATAAAGGATTACACATCTACCATGGTGAGGTCTAATGCCATCACGGAAACGGATGATTGAACTCCAAGAGACATGCACATGAACTTGCTGTACTCATTGCTGCAAATCTGTGACATCAGGAAGGAAGAAAAGGAAGGACGATCAATTAAAGTCATTCAGCAAGACAAAGACCAATACATCATTTTCATCGTGCTTATTTAATTGGAAAAATCAAGATCAATCTATGAACAACTATAGCCTTTCTTTCACCACTGGTCTTATCGCTCATAGGAAAAGGATTAAGGATCATCCTCCTCCATGGTTAAAATCTTAGTGGAATCGTTTATTCATTCCAATTAACCAAAACTAAAGAGAAAAAAAACCCTTCTTAAGTAAAAGTGGACTAATCAAAAGACATATAGAAGCGATTCTAGATACATTTAAGCCACTTCTTGACAGATTTCAAAATAAATAATCTACCAAAAAACATAGAGGATAGAACTCAAGATATTATACTTGAGAGGGAAAAAAAGAGAACACAATAACAGATAAGAAATGCAAATTAACACAGGTAAGCATCAAATATATTAAATTGGGATAACAGTTTCTCATTCCAAAAAATAATACCTGTGCTAGATCTTTTCCAGTAACCACACCAATTCGAGCTGACAGGTACTGGCACAGAATTGCAGCTAAATTAAAAGTGAACATTGGCAATACCAGACCAAATCCGAAATGAGCACCTCCTTCAATAGTTGAAGCCCACTTTCCAGGGTCAACATAGCCAAGTGAAATCACAAGTGTTGGTCCTAGAACAAGAAGCATTTGATGGAAAACACCTGGCGGATGGTTAGTACTTGCAAGCTCAGCCTCCATGTTGCCGCCAACACTTCCTGAACCTCAACTAGCAGCCAGTGCACTAATTAAATAGAATTTCCACACAAAAATCAGCCTCCTATAGTTGTAAGCAATTAGATTCTATTGCTTCTTAAAGCTGCTTCTCCTAAACTGTGCATGCACTTGTAGCCCTTTCAGTGCTCTTGGCCTGATGAAACACCTTGGTATAAAAATTGGTTGCATAGAGCCAGTTGCTCAAACCACTAGCGGTGATCATAACATACCAAAGTAAAACTTGATCCTAATTCACCTCCCTCACTACCATATGACAGCATAAAACCCAAAACACCTGATTGATTTCCTAATAATGGTGACAGCGGTGAAATCGTGTGAAACCCTCAAACTTTCTTCCAATATCCAAGCCTGACAGAAGAGAAAATTAATGGCGCTGCTACAAAAACTCCAAAGGCTAAGGCTTATAAAGAAAATGTCACATAGATACCTGCATATATGGAAAGACCTGGATATTTAAATAATAACATATTTGTAAACAATGAAAAAGAGTAGCAATTAGATGTCCACAATTGGAACTTAAATCAAGGATTCAGTATAAGACATCATTTTACAGAAAAGGAGAGAAACAGAAAAGATTGTGATTACAGGCAATTGAGTGTAGCAAAAGGATCAATTTATAGCATCCAGAACAATGTAATAGCCTTCAAACTATTCACAACTCCGTATCAAAACTTACTAACCACAGGAGAAGACCTACCCTGAATCTTAACAAAAGTGTTTTTAACAAGTTCAATCACTAATCGGTACAAACATAGAAGAAAGCAAATAAGATCATTTCCTTGACATAGTTGCAAATCACTATTTTCCAAAATCAACTTTACACTAACTCCTGGCAAACTAGCATGATCAGCTGTCAAAAACTAAATTCAAGAAAAGAAAGCTCAACAGTTCAAAATTGCTGTTGGCCAACCAAATGATCATAAACTAGCTCAAAACGCATAAGGAGTCTCAGTAGCAACACAACCCTTCATGCTAAACAATCTTCTACAGACTTAAAACTCAAGATAATGATTAAGAAAACAAATAATTTTAGCAGCACAAAACCAGCTCCAAACAAACATAACCCCTTAGCAAAACATATCAACTTTCTAACCACTGAAACGCCCCAGAAACAGCAAAGAATAAGAACCCACAGACGTAGATCTGTTTAACCAGAATAAAGTAGAAATAGCTTAAAGAAAGAAACTTTCCTTATTTGTACGGTCAACTAAGTCAAATTTTGCATGAAACAAACTCAAAAAATAAAAATTGGTACCCCAGAAGCTAATTGTTGTTAAAATTAGCGTTTCAGAAACTTTGATTAAAGTGTTTAACATCTGAACATCACCTTCCCTCACTATCTTCCCTCTTGTCTCTCTCTCTCTCCCTCTCTCTCTCTGTCTGTCTCTCTTAGCCCTCTCACTCTCTATCTAGTAGCACTGGCGTAACAAGGAGATCTCTGGAAGAGTTAAACAAAAACACATGAATTTCTAGAATCTCTATTTCGTCGTCTCTCTTCTTTCTTTGGAGAAAGTTCACTAATTCTTTTTATTAAGGATTTTCCCGGGAAAGAAAGCTCAATTTTCCGGGAGAAGCTTAAAAAACATAAATAAAACATCCTTAACTTTTTAATTATTACAACTGATTAAAGGTAAAATCTGAAATAAAAATATATATTATTTAATTTATTATTAATTAAATATATTATTTAATTATTAAATATATTATTTATTAATAAAAAT
>JANITX010000004.1:56607871-56618682 GCA_027564395.1 Erythroxylum ulei
AAAATAATTTATTTTAAACTTTTATTTGATGTATAATTATTACGAGTAATAAAAATATTTTTTAAAAAATAAAAATTAAAAAATCACAATAAAAATTGAAATAAATAGTTAATTAAAAAATGTTTGAAAAGGGGGTTGATGTGGAAAGGAAATTTTTTTGAAAATTTTGTTAAAAAGTCCTTCAAATTTTCAAAATTCACAGTATTGGTCAATATTCGGCTGATATTTTAAATACCAGTCAGTATCAAGCGAAATTGCCCGGTAACAATTGGTATTTTTGAACATAATTTCGTATCGTTTTTTGGCCAGTACAGTACATTCCGGCTGGAACGGTACGGTACAAAATTCAAATCTTTGACGATCAAAACCATCTTTAATTTTTATAACCTAATTTCATATTTAATTGTTATTGATACAAATTTTAGAATTGAAACTAAAAAACTATGAAAAGATCAGATTTCGGAAAGTCAAATCCCTAAATTTTAAAATCAGATTAAATTTGAACCTTAATATTATAATCAAATTAGTTTTAAATAATAATAAAAAAGTTCATGTTAGAGTTAAAACCCTAACCTAAACCTCATGTAGTCTGAAAAGTTGAGATTTAAAAAACCCATAATATTAAAACTGAAATTCGTAAGAACTGAGGTAAATAAAACCATATTCATTAAACATCTACATATAGCCACTTCCAGGAAAGCATTAATTGCTATTTTAGTGCAAACCCGAAAGGATTAGGTCTTATGAACCTATAGCCTTGAAGATAAACTCACCCTAAGAAAGCTAAAAGTAGATTATATTAATCCACTTGAACCCTTCAATACAAAGAATCAAGCACCCAAAATGTTAAGAACACTAGAAGGTTGATCAATTTTGGTAAGCTCAAAGTTAAATGAAGAATCTAAGAGAAGAACTCCTCTCAAATTTGAAAATTCATAAATGTATTTTTTTATTAAATGTTGAACATAATTTACAAAGATGAAAAGATAAAGGTTAACAAAATTTTAATGAATCTAGGAAAATGAAAAGCCAAACTAACGATTTTAGGAAAATTAAAAGCCAGACTTGACTAACAAATTCTAAAATTCATTTGATCTAAGTGATGATGTCTAAAATATCTTATAGAGCCCAAAATAATGCAAATTAATCCTAAGTGAATCAGCTAATATATGAGCTTCAGCCCAAGCCACTTAATCTTTAATGGTTTTAGCTAAAAAATCTTTAATAGTTGCATCCTTTATTTTAGTGATATTAATGGCCAGTTGATTAGTGCTTAGGTCAACATTAATGTTTATAGAGCCAAGAGGAATTTTCTTACCCCATATGTCTTGAGCAAATACATTCAAAGCTTCTTTAAATCTTTTAGCTCATGCCATTGTCAAAACCCTACTTGGAATACACAATGGATCAGTTGAAATGTTTGAAAAAAGTTGGTTCCATTTGATGAACCACATCATCCTTTCTCTCTTCAAAAGGATTTATCCTCAAATCATCACCTACATCAAAAGGAGAGAGATCAACATCATTGAACCTTTTATAAGACAAATTAGATTTTCTAAGTTCTAAAAACCTCTATTTTCTTATATGGACCCACATCTAGTCACTTGGTTCAAAAAAAGCATGCCACCTCCCTTTGTTGGCTTCTATGCATATTGCTAATTTTGTTTTCAATTTGCTATCTAATGTGTTTATAAAGTTATTTTACCATTTTAGTTTTCTTTTTCTCATCAAGGTTAACTCTTTCATCTATAGGCAATGATAACAATCCAAAGAACTTAATGAATTAGAAACATAAACTATCTTAAAAGGATAATATTAAATAGATAAATGATCACTTATATTATATATAAACTTAATGAAAGGCAAGCAATCCTCCAGATATTTAAATTATTTTAAAAAACATTCCTAAGAAATTGAATTAAAGTTCTCCTAATAGCTTTAGCTTAATGATCAATTATAGAAAATAACAACTTTGCAACAAGCTTTCCCCACAAAACCTTCCAAAAAATAAGTAAAGAATTTTGTATTCCTATCAATAATAATTCTCTTAGACATACTATAATGCCTCACAATTTCTTTAAAGAATAAAACAACAATATAAGTGACATCATCAGTTTTATGACGTGGAATAAATACGTCGTTTTAAAAAACCTATCAACTACCACAAATATTGAATCCACTCCTTTCTTTAACCTAGGTAGCCCTAAAATAAAGTCCATTGATATGTCTACCTATGGTTTAATGGGTATAGAAAAAGGTGTACATAGACCATATGATAAAACCATAAATTCACCCTTTTTACAAGTAATACATCTACTACAAATCCGTTCTGTTTCATGTCTCATTCTAGGCAAAAAGAAATGTTCATGCAAAATGTCTAAGGTCTTTTCTACACTAAAATGGCCCAGTAATCCTCCCTATGGTATTTTCTTACAAGCAACTTATGCATACAACATTGAGGCATACATATCTTATTTTCTTTAAATAAGTACCCTTTATAAAATTTACCAAATGCCCATTTTTCACAAGCTATGATTAAATAAATAGAGTCACTATCATTTGTATACAATTCTTTGACATATTGAAGACGCAACAACCTTGTATTTAAACAATTAATAAGAAGATACCTTTGAGATAAAGCATATACAATTACGTTATTTGTATTTAATGAAATATAAAAAGGTATTGATAAATTCTAGCCATTTAGCTAGCCTTCTATTAAACTAGACTTAACCTTTGAGATGCTTTAAAGATTCATGATATGTGTTAATAACAAATTTTTGGGTCAAATGTAGTGTTGTCAAGTCTATAATGCCCTCACCGATGTATAGGCTCTTTGTCATATATTGGATAACTCAAGGCTATGCCATTTAACTTCTTACTAAGATAAGCAATAGGTTGCCTTTTCTATATCAAAATAACTCCTATAGGAACTGCTGAAGCATCACACTCAATCTTAAAAGTTTTATTAAAGTTAGGCAATCCTAATAAAGGTGAAGAACTGTTGACAATTTTATATTGAAAACTTCAATACCGCAAGTATACAAATCGTAAGTTGTAATACAAAAGGTATCATTCCCACAAGGGCTAATTAGACATCTAACAACTTGAATGCACTTTGTTTAAGGTACTAAAAGATTGATTGAATTAAAATAAATTTAGTGAAATTAAAAATTTGATAAAACTAAAAAATCAAATAAGTGAATAATTGAGATTAAGAATAAGACTAAATTTAATTAATAATGAAAACTTAGGAATTATTCTATCCTTGTTTTTATCTCCCTTTTATCTTATTAATTCAATTATGCTTAATCCTAGATATCCTAAGGTTTTGATTATCCTCTTTCAAGATCTAATAAAGTAATCCCAATTGAATCGTTAATAATAAAATTGTAACCTCTCGATTTATAAAGCTACTATTAACTATTTAATTGGATTTGAAGCAATCTTAAGGATAATTAATTCACAACTAGAATCTCACTTCAATTGTTTATTAATTTGATAGTTTTAGGTATATTAAGCTACCAAATATCATTGTGAAACTTAACAAAAATAACTTGATTAACTCTCTAGATTTATTATTGAGTATAACCATAACAAATATCACAAAGCATTTCTATGTATTGAATTTAACAAGAATAAGGTTTAATGAAAACAAATCAAGAACAATCCCCAGTATGAATTTAGAAACCATAACCATGTTTAACATCCTAATAATCCAAATCAACATCTAAAACAATGAAATATATAAAGAGAAAATAAAGAAAAACAATTTTGAGTCTTGATCTAGAAATCTGGAAAATCTGAAGTTACTCTTGATGTCTCCTTTTTTATCTCTTTGAATCTGATATGCAACGTCCTTTTTGGTGTTTTTCTTTTACTTAAATGCTTATTGATGATTCTAGGGTTATTTCTAGGGTTTTCCCACTTAATTTAGTTTAAAAAATAGCCCCAAAACGTGAAAAGTATAGAAAACTTGTGTGCTGAAAAACACACCGCCACAATCATGGGAGGTTCCATAATCATGGCATGGCTGGTTCTTACCCCTCGGCCATAATCACACATGGGGACACGACCATGACAGAGAGCACCACGCAGCTGCCCCACAATTGTGGCATTTTCAATGCTTCAAATTCCTCCTCTTTTCCTTAATTTCCTTTTCCCATTCACTCATAAACACATCAAACACCCTTTAAAATATAAAATTAAGATCAAATTCTTGCTTTAAACCAATCAAAAAATTAAAAAACATAAAAATACTAACAACAACACAATTCTAAGTCTAACACATGCACCTAGGAAAATACTTAAAAACACACTCAAACATCTAGAAAACATATTATAATATAAACTTATCAACATCCCCACACTTAAACATTTGCTTATCCTAAGAAAAAATAAAACCACAAACAAACAAAACATAAAAACAAACAATTATGCAACAATGCAATATGGTACAATGACATCAAATTTCATGCAATTAACTTAACCTCAAACATCAACCACTTAAAAAGTGCGAAAACACTAACCAATTTAATTCATATTTAATTGCTTTGATTTGATATACATATCAATCAAAATATTGATGCCCTATTTAGGCACCTATGGCACTTGTAAGGATGCACTTATTATTATTGATCAATTAAAAAGGTAAAATATCACTAAGTAATCCTTCATGAAAATTCTTGTTATTTTTAAAAGATCAGTAGGTTTAATTTTATTGTAAACACCATCTTTTTAGATTTTCATTAACGATCACCTAGCCTTTTGACACAAAGGAAAGCACCTTATCCTGAATATCCCCTAGTTACTCAATTAGGTTATGTTTTTTATTTAGCTTGGTTGGAGTATCATTATAACGTTTTGGCATGAAGACAAACATTTTTTTGTGAATGACCCATATATTCAGCTATATCACAACTCTTAACTAGTTACCAGATCTATTCTTTACCTAATTTTCTTAAAAAGGGCTAGCTTAATAGGAATTTTATTGACATTTTTTCATTTAATTTCTTAGCCTACCTCATTTCTTTTTAGTCAATAACTCTCATGAAAGAGTACTAATGATGCTCACCAATTTAATTGAGTATAATTATAAATGTATCCAAATAAGTACCATAAAGTGACTAAATAGGTGCATATCCTAATTAGCATATATATTCATTATAAAGACACTTAAAACACAAAATTCATAAGTTAATATTACCTTTGCAATTTAAAAGACTATGTTCAAAGTAAGCCAATTCCATTCATTTCATTCCATTGACACATTCATAAATTCACACATCATGCAACAAAATGCTAACATAATGCCAACCTAATCAATACTAAGATAATGCAAATGCTAATTTCACACATAAATGATGTGTCAATGCACAAACTTCCCCACACTTAAATGACATATTGTCCTTAATGTTGAAAATAAAACAATAAAAATAAAGATAAATAATAATAAAGAAAACTAAGAGAAAGAAAACTTAAAGTGATTTAGGTGGAGATGGTGTTGATGATGGAATTTAGCCATCTTAAAAAACAAAATATTTAAGTATCTTCTTCGTTTGATACCACTGTTGACGCTAATGGCATACGACCTCCTTCAATTGCGTCTTTATCTGTAACAGCCAAGACCTCCTGCCCACAGATATTGTCCGCTTTAGGTTGCCCCTCGGGCCAAACCCCTCACAGTTTTGCTCTTCCCACCTTTGGAAAAACATGTCTTGTAGGGGAGAGGTATTTATACCCTTATAAGGCATACTTCATTCTCCTTTCTAACCGATGTGGTTGTCTTGTGAGGGGAGAGGCATCCATACCCTTATAAGGCATACTTCATTCTCCTTTCCAACAGATGTGGGGGAGAGCAAAACTGTGAGGGGTTTGGCCTGATGGGTAACCCAAAGCAGATAATATCTGTGGGCGGGTGGTTTGGGCTGTTACAAATGGTATTAGAGCCAGTACCCGAACTATTGTGCCAGCTAAGCTGGGTCCTAAAGAGGGCTGGGCAAGGGGGTGGAGAGTGTGAGATCCCACATCAATTAGAAAGGAAAACGAAGTATAGCTTATAAGGGTATGGATACCTTTCCCCCATAAGACGTGTTTTCCTAAGGATGGGAAGAGCAAAACCGTGAGGGGTTTGGCCTGAAGAGCAACCAAAGCGGACAATATCTGTGGGTGGGTGGTCTAGGCTGTTACAAATGATATCAAAGCCAATACCCAAACTGTTGTGCCATCTAGGCTGGGCCCTAATGGGGGTGGAGAGTGTGAGATCCCACATCAGTTGGAGAGGAGAACGAAGTATGCCTTATAAGGGTATGGATATCTCTCCCCCACAAAACGTGTTTTCCTAAGGGTGGGAAGAGCAAAACCGTGAGGGGTTTGACTTGAGGGGCAACCCAAAGCGGACAATATTTATGGGCAGGTAGTCTAGGCTATTACATTATCGTGTCTAGACAATCCTCCAAGTGCTTTTTACTTTCTTCCATTTATTAAGAACCTTCTCCCATCCTTCCTCTTCTTTGTCTTTGGAGTCTTCGCTTAATGAGACTTGTTAGTGTTATGGTGCGAAACTCAAACTCGCTTATCCTGTCCTATTTTTAAATTTTGATTTCAATTGATATTTCAAAGTTCCAAGATCTCAGCTCACTACAAATGCATATTATTTAAAAACTTAGAAAAAGCAGGGGTTAATCCATTAAATAGAAACACAATACAAATGAGCTAGCTTAGTGACAAGAACACCCATACCTAGATAGCTACTTTTCTTATTAAGAGAAGTAACTATTGTTTGAAAAATGCAAGTGGATGTACAAACTTGAATTTAATGATCCTAGCACCAAAGGAGAAATAAATCTTTTGTAGAACACTTGTTAGTTCAAGTTTTTTCAAAAATACTTACACATAAATTAATGTAGTAACAAGTTTTCGGGATTCAGAATAACATTATGAGGCACATTTTTCAAATTAAAACCATCCTACCACATTAATGTTTTCCAATATTAAGCAACATTAAAATTTTCATGATTTTCAATAATTTTTTATTTTGAAAAAACAAATATATCTTCCACACAATCAAAACAAAAAATTAAAGGTTTTCCACACAATTAAAACAAAAAATTATCTAAATTTCGCGACTCAAAATGTAAAGTAGTGTAGAACTCAAGGGTTAATTCTTCATACATGGGACAATGAAAATGTATAAATTTGTCCCATTAAATCCTAGCACTCAAAGTGTCAATTTTTCTTTTCAAATCTAGATTTTATAAGATTGAAAAATCGAAATAATGAGGTGTCGTAATAATTCTTGAACAAAGCGTTTCAAATTTCTACTTTCTTTTTACATGAAGATTGGAAAAGCGCTCCAAAATCCTTGGCCAAGTCATGTGCACCATCACCCTACACTTTTTCTTTCCCTTTCGGTGGTGAGCGTTTTACTGTTTGTTTGATTCTTGAAGCCATGTTGCAGAGTAAAACCTACAAAAACAACCAAGAAAACATAACAAAATGCAAAATATAACCCAAAAACGTGGGAAAAGTAAAGTGTAGAGAAAAATCTTACAAAACCTACTCAAAAGTTGTGATTTTGTGTGGAAATCACTAGATTAGTGTAGAAATATTGATAATATAGATGAAAGATGCAAGAAAAGAGTGAAAAACCAAGTGAAAGTGAAGAGAGATTTGAGAGAAAGTAGAGAGCTATGGAGGTGGCTGCTATAGTTAAAGAGAGAATATGGGAGGTAGAAGAAGAGAAAACAAATATTTAAAGTGGTAGGGTTTGAATAGAAGGGCAAAATAGGTTTTTTCTCAAGTGAGTCATGTTTGTGGGGTTCATCCTCACCTGCCATGATCATTGGAGAGAGGTTCCCATCTTGCCTATCACAATTGTGGGAGGTGCCACGATCGTGATAGAGAGGTTATCCCCTCTCCTGGGACAATTGTGATAGAGAGGTCCACCTCTTGCCTGCCACAATCGTGGGAGGTGCCACAATCATGGCATGGCTGGAATTTTGCCATTTTTTGCTCTATTTTCCTCATGTATCCCCCAAAGCCTATTCCCTAACCTGTAACAATTTTCCAAATATGAGATTCAACAATCAAAATCACCCCAAACACAAGAAAAAAATAACTTACAAGCTAGAATTTACAAAAAAAACTAATTAACATAACATGCCAATTTATGAACAAAAAATAAAAATATAAAACCTATCCTAATTCTTGGGTTGCCTCCCATATAGTGCTTGTTTAATGTCACAAATTGTAAGATAATAAAAAAGGCGTAACGTATGAAATTAATTAAACCAATTGACTCCGTTAATGCCTTTGTTGATTAAAAAAAACTATTACTATCTTCAATTAAATGGAACAACTTGTATTATGAGAGGCATTAATTATCCGTAATTAAAGAAACTACCAATACTTCATCAATAGTTTCCAAAATTGGCTCATCCACTTTCTCCTTTTACAAATCATCAACTACATCAATTCTCATATATAAGCTACCTTCATTCATATTCTTCAATACTTTACTCATATTGAAATCTACTTATTTATCGCCAATCCGAAGGATGAGGTTGCCTTCATGGACATTTACCAAAGCTCTTCTAGTGTTTAAAAAGGGTCGACCAAGAATTAGTGGATAATTAGTCTAGCATGACGATATCCACAAGAATAATAAAATTGTCCACTTTTATAGGCACATCCTCCATCATGCCAAACAGTGTCCTCACAGATTGATCCATTAATTGAACAAATATGGAATTTAAGTTCACATCTCCTAGCCCTAATTTCCTAAAAATGAACAAAAACATAAGATTAATACTTGCACCTAAGTCATATAAACATTTTGAAAATTTTAAATTACTAACTACAAAGGGTATAGTAAAACTCCATGGTATTAGAGAAGTGCTCTAAAGGCAATAACCTTTAGCACTTATTTTATAAATCTTTTATATTAATAAAAAGGCTTTTTCGTTTATTTGATGTTCATGTTCTTTATAAATTGATAGTTATCTTAAATCGAATTAATGAAGTCCTTGATGCATTATGTAGCATGAAGGAAATCATGATAAGATCATGATAATTAGATTCCTATCACATGTAATTTTATTAGTATCTAAATTATCCCTAGTCATAGGATTAATGAGACAGGACATGATTAATTCGGACAAACTAGCACTTGTTATACTCCTTGATTAGATCAAGTAGCGGATCTCATAATCTGTAAGTATGAATTGTTTAGAGTTAACATGTGAATGCTTGTTAAGAGTAGTAAGTACATTAGATGAACTACCATAAGACAATCATATGGATATCTATTCTAGTTTCAATGATAACCTCATCATAAAAATGGTGTAAATATCCTTAGACTTGAGGTGCTCAAGGATATCTTAGATACTAATACTATACTTTGACTCCATTTCTTGTTGCCTTTTAGAGGTTGCTCATAGGGTGGTGATTGGGTATAACTTGAGGCATTGGAAAGTAATTGAATAGCCAATAAAGGACACCTAATAGAAGGAGATGATACCCACAACCTCTTACCAGGATCATTACTTAGGAATCTTTAGTTAGAGTGGAAATGCCATAAAGATAATCTTTAGTGACATATCCAATTGAGTAATGAGTCTTGAGGACAAGAACTAACATCACTTGGGCTAGATGTAACATATTCAGTCTAGTGAGAGTTGACAATTTGACTATACTCTGAACCAAGTGGGGTATAAATAGTGAAAGGATGAATTGCACGAGAACATTGTCTATGGAAGGGTTTGTAGTCAAACCATTGACTTTTTGGTCAATTGGGGGTCATGATGTGTTGCTAGATATCGTTCATGACTTGCTTGAATTAAGTGTTAATTCAAGTGGCTAACATAACCGGGAGCCTAATGAGTCACATGTATTGAAGATATGAAAAATGAGTACCCTTTAATAAGTAAGATGAAAAAAATTACCCTTTAAGGAAGGGATGGAAGTTTCATGCTAAATAAGTGGGATTAAAAGCCACTTAATTCCCACTAACTCTCCTTTGATGTTGGGGGTTAGAGGAAGGCCAAAGGGTGTAAGAAACATCAATTTTAGTGCAAGTGTTATGGGAAAACAAGAGACCTTTTGGTGAAGTGTTCATCATCTTCTCTCACTCTCTAAAAACACTCTCTCAAATAATACATCACAAATCTAGCACTTTGTGTGTGTTCTAGCTATTCTTCCTAAGAGGTTTCAAGCTTCGCTCTTTACGTGGATATCATTAGAGACATCCTCCTTTGGTGATTATGGTTTATGACAACCCAAAGAGGTGAAGACAACAAAGAACGAAGAAGATTGTAAGTACATATCTTAAGTTCATGTTTTGTTAAAGTCGCGTCTAATGACACTTGAAAGTTCTTGGCTTTTTGGGTTTTGTTTTATGTTTTCGCTGCTGTTTTCTATTTTTGATGCATGATCAAAACCTAACACCTAGATCTTTCAAAATTGAGGGCATATGGTTGGTAAGTATAGAGCTGCAACTTTCCATTATAGAGGTCATTTGGTTGTCATCCCAAGTGCATTTTTTTATAAGATGTCTTTGAGAAACTTTATGTTGGGACCCGATCTCGAAGTCGGACCCCAACCGGAAAAGACGGAAAACAAAACGCGTAACAAAGTGCAGAAAGTTGGGAATTGGAAAAGACATAGGAAGACGAATAACGAAGGGAAACGAATACGGAAACATACAGCAGAAACGAAATGAGAACGAAACGAAAACAGATTTCGAAGCGAAGCGGAATCGGAACACACAAATCGCCACAAAGCGAATCGAATACGGACAATCTAATAAATTA
>JANITX010000004.1:56712812-56732304 GCA_027564395.1 Erythroxylum ulei
GTAATCAAAAAGAGAACTGAGGAGTACACTGATTAATTGATGACATATTGTACTGTGTATTTGAGGTTTTAACCTCGAATTGTATTAAGTGCCGAGCTATCTTATGACCGACCGACTGATCGACTGGTAGCGTACCACTTCGGCGGGCTCGAGCTCGGATATCACCACGATATCGGGAGCGGGTCGCAGCGGGAGCGGGGCGTTACAGGTACGGTATTCAGAACATTGGTTATGCAATCTAGGCAATCACCTCGTTAAGCAATCACTTACTAATAACAGACAAAAAGCAAGTAGTAATGGATAAATGTTTATAAATACGTTTCCAAACGAGTGACCCAGTAGAAGAGTTATTATTGACTAATACTATTCATCTAGTTATTGTCAAAATAATTTTAAAACAATTTGTAATAATAAAATATTTTTAAAATGAATAAAGCCACTTTTTTTTTTAATCTTTCACAGATAATCTATAACATAAAATAGTCAATAACTACAAAGTCTCATTTGGTAACCAATAATTAACGAATCGAAATAAAAAAATGAAAATGAGAATGAAAAGTGAAAATCTGAATAGGAATGAAATTAGTAATTATGTATGTTTAGTATATAAGTATTAGAAATGAGATTATAAAAGTTAATGCTTATATCGGTATTTGGTATCAAATATTAAAAATGGTAATGACAATTTTTTACTTATGTTTCATTATTATGTGATTGATTTTGTAAATAATTAATTAAAATATTTTTTATTTAATAAATAAATAATTAAAATTATTATTAATTTTTAAATAATCATGTATGATTTTTCTTATAAGAATAAAATTAAAAACCCATAATAAACTTATTTTATAATACGAAATCATTGAAATAAAATAAAATAATTATTAAATAAATTAAATAAAGTAATGTTCAATGTTGATAATAATATCCTAATAAGAATCAATCAAAATGATATCTTGTCTAAATAAATAAACTAATCTTAAATTCTCAAATAGAGAGTTTCAGTTGAGACAAAACGTAAAAAAAGAGAAGAAAAAAAAGTTGTGTTCGCCCACGAATGTTTCTTTATTATTCCTGATATCTGATTCCACGTTATACCCGTACCTATCTTTAGAATAAAAATTCAGGATTATTTAAAATCTATTTTAGATTTATCTTTATCTTATCTATTACTAACAACCAAACAAGCAAAAATTAAGAAATTTAAGCTACATACTAATTCCCACATCTTCATTTCTAGTTACCAAATGTACCATAAGAGTTAAATTAAAAGTTCATTGCATAGTTTTACTTAAATATGTTGTTCATTAATGTAGTAAAATATCATGTTTTTGCTATATTTTACTGTGGTGAGACTCTTAGAATAAATATTTATATACACAATGAAGTTTGATAGGTGAATTGGGAAAACAAGAAAATGTAAGTAAAAAGTGAGAAGGTGCTCGAAGTTGAGCATAAGAAAATAATATTTAGATGTAAATATTTTTAGCATGTTTATCTTTTCCGTCAATGCATGTATCTTTTATTAGGTGTAAGTGTAATTAATATAATTAGGGGATATTATGGATAATAACATGTATATTTATAAAATCATGTAGTGGAATACAACAAAACAATAGAATTCATTTTCATAAAAAAAATCCTTTATCTTATTAAAGTCATTATAGCTCTAGCAATAGGGCACCCAAAACCTGTGCTATGAGAGCCAATGACTGAAGGAACATAACCACGATGGTGACCTTATTCTTATGGTGCATTTTATTTTTTGACCATTGTGGACGATTATTCTCAAGTTGATTGTGTTCATTTACTGGTTGAAAAAAGTGAAGTTTATAAAATAATGCGAAGTTTTTGTGTAATGACTCAAATACTAATTGGAAAAATTATCAAACTAGTAAGAAGAGACAATGGAAGGGAGTTTCAGCCTTCGATAGAATTCTTTTCACAAATTGGAATCATTTTTCAAAATTCATTTGTTGACACTCCATAGCAAAATGAAAGAGTGGACTGTAAGCATCATCATATATTGAATGTAGGGAGTGCATTGCACTTTCAAGCTAATCTTCCTATTACCTTTTGGGGAAATGTATATTAATGGATAGGTATCTTATTAACCATACACCAATAATGTTACACAATGAAAAAACACCCTATGGAATGCTTTTTAGAAAACCACTGTCCTATGCCAATATTCATACTTTTGGGTGTTTATGTTATGCTCACCATAAGAATCATGATCAAGATAGATTTGGTGATCATGTTAAAAGGTGCGTCTTTATTGGATATCCTCATGGACAAAAGGGATGGAAGATATATGGCTTAGATAATGGAAAAATTTTTGTTTCCCGTGATGTCATATTTATTAAGGAGTTTATACCTTTTTAGAGAAAAAGGATAATGACGTTTGCAAGTGTGATTTGAGTTTGCAAAGGCCTAATATGTATGATGTTAATGATGATGGTGTAACATCTAATGATGTCATTCCTTACTTGCTAACCAATTCTGAGTGTATATATGATATTATTCATGATGACGAGCTAGCACAGTGTGACAATGACATATCACAACCTACTAATCATGTCGAATCAGAAGTGGGGCGTCCAATATATTCATATTCAAGGGGAGAACAGTTAGGAAGACGAAATTGAGTTCGTCAACCATCCACTTGATTACATGGTTATGTTTGCAACAAAGTCCTTAACTTAAACTCCCTCGATTCATTTACACCATTGGTATCCTCAGGTACACCTTATCCTATTGCTTATTATGTAACATGTGATAATTTTTCTGTAAAACATAACAATTTTCTTGCATCCGTTATAGTAGAAATTGAACCCATTCGATATTATGAGGTTGTTTATGATCAAGATGGAAGGAAGCTTTAATTAAGGAGATAGATGCTTTAGTAAAGAACGGAACATGGACTATTAAGGCATTGTTGTTAGGAAAGAAGGCCATTTGATGCAAGTGAGTATATAAAATCAAGTTCAATTCAAATGGAACTATAGAGTGATTAAAGGCGCACTTGGTAATTCAGGAAAATAATCAAGTTAAAGGAATCGATTATAACGAGACATTTGATCTTATCGTAAAAATGTCACTATAAGAACCATTTTGGCTGTTATTATAGCTAGAAACTGGGAATTACACCAGATTGATATGCACAATGCATTTTTATGTGGAGATTTTGATGAGGGAGTCTACATGAAGCTTCCACCTAGTTTTGCAGCTTTTAATCCTAAAAAGGTATGTCAATTGTGTAAGTCCTTGTATGGGCTACGCCAAGCACCAAGTAAGTAGTTCTTGAAATTGGTTTAGTACTCTTCAAATATATGGCTTTACGCAATCTTATGTTAATTACTCATTTTTCACTTATCACAAGGGTGCAATTACTTTGTGTGTTCTTATATATATGGATTATTTGATAATTGTTGAGAATAACAATGAAGTCATTAGTATATTCAAGTCCTACCTTAGTGGTTATTTTCATATGAAGGATCTTAGGGTCCTAAGTTACTTTCTTATAATTGAAGTTGCTCGTAGCTCCTGAGGGTTGTATCTTTGTCAACAAAAATATGAATTTGATATTATTTCGAAAGCTAGATTGTTGGGTGCTAAACTTGTAGGTTTTCTTATTAAGCAGAATTACAAATTGGCTATTAGAGACAGGAAACTACTTGAATATCACTCTATGGCTACTACTAGTTGTGAACTTACATGAATTAAGTCAATTATACACTTTTTGGGAGTATATCACTCGCAACCCATGCAAATTTTTTTAGACAATTAAGCAGCTCTTTATATTGCTTCAAATCTTGTATTCTATAAGTGAACGAAGCATATAGAAGTTGATCTTCATTATGTGCGGGATCAAATACAAGCTGGTCACATTGTCACTACATTTGTTGGATCTCACGACTAGTTAGATGATAATTTCATGAAGGTAATAGGAAAACAACAATGTATGTATCTCTTATGTAAGATGGGTATTCGTAACCTTCGTGCTCTAAATTGAGGGAGACTATACGGAAATAATATTTAGATGTAAAATATTTTTAGCATATATAACTTTTCCGTTAACGTGTATGTCTTTTCCTAGGTGTAAATGTAATCAATCAAGAGATATTGTTGGAGAGATTTTAGGACTAATAACATGTATATCTATGAGGTCTTATAATGGAATACAACATAGTAATACAATTCATTTTCTTAAAAAATCTTTTATAGAGGTTACAAGGAACGATGAAGAGGACACGATATGGTTTATAGTGGAAAGAGGGAGGAGAATTATCAAGTGATTAACTTTGATGTTTTCATATGTATAAAATAAGTGAGTCAGGAAAGAATGGCAAAAGGCTTATGGTTCAGCCTAATGTCAATGGACTTCATTCAATTTGAATTAATTTTAAGCCGAGTTTGTATTTACAAAAAATTCAAATTTTGGGTTAATTCAGACTCGAATTTCACATTCTAACTTAGTCCAAAGCCTAAACTTCTTTTATATATAAAATGATGTTGTCTTATATATGAATGAATACTTGGGACTTTGCTCTTCCCTCTCCCATCTTATTATTTGTCTTTCCTTCGATCATCTTTTGTACCCTAGCTAGCCACTAGCTGCATCCCCCCCTTCTTAAATTTCTAGTCTTCTCTTCTCCCTTCAATTGTCATCTCATTTAGTTTTCTTGAGTTTTAGTAGCATAAAGTTGAAAAGTAGGTATTAACATAGGTTTCATAGTGATTTTCTTATTTTCCTCATGTATCATGGTTTGTAAATACTATATTAAACAATATGTAAGCCTGAACATTTAAGTAGTGAGGAAATCCTTTTTTATTAAGAGAATTTGAATGTGTCATGTGTATTATCTACTTGTTATGGCTATGACATTGATTACTCTTTCTTTAATTTTAAAGAAGAGATATGAAAATAAGATAAGAAATGATTAGTTTCATTTAAGTTTAAAGTTATGATTTATAATTGAGGAAGGATTAAATACTAATTGATAAATCAATTATTTTTATTCTTTTTTTTCCCTAGCATGTTTATGTTTATGGTGTTAGATTGGTTTCTGTTTATTCGAATATGATAAATTGCTTTATTTCTTATTTTCTCTTTAAATTTTGAATCTCTACTCTCAAATCAAAATTCCTTTATTTACTCATACAATTTCTATACGTGCTTTGTTATTAATCTTCCATACTCTTCTAGGATGTATTATATAAAGCAAAGATAATGGTTTAAAATTAGTTTCATTCAATGTTTATGTGCTTATTGTTTATGGGTATTTCACTTAGTTGTTGTGTTTTCTTTTTATTGTTTTCTTATGTTAAAATCTAAGGGTCGACAATGTTGTTATCTTTTTTTATTTGTCTAAAATGTAAGTTTGATGTTTGGCTTGTATGCTTTATCTATCTATTGTTTTTAAAATATCTTTAAACAAAAAAGCTTAATAATGTTCCAAGGATTAAAGAACCTTTAGAGAGATCAATCTTAAGTTGTAAAGTGTCAAAATGATGTTTGAAATTTAATTAAACTACTTATTCATTAGATTAACAATACAATGAAACGATCAATTCACTGAAATAAACAAGTTTGCAAATTTTATTCTCATTTTTAAAAACTCCAACTAGGGGTTTTGTATTTGTACAAGTGCATATATCACGTCTGCTTCCTTTTCTTAAACAATAAAACAAGTTTAAGGGGAGGTGTTTGGTGTTGTAAATATACATATTACTTTTAAGGATACTAAGATCGATTAAATTTCTAAATTGTAATGTACATGGTTTAGATCACTTAATGTTAAAATAGATTAATGAAACTAACCTTAGTTTAAATATCTCCATCCTTTTTTTATTTTGGTTTAAATATTCTATTTATTGAATTGATTTCATGATTATATTATTTATAATTGTTTCAAATATATAAAGTTAATTCTTCAACAACATAAGTCAACATAATAGTGATTTTTAATCTAGTACCTAATCATATACCAAGTGAATAAATAATCTAGATTGAAGAAACCGCTTATTTAAAGATAAGGTATTTAGAATCACTTCATAAAGAATAAATCAAATGATAGAGTTGACAGGTCGGAGTGCAAATATTGCTATAATATTTTGGACGAAAGTTCTAAAGGTAGAATATATTATTTTAAAAAGCATATTAATGATAATCAAGCAACTACTCAAGCTGCACAAGATTTTAAGTAAGGCAAACATAAAGAGGGTATTACATTGACAATTATATGGAGATGACAATGCATTACATTGACAATTATGGGACTTTATATAGTTGATACTAAGGCATTTCTTTAATTTTGTTATCATTTGTTCTTTGATTATGTTATAATTGATTTTTATTATGTTTTAAAATAATAGGTTTATTTATATTTTGAAGCTGCATATAAGTGAGAGATTGATAATTGTATTGGTTAATTGTTTAATGGACTGGAACATCCACATGAAGCTTTCAACTATAACTTTAAATAACTATAGCATGCATGATGCTATGGTTGATAAAGTTAAAGGCAAGTTGTAGTTTAGGAACTTGTTGATGGATTAGAGGTTCTTCCATATGCACTATTTTATGCATATAATGAATTTGATAATGAAGAATGACTTAGAGATGATTAAAAAAAGGGTATAAAAAATATAGAATAACATAACATAGTAAAGTGTAACATTTAAACGACAATTATAAGACAACTATGCATTCTATGAACTAAGAAGTTGGTTATAGATTTCCAATAAGTTGGAGCTCTATATTTAAGATGCTAGAGTTGACAATTGAGTATATTGAGGTGTTGATTAAGTTAAGAAATGAAATTCTCAATAGACATATTTGTTGATAGAAGAGCAATGGGAGTTGGAAAAAGTAGTTTGAGAAATTGTTGCTATTTTATAATATTACTGAGTTGTACTCTAGAATAAAGTATCTAACTTTGAATATTTGGTTTGCTAACATATGTAAGAACAAGCTAGCATTCAAATGAGGTGATTTAGACAATAGTAAAGCATATGATATACAAATTTGGTATTTATTGATATTTGATTGATAATATTATAATAGTTCTTTCTATGTTGGACCAAAGATACAAGATAGAGGGAATTCAATTTTGATATCAATAGTTATATGGTGATCCTACTGAACAATTTATTGATATTACTAGACATTTCTAGTATATGATTTGTTTAATGATTATCAATCAAAATTGGATAAAGACTTAGATCGCTGTCGTTCAATATCATTTTAATCTTTTGTTTATACCTTATCATCAAGCAAAGTTGGAAGTTTGAATCGTTGTTTTAAGGAATTTATAAAAGAAAAAAGTGTTAACGTTTCTTGTAGTAAGATATAGTTGAATAGTTATTTGGAAGCAGATATTGTAACTAAAACTGAAGAATATTTTGATCTATTATCATGGTGGAAGTCAAATGAAGCTTAATATTTGATTGTATAAGTAATTGCACAAGACTTGTTAATAATTCTAATATTTATAGTTGCTTTCAAGTTTACTTTTAGCATTGATGATCGAATAATGAGTCCTCATCATAGTCGACTTACTCTAAAATTGTAAAAATCTTAATGTATGCTTAAAATCAATTAGGTACTAAAAATGGTTAAGGTGAACTCTATAGTTTATGGTATATTATTTTATTTTTATAATTTTAATAATCTATTGTATTATCTTTTTTTTATATATTATAACATGTATAGAGAATATGAATACAATAGAGAATATGAATACAATAGAGATCATCCATCCAATTAAAAGTTTATTTGAAGAAATATCTAATGATGTAGATATATTTTAATTATCTTGCATAAATTTAATAAAATTGTTGCAGAATTTGATATGATTTACATAATATTTTTTTTATATACAAATGAAGTGGTGCAAACTATTAGGAATCTTAACTATAACAAATAGCTAACACATTTTCTTTTATTATTAGAACCATTAGCCGATTTATATATTGTAAGTTATCTTATACACTTTTCTCTTTAATAATTTATTTTAAATTTATTTTGTTTGCTTGTAGTTGGTTTAGGTTGTTTACTTCTTGATTAATTTTGCTAGACAAACTTGCTAGTGAATCTTACTAGTATATGTTTCTTCAAGAATGTCATAATCTTAGTAAGGCTCGTAAAATTCGTTTTTCAATTACAAGATGCCATATGAATAAACCATGTAATCAGTTATAACTTATAATCCAGTTATGTTCTTAATATTGTAAAGAGGTAATGTAGACTATAAAACCTTTAAGGCAAGTCTGATGTTACTTACAAGATCTATTTAGTGAACCATAATTGCTTTGTTTATCTTAGAGTCAAATTCTTTCATATTTATATATAACTTAATAAGTTTCTTTCCATTTATGTTTCACAGGATTGATGATATTGTATATTGAATCACGCATGAAAATATCTGAGGCTAATATGAAGTTGCTTCAAAGTTTATTCATCTTAAAGGTGGCAATGCTAGTTTGATGAATATAAAGAAAATGGATGGCTACGTTTTTCCATAAGGGCGAGACAAAATTTCCTAGTTAAGGAACCATTAACTTCAATTCTTCTTAATCTTATCTTGCCTTCCTTTTCTTTTACTAAGTTAAGGATAAAGCGATTGCAAGATGATTGTGCATTGCAAGATATATCTATAACTCCATAATTAAATGCCCTTCTTACACACAAAACATTTCATATGCTTAACCTATCTTATAATTTATCAAGTATTTTTTTGTCTTCATTATAAAAAATGACCTGTTAACTATTAAATGCATGTTATTAATATTTCTATAAATTAATTCTAAATTATTAAAAGGAATAATGTTATTATATGTAATCTCATTGTAATATTTAATAAGTTGTGGTTTTTTTTAGTTAACAATAGTTGCTAACTATTTATGATCTTAAGAGACGGAATGATGAAGAAGCTTCAACAAGTTCTTATATCAAGCCAAAGAAAATGTGATTTGACCTTTTATTTGTATTATAATTAGTTTATCCATCAACTATATTTCATCTTTGTTACCTACTCCAAAACTTCCTACATTGTTGTACGCATGGATCATAAAACCTTAGGTGCTTCTACGAACAAGTTTATATTCCTACATGCAAAGGTAATTAACATTATTGACCATTTATCAAGGTGTTATCTACAAAAGATGGTTCCTTGTGGCTAATAAGGTTATTATATGTTTAACATTATCTAATGAATATTTTTATGAAAGTGGTTACCATTTTCAATGTAAAGCTTTGGAATATCCAATAGTGCCATACTCTTTCCACTATAATGGAATTAGTCTAAATTTTTTTTAAAAAGTGATTTATTCCCCTATTACCTTTTTAATGTTATGTTCCTATTTTAATTTTTCAAAGTAATTACTCTTATCACTTATCAGGATTGGAAAAACTTTTAATGATTGATTATTATTATTATTAATGAGAGCAATCTTTGGCTTATTTAAATTATCAAGCCAAGGTCGTCTTGCTTAACTAACCTGATTAGCCTTTAAGTTGGATGAATCTTTATTCAAACTCAAGCTCGAACTGAATTATTCAGGTCCAATTATGCATCGAGCCACATAAAGCCTGATTGGTATCAAACCTGAGCCATATGATTAGGTCCGATCGAGTTTTAAATCGAGTTTGAACCATAGAGTTTAGTCCACTTATTTTAAATTATTTCAATCATCAATGATTTACTCCCATTTGTTATGATTCTTCTAAATTTCACCCACACTTTGGCTTTATAGGATCTTTATTTCTATTTGCAATTTAATTATTTTCTCATTGAAAGTGTTCATTTCACTAGTATTAAAGAAAAAAAAATACCTATTTGTTATTATCATTATTCACATTTTCTATATAGCCTAATGAAAAAGAAGGTTTATCCTTACTTTAAAAGTTTGCTTTTTAAATAATGCTTAGAAATGTTGACAAGTGTACTGTACTATCTCTGAGTTCATTGGGAAGCACTTAAAAAATCAAAGGTTAAAACAATGAAATTGAACAATACAAACATTTTTTATTTTTCATAATATAGAATAATTACTTGTCGATTAAGACTCACAATTAAAACAACGGTCCAAATTAATTAAAATCTTAAATTATTAAAAAATATTTAATAACAATTTTAAAGAGTTTATGAAATTCAAATTTAAGAAAATTTTCAAAAAGTCACGACCAATTACTTAAATCACTTCAAAAATAATAATAATTTAATCCTATGAATTAAAAAATTAAAATAAATATGTATCACGTAATTTATAATATAGATAAGTCATTATGTTATTGTTTTTATGACTCAATACACTACTGTTTATTAGCAGTCTTTGGGTGAACATGATCTATCACATGTTTATATGTCTAGGCATGTTCTTCTTTATAATGCAAAGGTGTAGACATGGATATAGATGAAATAAGGCTATATTGAAAATACAGAGGATTTTCTAGAATAAGGACATAGCTTAAAACGCAAGCATGTCAGTGGTCATTTCTTTGTATAGATAGATATAATGAGTTACACGATTAGGAATACAAGTGTGTCTATACTCGTGTTCCATTCTTTAAAGAGATAGCGTAAAATGCAATTTGGGACATGATTATATTCATGACAAACTATCTTACCTAAAAACACATTTTTGGTGGATTACAAGCTCTAAAAGGACTCGAGGTCTTATTAGAGTCATGTTTAAATTATATTGAGTTTGGTAAAGGACAAATAATGTAGGATTGTATCAGGTAGATTTTACATATTTGTTTCAACTAGTGTTTACATATAAATATTTTTTTTGTAAGCCTATGCATGAGAGTTTACACATGCTCCTAAGGATATAGGCTAACTAAATTGGACTTAAAATCTTCTTGTGTTCTTGTTTGTTTCTTTAATATTATTATATTCTTATTGCATTCTTTATTAACAAGTGGTATTAAAACATAATTGAGGTAACAATAAATTTAGTTGCAAAGTTTGAAGTGGGAAAGTTCAATGGAACTGAAGATATTGAATTATGGCAACAAAGAGTGTAGGATTTATTGGTGTAAAAGGCATGCTAAAGGGATTGAGTGAGAATAATTCAGAAGATATGGAGAAGCTCAACTAGGAAGAGTTATATGCGTGAGTAGCGAGAACCATTATACTATATTTAGCTGATAAGGTTATATACCTTGCTATGGATATTGCATTCTCCGTGGAGATATGGAAGAAGCTGAAAAGTCAATAATACATATTAAAGTTTCTCACAAACGAGTCTAAATAGAAAATAAACAAGATAAAGATGCATGAGGGAATATATATAAAAAGACATGTCAATGATTTCAACAAAATAGTTTTGTAATCTTTTAAGGCTCGAGGTGACTATTACAGATAAGAATAAAGAAATGACTATACTTTATTCTTCAACTCCTTCTTACAAATATTTGATAACCACACTAATTTTACTTAAGGAGGAAATTGTTGTGAAAGATATAACTGTCGCATTGTTGGTTAATAACCAATGAAAACAAAACACTAGTAAAAGCTTTTAGAGGAAAGGGTTATAAGTGAGGGGTAACTAGTCAATTACAATACTCATATATTATAGATAGGAGATGCTCACATCATATGATACCAAATAAGAATTGGTTTGTATCATACACATCAAGCAACTTTGGTACTATTTGATTGGAGGGTGATAAAGCTTACAAATCATTGGAACACGATAACTTAGGATCAAGGTGTTTGATAGTGTTGTTAGGAAGTTGTCCGATGTTAGAAATATATCCCATTTAAAGAAAATTTGATCTCTTTGAACACCTTACATGTGATTTTGGCTATAAAACTAATGGAGACAACATTAGTGTGGTTAAGGGGGTGTGATAGTTATGATGAAAAGGCTAAGGTTGGTAAAAATATCTATAGAATAATATAGAGCATAATTGCAGTTAGAGAAGTTGCTACAGTAGATTAAAGGAAGATAATACTAGTAGCATTGTGACACTTACAGTTGGATCATTTTAGTGAGCAAGTGATGACAAAACTACATAAAAAAATTGTTGGAAGGTGTCAAATATTGTAAGTTAGACTTCTACAAGTTTCATGCTTTTAGTAAAAAATATAGGATAACATTCAAGGTTGCAATATTTGGGAAGCAATATATATTAAAGCACATATATGAAGAGAATATGATAGAGTTAGCTAAGAGAATACTAGCTCAAAAGTGGTGTAAATAGAGTTAGAAAAATAAGAAGTTGATGATAGAAAGGACAAAAAATTCTGGTTAAAGAGATAGAAGAACATTAT
The DNA here is from genome assembly GCA_027564395.1 of Erythroxylum ulei. NCBI lineage: Eukaryota > Viridiplantae > Streptophyta > Magnoliopsida > Malpighiales > Erythroxylaceae > Erythroxylum > Erythroxylum ulei. Next base: position 56,725,100 of record JANITX010000004.1, read on the forward strand.
CAAGAAAAGAGAAGCATCATAATGTAGTCATCATAGATGTAACACGTCATAGTTAGAAGAAGTAATAGATATGGTTGGGAAGACTAGGTATTGTATGCTCTAATCAATAACAAGGATTTGAATACCTTTTAAAAGGATATGGATAAGTATTTGAGTGAAAGGTGTGAGGTTTCACAAGATTAGAGAATTGAGTGCATCTGGTCAAATCTTATTGAAAAAGGCTCACACTTCAAAGAATGTAGCTAACATGTCATCAAAGCTAGTTACTATATAAAAGGTCAAGTTTTGTTGGCTTAATTAATAGTTCAAGGTGCTAGAAGAGGGTGTAAGCCAACTTATGTAAAGTATATCTACTAAGTGAAGATTATAGTGTATGACTCATGTACACTAATATTTCTTAGAAGTTTTTGGATGAATGTAGTTATGTGATATAACCATATAACCTATTCTCTAAAAAAAGAGCCACAAAAGGTTAAAACATGAACATATTAAAATGATAGAAGATTTTTTTAAAGAAAGATACGACCAAAAACATGAACATGTATATGCCCACGTTCCTAATTGGAAAGAGTTGCAGAGAAGTAGTGAGTTTTATAGTCTAGAACACGGGCATGTTTATACTTATACCTTATTCCAAAAACTATTATGTTCCTAATTGGAAAGAGTTGCAGAGAAGTAGTGAGTTATATAGTTTAGAACACGAGCATGTTTATACTTATATCTTATTTCAAAAACTGTACCTTGTACTGAATAATAGTAGATAGTGGAATTTGAACTCACGATCATTTGGTCACAAAGGCTCTGATATCATGTTAAGTGACTGTTTCATCACAATAGCTTAAGTTTTTGTATGAGATCAACTTAATTGGTTTTATATATTCACTAACAAAAACTAATAATATAAGACACATTTAAGGAGTTCAAATTCTACATATTCTATTAGAGTCATATTTAAATTAATTTAGATTTCATAAGAGGCAAATTATGTAAAATTACGCTTATTTGAATTTATATATAAGTATACTTTTACAAACTTAGTTTTATGAGAATTGCAATCATTATTATTATTGAATAGTGAAAAATACGATCTTACTCCTGAAAACATATATATACTAAATTAATTGAATTTCCTTAAAAAATTTATATCCTTTTTTATTTATTTCGTGCTATTATATTCTTACAATGCTCTCTCTCAACAATTACATAGTAAATAAGCTATGGAATTTGAATTAACAAACCTTACTTTCATTCTCATTTTCAGTCTAAGTCCAGTTTAATAATACATTAAGTATCTAAAACAGGAATACTTATCTGTCTCAGTATTTTAACTTACGAGTCGTCTCTAAATGCAATGCTAGTTGTTAGGATTTATTTTATATATATCCTATTTGATTTTGGCATTTTAAATTGGACATAGGATTTTTTTTATATACCTTGAAGATTGCTTTATCTTGAAATTGGATAGTGATTGGAATTAGAATTGGAAATATAATCTAATTAGTATAATTTTCGGATGCTGATTGCCTATCCAATACTATTCCTATTTGAAGAGGATTCTTCCAAGGATTATATAGCAAGGTTGCGTGAATATAGTAAGGTGGCGTGAATAAGGGCTTTGGTTGACGTGGAATACATATGGAGGGCTTCCCTTGATCTGCGTGAATTCTTTGATCTGTTTTTTTTGGTGAGAAACAGTGAGGATATATTGCTATTTGGCTGCTGAATTTTTTTTGGGTTTTTGATCCCTTGTTGAGTAAATTTTGTGGGGGCTTTTGGAGCAGCAGAGACATACAATTACTTTCTCTAACAAGAAGTCTAGGTGTGATGCGCAGTTGATGTTTTTGCTGAGTTCTTGATGGATGGTCGCAGTACTACGAAGGTTTATCACAGATGAGTATATATATAATTGGTGCTGCTACTTGGCTATTTTGGTGAAGAAATTTCAGATCTGAATTTGTTGCTTTTTTGTTTTATTTATTTTTGATTTTGAGTAAAAACAGTGAGGAAAATCCTCTGACGAGGTTAACACGAGTCGGTCGTGTTATTGAGCGTGAAGATCTTTCATGGGTAGTTAGGTTGTGGGTCGGTTACATAGATTGAGTCTTACAGGGTAGATCAATCGTGTGTAATTTTTGTGAACTACAATGAAAGAATTTAATCTGAGTGAGGGCCCCGCAGACGTAGGCAAAGTGTGCCGAACTGTGTTACCAAACGTTGGTGTCTTCGTTATTTTGCAGTTATGATTTGTTATTCACTTGCGCGTAGAAAAATTTGTGGATAGTCTGCGAATTGATTAACGATTTAATTATTTCAAATACAATTTTCATTTCCATTTGGGAAAGATACCACTAATTGCTCACGAAATAAAAAACTCAACTTGTTCGATCAATTTAACAATAAAAATTTTGGACATTTCAATTTTTTGATTCGGTTTTTAACATTTTGGTTCAATTTATTTTAATGATCTTTGTTGTTAAAAACTGATCAAATTATTAATTAATTGATCATTTTTATAAATTAATAAATTCTAAAATTAATTAATTAAATTTTATTTAACAAATACTTTTTTAAATTAAACTTTAAACTTTTTAATACGTAATATTTTAAAATCTTTAATTTTATTTAATTATCGGTCAGTTTTACGACGTTCTAATATCGGTTGAACTTTCTTAAACCTTTTGTCTTACCAGTTTAACTTTCGGGTGGGTTTTTAATGCATTGCCAATAACTATAGGTAAGGCTTTGAGTATTTCCCCAAATCTTTTGATTATACTTAGAGTTTGATTTGAGATGTAATTGACATTTAAATATTTTTCAAATTTTGTATTATAGTTTAAATTTTGAATTTTATTTTTTAATTTTAGACGTGTGAAAAATACCAACTCTACTGCGAGGTAGCCAATAAAGAAGATGAGAGGTTTTAAGAAGACTAATGTCAATGGTAGAACGAAGAATTTGAAGTTTTAGGGCTTCATATCTAATTCGGCACGGTGATAAGGTTCATAAAGTTTGATTATAACATTTTTTTAATCTAGTTCGGTTGGTTCTTTGAACCTTATGAGAAAAAAAAAAGTATTGTAAATTCTACAAAACGTATCAAACTTGTTTATCATAGTTGAAAGATAAATATTTAGATCATTATAAATATAAATATGGAAAAGAATTAAGTGAGATATTTTATTCCAGTTTTTTAAACTTAAAAATTAAAAGAAAAGAGATAAACAGTCATCGTGTAAGATTAATTAATGTGAATATTTTAATTATTTAAAACACATAAAATCTGATTAATTATTTGAGAATATAATTATTTAATTATTTCATACTATTTTCTTCTCTTAAATGTATACATAACTCTCATTTCAACAACTTCACTTTCAGAAAAGAACGATATTTGATTTAAGCATCAGAACCAAAAGGAACTTTCTTGTCTTCTCTTCTCGTTTGGAACTCTTGGCTTCATGTACTCTTCAACGGGACAAAGTTATCAGAATCTGTGATCCCATCAAACCCATATCTTGGATTTATTCCCTCGTTCCAAGTAAGAATCTAGCATGCAACTCTCCTTTATATGCTAATTTCCGTATTAATTAAGGTAGAATTTTAAAACTCTTATTTAAATTCCTTCTATTTGTTAAGATACATATTATATATATTTTTATTTAGTTTTGACATCTTATTTATTAATTGGACATATAAGATATTAATTAGATAATAACTTGAATTTAAAAAGTCTTCTAATTGTGATGGAGTCCTATCCTTATTTAATATATATCTTGATAAGAATTATGATGGATTTTTGGAACAATAGTTTAAGGGTGATAGAACTCTATCTTAAGTTGGAGTGTGTATACATCAGGACTGTGGTGTATTATGTGGTTTATTGGAATTTTCAGTGGTGTGGCCAAGGGTTTATGTAAAGTTTTTGTGTCTCTGTCGTGGGTGAGGAAAATAGGCGTACTGCTATGAATTCCTCTGTTATGACACTCACGTGACTTCAACTGGATTAATGGTGAATTGATTTTGAGTGTGTGAAGATTACGTGAGTGAGTGGGCTGAATGGTAGTGCTTGAAATTTGTAGTTTGGTGTGTACATAACTCTATGTTCCTTCGTATTTCGTTGATTTCGTGGGGATTGAATCTTGATTTGGTGTTGCAATTTTCTGTCAAGGTTTTCATGACTTTGTTAGAAAGTTTATCGTTGACAGCGTGTATGATTTGACAGTTGTGTTTTCTTCTGTTTTGAGCGACCATTAAAAGCTTCTTTGGTGTCTAGTCTAATGTGAGGATTTTGGTAGTTGGTTTTTTCTATGGTGTTTACATGATTTTATTGGGCTGTTTATCGTCGACGAAGTGATAATTTTGTGGTTGTCATTTTTGGTGTTGGTGTGCGAAAATTCCAGAAGCTCTCGTTCCTTTTTGTTGCTGTCTTTGTTGTTGGTTTTGTGCAAAAAACTTCAACAATTGTTGCGATTGTTGCAACTCTATTAGATTAACATTTCTGTGATGAAACGTTTGTTGATTTGAGACATTTTGTAGCTGCTGTGTATGGGAAGTTTCAGTGATTATATCGAAGATTCAAAGCAGCATCCTTGGAAGACAATTTCTCGTTCTTTCGTTGATGAAGTGACATATTTAGGGAAGTTGTTTTTTTATCTCAAGCGTTATCTTTGTTTATGTTAGTTATCATTTAATCACTTGAGTTGTTTATTTCGTAGCTTTATTATCAAATACTGTTGAGAAAATCCTTTATTGAGAATAACACGAGTCGATCGTGTTATTGGGTGTGAAAATCTTTGACTGGAAGTGAGGTTGAAAGATAGTGTCAATGGTTGAGTGGTGTCGGCTCACTAAAGTTTTGGGTAAATCCATTGTACTTCGGTGAAAGAATTAAGCTGGGTGAGGGTTCCGCAGACGTAAGCAAAGTGTGCCGAACTACATTACTAAATTTCTGGTGCTTTTTTTATTTCATATTTTATTACTTTTGTTTTCGTTGGTGCTAAAGACGTCTACGATAAAATTAAAAAGTTTGCGAAACTACTACCTTCTCCTTCGGTTTTTATCACTATTTGATGTTTCTTATATTTCTGACTTAGAAATTTATCTTTTCCAAGTCTAGTGCCGGTCGTTTTTGTAAAGCTAGTCATGTCTGAATGATTAAGCACAGAGAATAAGTGACTAACGAAATATTCTTTTATACATATATGATTTCTATGAACGTAAAACTAAGTAGACAAATTTGGCATTTTACATTCAATGTAACCTTAGATATTTAATGCATGGAAGACCAAGACTGGGATCACATAAAATAAGCGACCAGTGAAGAGACTATGGCCATTCACTGGAAGAACGTTAAAAAAAATGATTTGGTTTTTGACAAGAAACTTGCCTTTGTGTGTCTACTTGAAACTACGTTCGGTGTCTCAAAAAATTCCATGCAATGACGTGAACGTTCCTTTGTTTCTGTTCTCCCATTCTGAACGTGCATGTGATCTGGCCTCTTATTAGAAAAAAGATCTGCCTAGCTATTCGAGGAACAGGAGTTGCCAATGTTGATTTCACAAGATGGTCAAAATTTGAAAATTGGAAAATGTCTAATTTTTCTTCCTTCACCTATAAATATCTCCTTTATTAATGAATTTACAGAGAGTCAAATACAGAGGGCATGACTCTTGAGTCAAAATTGTTCGATTGAAAATTCTTTACTTAGTCAAAAATATTATACTGTAAACAATCGGTTTCAAGTCATCAAGTTGGAAATTAAGTGGGTAAAGATAAAACAAAAAAGAGAGAGTCAACAAAGAAATTATGAGATCAAATCAAACCCTACATTTATGCCGAATGAATAAGACATTTCTACGTAAGAAGTAACACACAACCTATAGGCTACCAGGGGTGGTTGAAATAGTGAAGTTAATTTAAGAAATCGAGGTTAAAGCTTCGTGTTTTAGTTTTAGATAAGTTAAATTTGCACACTCTTATGATTTGATATATTACGAATATATTTTTTAATTTGTAAAAATTATTAATAACTCCTCAATAATTTTGAGTTTCATAGTTAAAATTTAATGTTCAAGGATCTTACGAACATTGGCACAATTATTGATGCAAATGAAGTGGGATTTGGGTCGAATTAAATAATTAATGAATCAAAAGGACTTTAGGTTAATTAATTAAGAAATATACAAATTTTATATAGCAAAACCAGCGGCCAGGAGCCAAAATTTGACCATATATTTTTATAGAAAATTAGTAATTTAAGTTAGTGTTACCAAACACGGCATGGAAAAATTGTGTTTCATCTGTAAATAATTGTTGCTCAGATTTGAAAACGCTGTACACAAACCTCATGTTTAACCTATTCTTCTTGGTTCCTTTTTTTTTATGGTCCAAAGTTGACATATAGAGTGTGGTGTATGGTTTAATTTTACTTTTTAATGTCTTTTTCTGTTGACTTAAAGGGCTTTGCTTGTGTTTTGCGTTTAATATATATTTTCAGTGAAGTACACGATAGTCCAATAATGAAATAGTGTGTGGGACGAAATGAAAGCACGTGGACATAGTGTTTTTAACCCTTTTATGAAGTATTGTAAAAAGCTAATTAAAATTAGTAATACTTATTCTTAATTTAACAAAATATGTTTCTTATAAAGATACTAGAGTTAATTACAAATTTTTTTTCAAACTTTGATTAATTTTACAATTATATCCTGAACTTTAAAAAGTGACAATTAAATGTTCAAACTTTTAATTTTTTTCAATTCTAATTTGACCCTAATGTCTTCGCTAACTTTGCTAACGTGATTTACCATGTGTTCCAAAAACTACTACAAGAAAAATGTGGATTAGCGACGGAAATTTAGCTACGGACAAATTATTGTTGGAAATCAGCGACGGAAAGCATATTTCCGTCGCTACAATTGAGTGATTTAGCGACGGTACTACCACTCGTCGCTAAAATTGGATAAAATTTGTCGCGGCAAAATTAGAGACGAAAAATTTTAGCGAAGGAAAAATTATCGTTGGAATTTAGCGACGGAAAGCATATTTCCATCGCTAAAATTGAGTGATTTAGCGACGGCACTACTACTCGTCGTGAAATTTGGAGGAAATTTTTGGCGGCAAAATTAACGACGGAAAAATACCGTCGCTAAATATGGAGGAAATTTTTGGCGGAATAAAAAATTTTGAGTTTACCTACGGAAAAT
>JANITX010000004.1:56777026-56788584 GCA_027564395.1 Erythroxylum ulei
CATGTGCAATTTCACTGTTCACGTGTAATGATATGCATGAATATGGCAACACAATACTAAACACTCGCGGCCCTTTCTAAATTACTATTTTACCCTTCCCATTGGGGGTGGGATGTTACAGTTCTTGTTATCAATGATATAGGATTGTTTTTCAGTTGGTCCAATAATCAACAAGGGGAATGTTTAATTAGGAAAAAATTAGACTAAGTCCTAATGAATGACAAGTGGATGAATCAGTTCCCTGTGTCCTTTGCTAGCTTTAGAGCTTCGTTAACCTTAGATTAGTCATATATTGAGGTAATAAATGTCACCTCATCCATAGCTCCTAAAACCTCTTTTAGATTTTTTAACTTTTTAGCTTCCAAAGAGGGCTTTAAGAAGGTGGTTAAAGTTGGATTGAATCATAATATACTAGGAAGTTGTGCCCACCAACTTATGTGCGAGTTAAGATTAATCAAGTAAGGCTTTAAAGATCGTCAAGGCAGGGTCTAAGGAAATACTAGCTTAAGGTTACAGTCTACCAGGGAGTCCTTAAGTAAAGCATATGATAAGGCTTACTTGAAACCTAATGATCAAACCCTGAAATTCCTTGAGAAACAATCTCTTAAGGGCTACACATAAGCTCTTTAAGTTTATAGTGCTCTTTTGAAACAAAAAGAAAAGGTAAACTAATTTAATGAAGGGGATATCAACTCTAATTTCTTCTTCAATTCCATCCTAGCTAGAAGAATCATGATTAAAATTATTTATCTATTAGATCAACAAGGTAAAAATTGCAAAGATAGATCCCAAATAGGTGAAATAACTTTCAATTTCCACAAGGATCTATTGGATACAAGCCAACTGGTAGCTCCTTAACTCATGAATTGAATCAGTTCATTGATTATCCCATGAGTTTAAATCAAAAAGCTAGTCTTATTAGGCCTTTTAATGCACAAAAGATCAAAGAGGTCCTATTTAGATTGTATCCAAATAAAGTGCTTGGATCTGACGGTTTTAATGCATACTTCTTTCAAAGAATATAGAACTTGACTGGGATATTAATTACTGATACTGTGTAGGAACTTTTCAGGATGTGAAAATCCTTAAAGAGTTAAATAGAACTTATATGCTCTTGGTCTTCAGGATCAAAGAACCGTAACTCCATATATGACTACCACCCAGTCTCCTGCTATAATAACATTTACAAGTTAATATCTAAACTCTTAGCAAGCAAACTCAAGGAATCTCTCAAGCTAATCATAAGTCCAAGTTAAGGAGCCTTCATCTATAGGAGGTCTATTAGTGACAATATATTACTAGTACATAAGCTTTTCAAAGATTACAACACTAAAGTGCCAATTAACAGTTGCTCTCTAAAAGCAGATTTTGCATAACTTTTGAATCCTTAGATTGGGATTTCATATTTCACTATCTCCAAGTATTTGACTTTTATAGATGGATCAAAGCACACATAAGTATAACTTCCTACAGTATTCTAGTAAATGGCTCACCTTCTAAATTCTTTAAAGGGGCTAAGACAAGGTGATTCTTGTCTCCTTATCTATTTACCTTAGCAATTGAAATACTCCTTAGATGGTTAAAATTCAACATAGATGCTAATGAAAAATACTTGTTCCATCAATAGTTAAAACCCTCTTTTTTCTACAATTGGTGGTGACGTTTCTCGACCAATTCTTAAGACTTTGAGGTCTAAAAGTCAATAGGGACAAAAGTAAGATCTATATTTCTACTGATTCTTAACATATGAAACTACTTAACTTTATCTCTAGTCTGAATGTAAATAACTCCCCTTTTCAGTACTTTGGAATTCCAATTACAACTAAGGAACCAAGATATTTAGATTGCTTACCTTTGTAAGAATCTATTACAAGCATGGTTAATTCTTGGCAAAATAGAACCTTGTTAGCTGCAGGTAGGTTGTAATTAATTGTATCCATCCTGAGGAACTTACATATCCGCTAAAGGTCCTATCTAATACTACCAAAAAGAATAACCAAGGAAATAGAGAAGATTATGAGGAACTTTCTATAATAAGGGAAGTTTGATAATTCAAAAGGGGCTAAAATCAAATGGGAAGTCTTATGCCTTCCCAAACAAGAAGGTGGATTGGGGTTGATCTCCTTTCAAACCATAAATTTAAATTTGATTGCAAAAAGGACATGAAGGCTTTTTAATAATAGGGAGGCTCTTTATTCTAAATGGGTTTATTAATACTACTTGTTTGGGACTAGTTGAGTAGGGAACATTCATAGTCCTTAATACATATGCTAAGACTTAAAGAGAAACTTCACTTTTCGTTCAAGAGTTTGATAGAAAATATGGAACACACGTGATTTTGGTTTGAGAACTAGTCCATCCTAGGGCCTTTACACCTTAGGCATGAGATGCATGCATTTACTATGAGAATCCATCCTCAAGCCAAAGTAAGTAACATAATTTTGGAAGGGAATTAGATATATAACTTCAGAGGTGCTATTAGTCTTCTTATCAACATACCTATCTAGATGGATAGGGTGATTTGGTTACAATACCCCTTCTAAAGATTTGCAATAGTTTATGTTATGACTTATTTAGACCACATTCTTTGAAAGTTCCCTAGTTTCATCTTATTTGGTCTAAAATTCTTTCCCAAAGTCTTCTTTTATTAGTTAGTTAGCAATAAGGCAATGACTTCAAACAAAGGATAGATGCAATGGTATTCAGACAAACCTATGTTTACTATGTCAAATGGTCGATGAATCAAATGCTCATTTTTTTAAATGCACTTACTCCTAAATAATTTGGTCGAAAATCCAACATCGAATGCATATAAGTTGAAATAAGAGGTAATGGCCTTTTATTGTGGGTAGCATTGTAGGGAAGGCCAAACTTATGAAACAGGATGCTTACATTTTGCAAACAACCTTCATTTTCTCGATCTATGCTATCTAGATGGAAAAGAACAATAGGCTTCAAAAAACTCCTAGCCATGGATAAATATGCGAAGTCAATAAATACAATCTTTTGGATTATAAAATTTCTTACAATAAACAAAGCACCTTTGGAATCACTACCAAAATGAAGAATAGTTGGGAATTTGACTTAAACTCCTAACTATAGGCCTTCTAATTTTGTACACCTCCCTTCTCGATTGTCTACTTATGTAGGAAGATAATAAGATCCCTATCAACAAATTACATTAAGAATATCATAACCAATTACACAAATTTCACTTTAAAAACTATTAAGTTAAGATATTAATATGATTAAAGAGTTATCTAAGAGTTTTTTAGAAAATTATTTTCTCTTTAGTTTATCAAATTTATTAATTTAGTTTATTAACTCAAATTAAGGTCATAAATAATTATTATATAAAAAATTTAACAAATATTTAGAGTTGAATGATGTTTAAGATAATCATGGATCGTTTTGTTCACAAGATTCTTTAGTCATTAAACAAACGACGTCAATCCAAACCATTCGAACTGAATCAAGTCGAGTCCAAGAGATCAAAATCTTATCAATTTTAGTTTTGTCTATTGAATTCGAGATGGATCAAATTGAATAAAGTTTAGTTGTGTTAGGATATATTGTATATATCTTTTATTTAGTTTTGGCATTTTAATTAGACATATAAGATATAACTTGTAGAAATTCTACACTACATTAGAGTCTTTCATCATGGTGATATTGGAATTAATTTTACTACTGGACATGCTAAAAATTATCGCTAGATTTTGTTTTTTACTGCTGGATATGTTGGTAAATTGAAATCGTTACTGCTAGATTTGTTGGTTTTGTGGATTCATAAAATTATAAGGATGAGGTTGTTGCATGTTTGAATTTAAGTGAGACTCTGATTGTGTGAGAGATTTGTACATATCTGGTATCTACAGTAAAAGGCCATCTTTGATGTGAGTTTGCGGCAACTAAAGAGTTGAGTGTGTGTGTTGGCGTCAACCAAAAAAACAATGGAGTTAATTGAATTGAAAAAGTTATATATGTTGTGTCATGGGTATGCAATTAATTGCCCATTGAATAAACACTCCAGAAGCCTATCAAACGTAAGTGTGTGTGGTAACTGAGTTGTGGTTAGTGTGTGGCTTTTAAGGAAAAGGTGAATTAATTGTTTCAATAAAACAGTGTATGTGGCATTGAGTAGATGTGGGCAACGTGAGTGAAGTAAATGGATTATGATATCAACACTGCAGCAGTGATGCGTGTGTGAGATAGATTTGATAAGAGTTAGTTGTTTAATAAAACAGTGAGTGTGGTTTGTGTATGGGTCTGTGAAGATTGTAAAGCAAGGTGATAGATTGGGTGATTGAAGCCACGGTAAAGCAGCTAAGGTGAAGTGTGTCAGGCTTTTTTCCACGGTGAAGTTGATGTTATGAGTTACGGTGTGGGCGTTGGTCAGCACATGTTGATGTCACAGGCTTTATTCCTATTTGAGTAAATTGAAGTGAATCTTCGGTGTTGATAAACCGTGGTTGATGGGTTATGCATGAAGAGTGGTTATGTACGTGCGTTGCTGATTATTTGTCCAAGGAAATTACATATATGCTGATCATGCCAATCTGAGTTGTTTTTATATGAATGATGAGTTTTTCTCTTATGCTTCAATCGTGGGTGTTGAACAACTATAGAGTGTTAACTTGTGATTTTCCAGACTTGCTTATATCTGGGTTATGAGTTGTTCTTTTTCTTTTATCTCAAGTATATTGTCTTTTGGTTCTTATTTGATTAAGTATTTAAGTTATTTGTTTATTGTTCTTTTATTAAAATTTGTTTAGAAAAATCCTCTGACAAGGTTAACATGAGTCGGTCGTGTTATTGGGTGTGAAAATCTTTCATAGGAAGTGAGGTTGAGAGATAGTGTCAAGAGTTGAGTGGTGTCGGCTCAGTAAAGCCTTGGGTAAATCTATTGTACTTTGATGAAAGTTATTTAGCTAGGTGAGGGCCCCACAGATGTAGACAAGATATGTCGAACTGCATTACCAAATTTGCAGTGTTGATTAATTTTTTGTTCTCTTAATTTTTCTAATTTTTTTATTTGCTAGAAACAAATCGAAAAGTTTACGAAACAATTACCCCCTTTGGGTTTTTCAAGCTCAAATGTCATCCCAAGATGACCCTAAAGGTTTAATTCCTTGAAGATTGGACAAGAAGAATGGGAGCTTAAAGTGTAGGATTGCATGAGAGAGAGAGAGGAAGTGTAAACATTTGTGCCTTTTAGGTAAAGCCCACATTTTGTCTTTTGTATATGTTAAGACTATGCCTCAGTAGCTATTACAATCAGATTTTTTTGATTGCAGTAGTTTATTTGAGTAAGTCTTGGCTTGTTATGATTCTCCTATTTGTTCCACAAGTAATTATGCCAATAAGTTAGAGATTGCTAATTAATTTTAGTAGGTTTTATGTTGTTGTGTTAGCAACTTAACATGTATAAATAGCTCTTCAATTTAAGGAATGAATGTAGATTATGTTGATGGTTGGGCTGGAGATGGGAAAGACTTCGGCAAGAAATGTGCTTCAGGTCAACTCCAAGTTGCAAGCTCCAATTTCAGGTAAAACAGAACACTTCAATGGATAGCTGGTTTCTGGACTCCAGCAGAATAAGCAAACTTCAGTAGATCCTTCAAGTACTTGGAACTGAAGCTAGAAGATGGATTAGAAGCTCCAGCAACAATTCCTTCACTTCAGCAAATTGATTTGGACTTCAAGAGCTCCAACAGACCAAGATTCCAATGTATTGAGACTGCACAATTTTAGCAGATGCAACTTCTGTACTAAGAGAATTTTCTTCAAGAAATGAAAGTTTTGCTGATAAACACCATTTGCAACCTATGAGCTTGATGTATTCTGTGTATAGTCATCCAATAGCAACTAAATATGTATCTTCTAATATTGTAAGAAATCAGTATCAATGATTGAGTAAAACAGAAACTATGAAGCTTATGAAGAATGGAAATTTTTGCACTTTCAAATCTGCTTCATTTCCACTCCTAAAAGCTCTTTTCCATACCACTCAACATGCTCACATACATATCAATACCAAATCAACAGTAAAAGCAAGGAAAATTTGCAAAAACTAATGAAGAGAAGAAAATGAGATTTTTCACAAAGTGTTACTGCTATTGTTCCATTACTGATGGTTTTTTTAGCTTTTCAACTTAGCTCTTCACACCATTTTGCTTGATTACATCCAATGGTTCAAAATGAAACATAAAAACAGCTAATGAGTAGGATCTTGACAAGTTTTATCCTCTCATTAGTCAATGAATACAAAACAGCACTGCTGTTGATACATTTGCAAAAAGACTGACAAGAGTATCACCTATGGTTTAAAGCTGCAAAAGTAAAATGAGCACAACTAAAACTTGCTACTTTTGGAACAACAAAACTGATACACAATTCCATTAGCTTAATTTTCCCTTAATAGCTACTGTTGACTTGTAAAATTTAATTGCTTCAGATATGTGAAAAATTGCCTTGGACATCAATACCCTGCTTCGAATTTTCCAGCTAAAGCATCTCCACCTGTTGCACATTTTCAGCTTCTGCATTCTTCAATTTTCCATCACATATAGCTTCATTTTCCATGTTTAACTTGCATTGAACTTCATTCCTGCTCTGATCATCAATCAATCGGATTTTAATTTGTGAATTTAGACATTTCTGAATTGCCACCAAGATCATCATTTCTAACTTCCTCTTTACTGCTGAAAGTTTGCTGTTCATTTTGATCCTCTTCTTCACTCTTACCAAACTTACAAACTCTTCCACAAACTTTAGTATAGCTGACTGCATGAAACAACATAAATCAACAGATTATTGCAGTACCCTTTCGTAGACTATTCATTGTCTTCATTCTTTTAAGAAGTCTTTAATTTTTATACTTCAAGTTAACAATATCCTTTTTTCTCGTGGCTATCAACTTGGTCAGAAATCTCACCTCATTACTTGCATTAGTTGCTTAATATGGCAGGAAAGTATTTCAACATGATGTCAAATCAACTTTTCTCAACCGTTATTTGAAAGAGCAGGAACATAAAGTCCTTTTAATAAAAAGGCTTTGTATGGAATGAAACAGACTCAAGGTCTTAGTACAACAGAATTAATAAGCACTTATTGAGCTTAGGCTTCGCAAAAAGTCCGAGTGAATCCACTCTCTATGTTAAATCTTATAAATCTGACATAGTGATTGTTTCTTGATTGTTTATATGTTGATGACCTGTTGGTAATATGAAATAATATTGTGCACATTGAGCAATTTAAAAAGGAGATGATGAATGTCTTTGAGATGACAAATATTGTAGAAATGGCGTATTTTCTTGGCATGGTAGTTAAACAAGTTCAACATGAAGTATTCATTTGTCAAAAGAAATATGCTAAGAAGATTCTAAAAAGTTTTCAGATGGATGATTGAAAATCAGTTAGCAGTCCTACGAATTGAAAGGAGAAAGTCAGCAAAGAAGATGGTGTATAAAAGATAATAAGCTTATATTACAGAAGCTTGATCAGGTGCCTAATGTATCTCACAACAACAAGGCCTGAAATTTTGCAAGTTATGAGTGTTTTGTACAAATTTATGCATTGTGCAATTGAATAATATTTTAGAGCAGCCAAATGAATCCTGAGATATGTCAAAGGGACTCTCATTATGGAGTTATATTTTGTTATAATCAGAATTTTCATTTTCATGGTTGTTCTAACAGTAAGTGGGGAGGGTCAACTGATGATATAAGAAGAACTTTTGGGTATTGTTTTAGTTTTCATTCATGAGTTTTCTCTTGGAGTTTTAAAAAACAAGAGATTATTGAACAATCGACAGTTGAATCCTGTAATTCAAGACCTCTTCATTACATGGGGTTTTGAACTCAAATCTTACATTTGAAGGAAGGACGTAAATGTATCCACCAAGATCGGGGCTCGTAGGTTTAGTAAAGTCTTTTGTTTTACCATTTGTAATTTTGTACTATATTATGGACATGCATGAGTATGGGGTCAAAGCAATAACCATATTGAGAAAGTTGGGCAAACATCATTACAATGGGATGCATGTAGTTCATCACAGAGCGATCTGAACATTGCGTTTCAACTGCTGGATTGTGGCGTTAGTAGCACACAATGCCAGCCTGAGATCGAGAGTGGTGTGTCTACTTGGTTCATTTTCATTTCCTGAGAGCTCAAGAGGGTCTACAGCTGCTAGCTGGTAGATTCAGGTATAATTAGGATTCCTAAACTTAGCAGGCTATACACAGTTTCCAGTTCTTGTTCATACAAAAACAAGAACCGAAAAGCGTCAAAATGACAAGTTTCTTTTCAATGCTTGAATGCAACTCAAGACACTTCCCTTAAAATCATTCAACCATGACAAATCCGCCCCACATGCACTAAAGCAAAAAAAGTTTCAATTATCAGGCAAGTAGGTAAATGCCACCGTGTTTAGTGTTGTATTGTGCATTTCCAAACTTAGCATCTCAGTACTATGCTGCATTTTATACTTTATAAAAGGACGATAACAGAGTCAGAAAGTGCAAGTTGTTTTAGCATAGGACATCTTTAATGCCCCATAATTCAAATAGTTGAGTGGGAGAGAGGGTGGGACATTGTACTGTAAGAGTAAAGGGATTGATCCTAACAGACACCATGAAACAAGATTAGGAAACAGAATA
The DNA here is from genome assembly GCA_027564395.1 of Erythroxylum ulei. NCBI lineage: Eukaryota > Viridiplantae > Streptophyta > Magnoliopsida > Malpighiales > Erythroxylaceae > Erythroxylum > Erythroxylum ulei. The sequence continues at coordinate 56,785,687 of JANITX010000004.1, forward strand.
AGCTAACACATTAAACAGTACTAATATGTTAGGTCTCTATTTTCGTGACCCTCCTTGTTGATGGTCTCGCTTTCAGATATGATGTTTCGATCTTCTATGCACAAGTTCCTTACCTCAAAGTGCATTAACCTTAGGTAGTTCCTTAGAACATGGAGTTTTCATCCATGTTTGAGCTAACCTCAAAATATCCTTAAAGCACAAAAAACGAATCTTGGCAAGAGTGAAATGTTCAATTTATCTTTTTTCTAGTCTCAATTAATTTGTTGCCAATGAGGGTGGACGGAGGAAGACCACTATGAATGTTGAAAGTGGGGCACGCAGGATTTTTATTTGGTGATGTGTAATGGGTTTTGAGTTCTAATGATGATGCTCCAAGATGAAGAGTGGGCTCAGAGGCACGTTCTAGCTTTGGTTGGTGTTTCTTCTCCAACCACTATTAGCTTGTTCCATCCCACGTCTTTAACTAAAGCGTAGGCCCCTTTACAGTTGCAGCTAATGTTCTTGTTTTGGTTCATCAATCTCTTTCAATGTCCTTCTGCAACAATCTCTTTCTCTCTCAATTTGGCCCTCTGTTCCTTAAAAATGATAATGCCGACTTTGGTCATTGCTGCATTTGAGTGCTACATTATGAGGGACTGCCGACTATAGATTAAAAGATTAAATAAGGCTAATTATTCATCAATTCACTAATTAATTAAGCAAAAGATCGTTAATCTTTCTTTAGTTTTACACTTTTAAAAAAGATTTATATTATTAAAAATTACTTGATTTTATTTAAAAAAATTGGAACTTTATATTAATTTTGTAATTCTAATTTGAACTTTGGAAAATAGTAATAAAATATTTAAATTCTTATTTTTTAAAGAAATAACTTGTTATTAAACCTCTCATTAATAATATTACCAAAAATAATATATTTGAATTATAATTTTCACGTCAGTAAAATACTCAAATGTCAACTTTATGGAAAAGAGTTTCGATATGCGAGGAAGATTTAGAAAATTAATATATATTTTATATTGCATCATTAAGTAATGCCCGTTCTGGAATCTGGACTGTTGATTGGTGGTCAAAACGACATTTAATCAGATAAATATTAAATCCTCGGTATTGATATCATTTAGTTTAATTGGCTATTAGTTATTTGGACTACCATACTTTTTTAGACAGTAGAACTATTCTCTCTAGTCTTTATCTTTTCAATCTTCTATAATGTATTCTTGTTATTGAAATTCCTAGCAAAAGCTAAGCAAGAATCAGGTCATTCCTAAATTCTTTCTTCTATAAGGAATCGGTGACAATGAGGTTACGAGTCTGGTCATGAAAGCAGTCTCTTCGTAAAATTCAAAGAAAAGACTACATATAATTGATGACCCTTACAAAACAAAGAACCTTATATATTAGGGTTTGCCCTTTCTTCTATGAAAATTATCGTATGAGATTGTTTAGGTAACAAAGTTTGTATAATTATTTTAACTCAAAACTTTATAAATGGTCAATGTCAAAATAATTGGATATAAAATTAATAAAATGTCATTTTTTACAATTTTTAAGTAATTTAAAATAATGAGAATATTTTTTAAATAATAAAATTACTTAAAAATTATATGGTTATCCCATTAAATAATGTTCCTTTTGGTGATAATAACATCTTTTTTCCATACAAACCAGACTTTGAGAGTCTGAAGACCACAAGCTTATATTAATTTGATAAACATTCCATAACTTTGTTTTAAGTAATGATATTGGACCATTGACCATTATTCCTATTAGATATCATCTCCATCATTGTCGTTGCTCCGTGTCACCATTGCCTCGTTTCCTTCTATGGTTGCTTCTTCTTCTGACACTGTTTTTCTTCTCTTCGAGATTTGAGTGTCACCTCTTCATCTCTTCTGCTTTTTGTGCAACAATTTATACCGAAGTCAAGGTTGATGAATGACGATGGTGATGTTTGTCTGTTGGTTGTGTGTCTATTGGTTTTAGCATAAGTAACCTTCGCGCCTCCGACAACAATACGGTAAATAACTAGTTTTTGTGAATCTCACTGTGAAGTACGGTAACTCGAAAAGAGACGGAAAAAAGGCGAGTGGCTTGCCATATATCTCTCTGGCTCCCAACAAGATACCACCTTTTTGAGTTCTATACCTTACGTGTGGCAGAAGTCGACATTAAGAGCTCTAAAGACAGTATCGTTGTTGCTGGAGACGGAGCATAAGTTTCCTGTGTTTCGAGACAACAGCGGAGGGGTGCAGACGATGATGCAACATGTAAACCCTTTGACATTTGCTGACAACTCTGCTACATCGAGCATCCTAACAAGTCTAGTAAAAACTTTGCTGTAAGTCCCATTAGTGACCTGATGTTTCTTAATTCTGCAATCTTTATTATCACACCTTGTTTTACTATTATTATTATTATTATTATTAATTATTAATTATTTTAGTATTTTCTTTATTAATTATTATACTCATTATATATCATTCCTATTGTATTAATTCTGTGGTGGGTTCTGTTATGGTCACCATCAGGTATATATATATATATATATTGCCAGTTTTTACGTATTTACTCATTTAACCTGTATCACTATTATCCTGTCACATATGCGTGTGGGTTTACTGGAAACAGCCTCTCTAAAATGTAGGGGTAAGGCTGCGTACTATCAGGCCCTCCCAAATCCCGGTTCACAGCAAAACTTCGAAGTATGATAATGATGTAGAAACCTCAATACTTGAATTTATCTTTCAAATTTACGTCATCACCTTATTATATTTGGTTGGGTCGGCTGTGCTAGGCCCAGGCCTAGGACGTTCAATCTATGCATCCACGGCCCATTCATAGGAGTTAGTCTCCCATGCAAACACAATGATTTACATGAAGACCTAAACCTAGCGT
>JANITX010000004.1:56788684-56801286 GCA_027564395.1 Erythroxylum ulei
ACGTCATTCTTGCGGGATACGTACTCGGATATCACCATAGATGTCGGGTATGTGTCTTGTGGGAGTGGGGTGTTACACACTTAGTAATTAATGCTTTAAAATGCTTAAGACATTTACTTTAGTTCATATTTGATTTTAGGAACAATTTGAAAGCATAATAGCTAAAGTGAGTTGAAAGCACACTCTTTGAGCTGTCTTCTTAAGATTCACACTTAATTGTCTTTGTGGAGCAAGAAGGAGAAGGATTAGAGCAAAGAGGAGACAAGAAAATGCCAATGAAGATGAAGAGTATGTGTTGCAAGCGTTAAGTCTTGGTCGTGACCATCAAGTCTCGGCCATGACTTGAGCTCACAGTTGTGACTCAAAGGTTCACGGTTGTGACTTTTGCCACCTGAGTGCCCAAAACCTAATTTTTAGTATAAATAAAACATTTGACAGCAAAAAGAAAATGAATCGTTTAGGAATCATTTCGAGAGCAAAAAGAAGGGCAAAGCACACAAATTTTGGAGATCCATGGAGGGCTAAGCGCCCCCATCCCAATTCAAAGGTGAAATCGACGCCGAAGACACATTTTGGGCCTCCCTCCATTGTGTTTGCTGTTCTTTCTGCCTTAGGAATTGATTATATTATCCTATGTTTATTGTTTAAGTTTTGTGTAAGAATGATTGAATGCTTATTTGATTGCTATAATCTTGAATACAATACATAATCGTTGTGTTTGGGTTCATTTATGGCAACTAATGATGTTAATCATTAAGGATAACATAACGTAGGTTATATAACCCGAGCTTTCATGGTTATTGCCTATATTGTTCTGTTTTCCCTATTCGTAATGCGGCTGTCTGACTAAATCTAGAGAGCTTGGGTTGTTCGATAGTTAGGTTTAATTAAAGAGTTTGTTTTAATTAAACACGTCCTAAGGAGAAACTGGGATTAACATAACTTGTTATTAATCTATGATCAATAGTTGCTAGGAGAGGTATGAGAATAACAAAACAATGAAATATGCTTATTTGTATGTAGGTCGAGATTAAACTGAAGACCATAACACATTCATCATTTTTTGAATATTTTCTTTAATTTGTTTTTGTTGGTTTAGTTTCATTTTAATTTCTTATTTGAAAACCAACAACCCCCTCCTCCCCTAATAACCTAAACATCAATTATTTTCATTACAAAAAGTTCATACACACTCTCTGTGGGATCAACCTAAACTAATCACTGGCTATAATTTTAAATCTAGTCATTTTGTGTAGTATTACCAGATTTTAGGTATTTATGTCAAGTGATTAAGAGAAATAAAGAATTCCTTTGAAATATATCATTTTTGTTCTTGTAAAACTTATGGTTGTTTTTAGTTAAAGAGTTAATATTGAGATTGATACCACTGAAAGTAGTTTTTCTTCTTTGATTAAAAAAAAAAGAGATAATAGGCTTTAAATTATGCAGTGAGACTTAAAGGAGTGAAATAGATTAAAGAGGATCACACCGTTATGTATCACCTGTGCATCTCTTTTTCTTTATTTTTATGAAGTTATATTATTGTAATTATATGCCTTTTATCATTTACATTGATTTGGGAATACATTTATATATAGACACACATAGTGTTTTGTAGCCAAAGAAAACGTTTAATTTCAAAACACTCAAGAATTTTTTTTGGTGCAAACAAAACACTCAAGATTACTCAATAGAACAATGATAATAAAAACGAGAGGAAGGACTTCGATAAAGGTAATAGCACATAATTTCCTTCCTAGCTTAGTCTTGATCATAAATAAGGTGCAAGCTAAGGCATCATGTATCAAGCTCGGGACTAGAGGAGCATTTTAGGAAATTATGGTATCACTTGCGATAAGATTGCCCCTATACCTGTAGCTAAATATTTTCTACAGATATTGTTTATTCATAAATATCCTAATTTTAAAACAAATTAGAAAGCATGTTGGTTGGGTCGGCTGTGCTAGGCCCAGGCCCAGGACGTTCAATCCATGCATCCACGGCCCATTCTAGGAGTTACTCTCCCATGCAAACACAATGATCTACATGAAGACCTAAACCTATCGTCCACGCCATATATATAAGGTACTATTCTACCATGATACGGGTACGACAATACAACCCTAGTTTTTTCTTCGTTCTCTTCGACCGATTTACTCTCAAAAGACTAACTTGAGCGTCGGAGGGGCCTTCCGGGAACCAACCCCCGGCGAGCCTTTACTTGTTTTGCAGGTGTTCGGCAGCCAAAGCCATCCAGAATCATGGATCCAAATAATGATGTTCAGCCCCAGCACAATCCGACTAAACCAATATTCATAGAGGGTGAGCTTGGAACAATGGGTAAGATTGTCCTTTGTAACTAAAAAGTCACGTGTTCAAGTCACAAAAATAATATCTTTACAGAAATATAAAGAAAAGTCCATGTATAATTAATGCCTCTTTTCTTATTCTCGCAAAATGAAGAGTTTTATTAACTTGAATTTATTATAGTGCGGGTTATAAAATTAAAATTGGCGTATAATTAATGCTCCTCTTCTTATTCTCCCAAAATGGAGAGTTTTATGTGTTAGAACTCGTTGACTTGACTTTAATTTATTATAATGGGGATTATAAAATTAATTGTTCAACATAAAAATTATTAAATCTCATTAAGAGCCATATTTATAATTTTTTTAAAAGAGAGTAAGGATGTGAAAAACAGTTTGAGTTAGGCATTGACTTCTCGTACAAGGGATCTTTTAACTAGGGTTCAGCCTATCTAGTTCATGACTGCCTTGCTTTAAAAGCAAGCCCTCACTTCACTTAACAATCACTTGCATCAAGATCTCACCATTGTCTTCATTACATTACTCATCTTTAATCATATATATAATGTATAAAGTACCTTGAGACTAATATCTAGGCGCTGGCAGGGGATAGGGAATGAATATAGAAGTATTATATGATTTAAAAGAAGAAGACAGGTGAATAAGAAATTGGAGTGGACAGGTTCCTTAAAGATCTTTGTTGTTTTGCTGGCTTCTGAAGATGCACAGGTTTCTTCAGATCCGAAGAAAATGGTAAGAAATCTAAAAGGAGGGTAAAATAATACTAGATAATTAAATGGGTTATTATTATAATTACATAAATAAACATAGAGTCCTAGCCAATGAGTAAAATTGAACAATAAAGTTCGAAGCTTTAAGGTCCTTTTTTCTGTTCGTTCAGTGTTTTGTGTGTATGTGTGTGCTTTTTGGACTGTTGCATGATCCAAATTTTAGCTCTCTCTCTCTCTCTCTCTGCTGATGAGGAATGGCTTTTTATCTGCTCCTCTGTCGGCCATCGATGTCTTTGATTGAATCTTTTCGAACTACACGAAGATTCACCATCATGGCTTCTTTTCTTTTCCTGTGATTTTTCTGTTCATTTTGCTACTGTGTGACTCAAAGGTTCCACCTTTTATCTACGAAGTTGAGAGAAAATTTGCTGAGACTATTCTGTGTTCTCAGTTACTAATAGCTGAAAGAACAGAGCTCCTTGGGATATGAAAGATCTTTTCCTTTAATTTTCTGGGTTGATTGACAGAAGAATCTGTGTGTAAAGGCAAGCCAGGTCTCTGTCTCCAATTTTGGGCTTGCAACTGTTATTATATACGTGTTGTTGAAAAGTAGCTACTCAGATTCTTTGAAGCTAAGATTTTCAGTTCAGGAGAGGGGCATCTGAATGATATCTATAGCTTTGGCACGTGTGGAACTTTTGATACAGAAAATTACCGGAAGTGAAAAAGCTTGGTACCAGGAAATTTCAGTCAGTAATGTCGAAATTCTTGTAAATACCAAGTTGAACTCAGGACTCTGTTTCTGGTTATAATCCTTTTACTTCTCAGTATCTAGCTGAGAAGAGTAGTTTTTCTCTCTGCTTAGAAATAAGAAAGAACTTTTGATCATATTATATGCTTTATAAGGTAATGATACAATTGAATTGTGCTTAGTTAATTTCCCTCAGCTTGATCTTGTCAAAGGGGTACTTAATCTTTGTTTGATTTTTGTGGGTTTTGCAGCTCGTAGTGAGACATATTATATCAGTGGCGGTAAAGGAGAAAACTTTATGTTCGAATAGTGTTGAACTGTTTACGTTCATGGAACCAAAAGAGAAAATGAAAGAGCTAGAGAAGTGCTTGGACTCTCAGCTTTGGCATGCTTGTGCCGGCGGCATGGTCCAAATGCCGGCTGTGAACTCTAAAGTCTTTTACTTCCCTCAAGGCCACGCGGAACACGCCGGTGGTCCGGTTGATCTCAGGAGCTCACCTCGATTACCACCTTATATTCTCTGCAGAGTCTCTGCCGTCAAATTTATGGCCGATCCTGAGACGGATGAAGTCTACGCCAAAATGAAGTTGACACCAACAAATGCCAACGACCCTGATTTGGATGACCAAGAAGCTGGTACGAATGGAACAGAAGCACAAGATAATAAGCCGGCTTCATTCGCCAAGACATTAACTCAATCCGATGCTAACAATGGTGGAGGCTTCTCTGTGCCAAGATATTGTGCGGAGACTATTTTTCCAAGGCTAGATTACTCTGCGGACCCTCCTGTGCAGAATATTCTTGCGAAGGATGTTCATGGTGATACGTGGAAGTTTAGGCATATATATAGAGGAACGCCTAGGAGGCATCTTCTAACCACTGGTTGGAGTACGTTTGTAAACCACAAGAAGCTTGTGGCTGGGGACTCAATAGTGTTCTTGAGGGCTGAGAATGGAGATCTCTGTGTTGGAATCCGGAGAGCGAAAAGAGGGATTGGAGGTGGGCCTGAGTCTTCGTGGAATCCTGCAGGAGGCAATTGTGTTGTGCCTTATGGTGGGTTCGCTGCCTTTTTGAGGGAAGATGAGAATAAGCTGATGAGAAGTGGGAATGGGAATAATTCGAATTCGAATGGTGGTCTTATTGGTAGACGTAAAGTGAAGCCTGAATCTGTTATTGAAGCTGCAACTTTAGCTGCAAAAGGGCAGCCTTTTGAGGTTGTTTACTACCCTCGAGCTAGTACTCCAGAATTTTGTGTTAAGGCTTCATTGGTGAAAACAGCACTACAGATCCGGTGGAGGTCAGGGATGAGGTTCAAAATGGCCTTTGAAACTGAGGACTCTTCACGCATTAGTTGGTTCATGGGGACAATATCTGCTGTTCATGTTGCTGATCCTCTGCGTTGGTCCGATTCACCATGGGGGCTTCTACAGGTAACGTCTTTTTCTAATCTCAATTTACTCTGTCATGCACTGTTAGTAGATTCAACATTCTCCATACGATATCCCTGATTCATTTCTTTTGATCGCAAGTGACAAATTTGATTTTCTTTAGTCGATATGTAAGTTTTTACCTAATTTCATAGTCTACTATTAATTCAGCCATCACCATTTGATATAATCGCTAATCAGGTGTTGTTCACATACAGGCCAGAGTTCTAATTCTTAGAGATTGAGTGATATCTTGCTATACTTCCCTGCTGGTTAAAGGTCTTTAGTTTGAGCTTATGAGTTGTACACCTTAAGCACCTACTTTTTAATTTCTCTTCTTGGGATCCTGATGAGTGGGAACCTCAAGCCTGATTGATATGACCATGTTCCATGTTTGGAAACAGTTAACGTTTTGATTTGTATGTCATTTTGAACTGCTCAAATTCTGTTCTACAGCTGTATCTTATGAGGTGGGGAAATATGTTGCAGGTTACATGGGACGAGCCAGATTTACTTCAGAATGTAAAGCGGGTCAACCCTTGGCTAGTGGAATTGGTATCTAACATGCCCTACATCCATCTCTCTCCTTTCTCATCACCAAGGAAGAAGTTGAGACTCCCACAACATCCAGATTTACCCCTCGATGGCCAATTTCCGATTCCAAAATTCCCCGGCAACCCCTTTGGTTGTCTGCCCGACAACAATCCTGCTGGCATGCAGGGAGCCAGGCATGCTCATTATGGTTTACCATTATCAGATTTCCACTTCAATAAATTGCACACAGGTCTACTTCCGGCTGGTTTCCCGCCCCTACTTGATCGTGCTGCTACACATGATAGAAGCTCACATGGTCCGATCATTCCGAAGTCCAGCTTCAGTGAGAATGTTTCTTCCATTTTAACCATGTCTCATTCTTCCCAGACTTCAAAGAAACTTGATGATGCAAAGACACCCCAGCTTGTACTTTTTGGCCAGCCAATACTTACTGAACAGCAGATTTCTCTAAGCTGCTCGGCCGATGCAGTCTCACCAGTTCTTACAGGAAAGAGTTGGTCTGAAGGCAAGTTTGGTAAGATATCCAATCTTTCTGATGGTTCTGGGTCTGCCCTTCAGCAGCAAGGCCGAGTCGAGCCTTTGTCCTGTGAGGTTCTGCATTGGTACAAGGATAGCCGCCAAGATCCTGAGCCTTCTCTTGAAACTGGTCACTGCAAAGTCTTCATGGAATCAGAGGACGTGGGTCGGACCCTTGATCTTTCCTTACTTGGTTCGTATGATGAACTGTACAGAAAAATGGCAGATATGTTTGACTTAGAAAATTCAGAGACACTGAGCAATGTGCTTTACAGAGATGTTACTGGTGCTGTTAAGCACATCGGAGATGAACCATTCAGGTTCGTGTCATTTTGGTTACTTTTACTTAGAAAACCATTTTCCTGAGGGCTTTCAAAATTTTGGCCCAGTTTTTTGCCTGATCGTGATCTTATGTTGCTTGCTCATTTCTTGCAGTAACTTCATGAAAACAGCAAGAAGGTTGACAATTCTAACTGATTCAAGCAGTGACAATTTAGGAAGGTAGATAGAGAAATAGTTTCAGCTTCAAATTGTACAGCCGGTTGTCAAAATCCTTTCTTCCATCAAGTTGTGGGAGGAGCCGCTCCAATCTAATTCATTGGACGTAAAAGCTTTAATTCTCTCTGATTCTTGTTTATCATCTTGATTTTAGAAGTGAGACATAAGTGGATTATTGTACAATTCCATCCAGCATTTTGTTGGTATTACCAGTCTAGGCCATCTATTTTGCTTCCTTCATTTAGTAAATTTCCCTTGTTGGGAACACAAATCCTACCGAAGAAATTGTTTGTAGGAGCTGTTCTTCTATGCAACAAAGATCTTTATGAATGGGAACCTTGTGAAGTGATAAACATGAAGGCAAATGCAAATCCCTTACAGAATTCTGTGTTCTTGCCGTATCCCTATCTTCTCTAGCTTAAAGAAGGTGAATCCCTCCAGTTGGAATGGTAGTTCGAATCTACAAATTGCTAATTATGCCAGATTACATATAAGGTACCAAGTATTTTTAATTTATAAATTGCAGAAAGAATGCTGGCATCAAATCTTCTGACTGTCCTCCTTGACTTGGAAGCCCAAATTTTTGCTTGGATATCTTGGAAATCATTCTTAAATGTCAAGCAATAACAAAAGAAAGAACAAAAAAATTAATATTAAACTAATAAGACAAGAAGTCTAAAGTTTAAAGGTTCAACTAAAAGTAGACTGTTGTAAAATTGACTAAAGATTAAATAAAATTAAAGAATTTAAAATATAATTGAAAGAGATTATCTTTACTTATTAAAAAATTTGAAGTTTAATTGAAAAAAGAAATTGTTAAATGAAAATTAATCCATTTATTTTAATTTATAATAACTTATTAATTTACAAAAATTGAACAATTAATTAAGTTTAATAAATTAATCAATTTTTAAAATCGACCGAAAAATTAAACGATTCAAGATTTTTATTATTGAATTAGTCAAGTTTTTTAATAATAGCAAAACTTAAACAACCAATCAAACATATTATTTTATTCTTCACCCTAATAGATGCATCCTAAGAATATTGTAATCGTTCCATCATGTGTCTACAAAATTCAAGTTGGTTAAAGGTTTGACTTTCATCACATGTAAGATGTTCCACACTACAATGGATTCCAACTAAAAATGATTAGAAATATTAGATATATCAACCTGTAACCTGTTGCAACATGTAATTGAAAAACATGATAAAACAACTGAGCAAATCCCGTAAATGATCTTCAGAAGCAGAAGTCCACCGTCTACACAACGACACGACACTCAACTAATGAATCAGCCCCTTCAAGGCCTTTTTCAATTCTAAAGTTTCAGCAACGGAAGTAAATGTGCCAACCTACAGTTGTTTGTAGAACTAAAGAATCCAATATAGTCTAGCGTTGGGATTGTGGGAACAATATTGTCAAAGACAGAGTCAATAACTTCATTTCTTTACAAACGAAGAAAAATTAACAAAACAAAAGTTCAAGTCTTGCAAATAACACATTCCCTGGAATATAAATAGAATTGACAGGATCAAACTTGGCCACAAGTGGAAGAGATGGGGACTCGCAATGGATTCACGTGTGGCTAACGTAAGCAGGAACAAAGCCAAAAGGAAAGAGAGCGTCACGTTGCATGTGTTGCGGCGTTTCGATGATTGGGCTGTTCTTTCTTTCAAACCAAACATTTAACGTTAACCACCTTACACCCTGTCGGTTCTCTAATTTCCCCATTCAACAAAATAAGACGTGTTTTAATATAAAGGGCAATCGTTTAGTTTTTGTGACAAATATAATATCCTAAACCAGAAGGACTATATTGCAGTTTTACGTAATTAAGCAATGGATGATGCATGTGGGTGAAGAACAAGAATGCCTTTACGGTAATATAACAACAGAACCCGGAACACAAGCCATCTCTGGCGATCAGATCCCAAGTTGGATCCCGTGAAAGTTGCCGATATCGTGTGAGCAACGACTTCTCTTGTATTGTGTCTTTCTTCTTTTGCTCCTCTAAACTCGTTTTCTGTACTGATTTTATTTCATGTTATTGGTACTTGTACCAACATGCATGTTCATTTCTACGTGAGAGAAATAAACGAGATGATGCATGGGACTTGATTATTAATATTCACAGTTACAGTTCTGGATTGAGAAGTTGAAATTGATTGAAGAACAGTGGGTTTAAGTAATCAAGAAGGCAAATGGTCAAAAGCACAAAGGAAGAGGAGAGGAATTGGTGGAGGGAGACAAAAACCTTTCCCAAAGCATGACATTGTTTTTCATACTTTGTTTTCAGAACCCAGTTTCCACCATGTAAGCCATATTTTCTACCTAGGACATTAAGGATCCATTAAAATAAAGCCTTACCTAGTTTTCTTTTGCTTTTCTTTTTTATACGTTGATTTCAGAATTACGTCAAGAACAAAACTGCCAGGATCAGTCATTTGACAAGAGCACTCAAAAGGGTATCGTATATTATAAAATAATATTATTGTTATTATATTATAGAAAAGCTTGCTCTTGAAAGATCCAAGTCACTGCAAATGAGGCATGGTAAATGGAACAGGTACGTCATCAACATTGAATGAATTTGGTTAAACCTTCTAGTTTGTCCAGAGATCCAGCTCAGACTTTCTTGCTCAACCTCTTCAACAATTTTATATAAGATCATCATCACCTTGCCACTCGTTTATTTGTTTATCAACATCTAATTATAATGTATTGGATTTATTTTACCTGCTAAAAAAGAAAGCCGGGCACCATGACATCATCGCTATCTTATTTGGTGAAATTTGTCAGAAGCCTATCATGAAGGCCCAGACTATCACTAAACGTTAAAAGCATGGGGTTCCACTGCCATTAGTTCAATCTTTGCTTCCAAACTTCTCCTCTTGTTCGAGTTAAAAGGGCATTTCGTATACAAAATTGTGAAAATGGAACGCAGATTCACCTTTTACTTTATGTGATTTTAACTTATTGGCTTTTCATTTTATATTATGACATGTAAAATATGCGTTTCTGTAAAAGATGTGTTTATTTACAGTCCTTACAAGTCTCTGTCTAAAATCTGACAGAGATTTTAGACGACGTGTCAAACTGTCAGGCCTCGACCTAACTCCAGTTCGTTCTTAACCAAACTCAGAACTATAGGCTCAACTGCACCGTCATGTTGTCGTCACTTTTGATGGCGACTTGTGGTGTGGTGTGGTATGGGTGATTGAGACTCCAAGCCCATTGAGCTCATCCAAAGTACAATTTTTATGGGCCTAAACCATCAACAGATCATTTGCATCAGGATGCAGTACCTGTTAAGCTGAATTCAGAAGAGCGATTGTGAAAATTCTGCCACGAGTGCTGTTCATTTCATATATCTAAGGTATAATAAAATAACCTTAAAGTGTTTCTTATTGTTGGAATCTTCTTAAAATAACTCGTGGGAAGTTAAAAAAAAGACTTTAAAAGTATTTAATTTTTAAAAATTTTATTTTTTTTGCTGATGTAGCTAATAAATAGATATTTACGTGACATTAACGATATGGTACTTTTTAATACTTGATATTGACCGATATTGATATAGTACTATACTAGAACCAAATTCAGCACGGATAGTATTAGGTATTCTTGATTGTGAGAGAATATACAGTAGAACCTATTTAAATTGATACCCGATAAATTAATAAACTCTCTAAGATAATATTTTTCTCTAGTTCCGACTTGGGCCAGTTGAAAATTTATCAAATTTCAATAAGATAATAAGATAATATATTTTTAAAATACCCCTATGTAAATATAGGGCCCCATTAATATCATAAATTAATAATTATCTCATGAATAATATTATTTATTAGTTTTCATTAATATTATGTATAACAATTAATATGAAACATGAATTTTTCTAAGATACAATACTTTTTGATATAATCAAAATTTAACTTTAATCAATTACAAATATTTTTTTAAATTAATAAATATTAATTTATCAGTTAATTAATATCTCTATAAAATAATAAATATCATAATCCCAATAATATTAATTTATAGAGGTTTTACTGTAATTGAAATTTATATTTTTTTTTGTACTTCCTTTGTATCTAAATTTATTAGAATTGCATAGTGGTATAGGAATCAAGGATATACGTGGAGTAGTTAATATTACTGTTTTTTTTTAATGAGTTAATATTACTGTTTTTTTAAATGATTTAATATTACTTTTAATGAATAGAATTTTATACGAGTCTAGATCTCCTGTTCAATATTATGGTATCTTATTATGTCCAATAAATCTCAACCGTTTATTTATGTGGGTCTCACATAGGACCCACGTGAAACCCGCAAAATAAATGATTGAAATTTCATGAGACAGAATAAAACAGAGTAAAACTGGACAGGATTCTTGTCTCGTTTCATACATCCTCTTCATATGGCAACAGCTTTATTCCCTTCTTATTGGGTCTAATATAAATCCAGCTTTTCTCATAAAAGTTAACAAGAAACTTTGACCTCATGATAGTTCCTTGTCACAAGAATGGTGTTTCGTTTACGCGTAAGAAAGATAAAAGTGGCTAATCTACCAGATAACGGTTTTTCCTTTGTATGTGATCAAGTTTTAGTCTGTATATGCGAAAGGGTCGGTGTGTAACGGACAATCGGACGCATATGTTTAAGAAGACCACTCCATCTGTTCTCACATTCTCATGCATGTTGAACATGATCATCCTCTAACAACCCTCTTCTATATATAGGAGCTCTCATGCAACCCTTGAGCCCTTCATGAGAGACCAAGAAATAGATTAGAGGAAGATAAATCAGATAGTCTTGAAAATGGACGATGAAAGTAAGCTATATCAATGTGCAAGTAAGTATGAAAAGATTGTTCAACAGGTAAGAACGTTCTGGTATTATATCTCTTCCACCCATTTCTCTTCTTTTTGAGGGATAATTTCGTTTCTTGTAATGGCATTTCTGTCTTCTACAGTTTGACGGGCTGATTGAGATAATGAACACTAGAGCAAGACCTCCAAAGAGAAGAAGGGTATATAACTTTTTAGTGCACGTTCATTCTCCATATTTGTTACGTGGGTTTGGATAAACTTTGAAATGTTTGTCGTTGTACAGAATCACAAAGGGAGTAAGAATGGCACCAAAACGCCAGCATCCTCAAATCAGCTTGACGAAATTAATGAAGGGTATGTACAAACTATAACTACATTCATTCACGAATTACAAGCCAAGTGCACTCCAGCTCCAGCAGATGTGGACTGCTCAACAACCACCAGAAGTTGATCTAGAGTGGCTGATCTCTTTTGTCTGGGAACAGCTGCATTTTACTAGTTAGGAAATGAAAAACGATGTAGAGATTAGTGGCCTTTACCATCCGACTCGTTTAGAAAGATATTGTGGACGGATGCACCAATTTTATGACTATATAAACATGTCTACAGTGTCGCTATGAATAAAGAGACTACTTAACATATCAAGAAGAAAAGTCAGCTAAAGGGAGTTCGTCGTTATATTTTTTATTCTTTTGAATTATCTTTATCAATGTCCTTGTTACGAATGACAATATCAAGAGAAAGCTTCTCTCTTGAACGAAGATTGAGTAAACATAGGTCATATCAACAAAGATTGTGATATGTTCGTGTTCTGAGCTATATTCTTCATCAAAAAATTGTGAACAACACCTACACGCTTGTGCTCAAGCATGTGGCTTCGTTTATGTACTTCAAAAAAGAAAATACTTCTCACACAGTCGTTTTCTAAGCTATTTTTACCTAAAGACTTCTAAAAAACTTTCATATTCCTGTTGAAACACTC